>JAINUW010000454.1:0-122496 GCA_020205615.1 Panax quinquefolius
CATCCATCGCCTTCTCATTAAACAGGGATTCAAGCTAGTTAGGCAAAAGCTCTGGCGATTAAAACCTGAGTAGAGTTTAAAGGTTAAAGAAGAAATTATGAAACAATTTCAAGCTGGCATCATCATGGTGTCCATATATCCTGAATGGCTATCCAACATAGTCCCTGTGCCTAAATCGAGAGGAAAGGTGCGAGTTTGCGTGGATTACTGGGATCTAAATAAAGTATCCCTCAAAGATAGCTTTCACGTGCCATTTATCCACATTCTCATTGAAAATACTGCTCAATACAGCATGTACTCCTTTACTGATTATTTTGCAGGGTACCATCAAATCATGGCTGCTGAAGAAGATCGTGAGAAAACTATATTCATCACGCCTTGGGGAACCTTTTGCTATAGACGGTTGTCATTCTGCCTCATCAATGCCGGAGCTACCTACGAGTAGGCCATGATAGCTCTTTTTCAGGACTTAATGCATAAAGAGATAGAGATCTACGTGGATGACATAATTGTCAAATTCCCAAGGGAAGAAGACCACTTAGACCATCTCAGAAAGCTTTCAACAGGTTGCGTAAGGATAACATTAAGTTGAATCCAGCTAAGTGCACCTTTGGCGTTAAATCAGGCAAGTTGCTACGATTCCTAGTCAGCCACAAAGGGATTGAGCTGGATTCCACCAAAATCCAGGCCATTACAGAAATGCCCATTCCTCAGATAGAGAAGGAAATATAGGGATTTTTGGGAAGAATTAACTTCATTATCAGGTTCATTTCTCAACTCACAGCAACTCGTGAGCCTATCTTCAAATTGTTAAGGAAAAACTCCTCCATGAAATGGAACGATGAGTGTCAAAAATCCTTCTTTACAATCAAAGAGAAGCTGGTTGACGCTCCTATTTTGGTACCACCCAGGGATGATGTTCCCTTGTTCATGTACATGTCCATTAATGATAATGCCATGGGCTGCATGCTAGGACAAAAAGACAATAGAGGCCAAGAGCGAGCTATCTACTACCTCAACAAAAGATTCAGCAGCAGCGAACACAAGTACACTCTGATTGAGAAAACTTGTTGCTCTTTAGCACGGGCTTCCATGAGGTTACAGCATTACCTCTATGGTCACACAACCCATCTCATATCCCGTGTGGATCCTCTCAAGCACGTGTTCAGTAAACCCATATTGAATTGTTTATATGCAGATGGCGATTGATCCTACAACAATTTGACATAAATCTACGTGTGTAAAAAGTCCATTAAAGGGCAAGGAATTGCAGATTAACTGGGCTGCCTTGCTTTTGCTAGGGATTTCAAACCCTTGAAACATACTTCCCCGATAAAGGGTAATTGATAAGTCAAAGAACACTATCAAGACAACGACGCCAGACGTGGAACATGTATTTTGATGGAGCTGTAAATATGGAAGGTTCTGGAGTTGGAGTAGTTCTAGTATTCGGTACGGGGGAGCAGTATCCCATCGCTGTCAAATTATAGTTTGTCAGCACCAACAACACAGCTGAGTATGAAGGCTATATCATGGGACTCAAACTTGCCCAATCAATGGGTATCAGGCGGTTAACTATCTTTGGGGATTTAGAATTAGTAATCAGACAGACCACAGGAATCTATCATACCAAAGAGCTACATTTGCTGCCTTACCATCGGCAAGTTTTACAGATGGCTTCGGAGTTCAAAGAAATAAACTTCCTCCACATTCCTCGGAATAGGAATGATTTTACGGATGCACTAGCAACTTTGGCCTCCTTGATCAACATACATGACAAGTAAAACATGCCAAGCATCCCATTTGCCCTACAAAAGGCTCCAGCCTATGGGAATTATATTGAAGAAGTATCGAATGAGCTACCTCCCATCCAACACCCTTGGTATCAGCATATCAAGGAGTACTTGCAAGATGGATCTACACCAGCTGAGGTGAGCCCGAATGAAAGAAGGCGGATCCATCAAATGGCTGTGAAATTCTACCTGAGCGGAGATGCACTCTACAAAAGAGATGCAGGAATAGGTCTCCTCAGATGTCTGGACAAGAACCAAGCTCTGAGGCTCATAGATGAAATCCATGGTGGAGTATGTGTCCCACACATGAGTGCCCCCTTGCTTGTTAAAAAGATCTTCAGAATAGGGCACTACTAGCTCTCGCTTATGGCTGACTGTGATGTACACATCAAGAGGTGTTATCAATGTCAAATTCATGGGAATGCTATCCACGCCCCTCCGAGGGAACTCCACAATATGAGTTCACCTTGGCCCTTCTCAACGTGGGGAATGGACGTGGTCGGGCCCATCGAGCCCAAAGCCAGTAATGGGCATCAGTTTATCTTCACCATGATCGACTACTTCACCAAGTGGGTAGAAGCAGCCTCCTTCCCTAGGGTTACCAAAGAAGTCATCATTGTTTTCATCAAAAATAATGTCATTTGTCAGTATGGACAACCAGAGGTAATTATGTCAGACAATGCTAAAAACCTCAACAAAAAAATGATGGAGAAGTTGTGCAGTAAATTCCACATCAAACACCTTAACTCCGTCATCTACCATCCAAAGATGAATGGTGTTGTTGAAGCGGCTTATAAAAATATCAAGAAGACCATGCAAAAGATGTCTGCCAATCATAAAGGATGGTCTGCCCTCTTGCCTCTGACTCTATTAGCCTACAAAACCTCAATGCACACTTCCACTGGGGCAACCCCCTACTCATTAACCTATGGGATGGAAGTAGTGCTCCCCATAGAGGTGGAAATGGAATCCCTCAGAGTGTTGATTGACGCTCAACTAGATAAAGACCAATGGTTACAAGACAAATATCACCAATTGTTTCTAATAGATGAAAGGAGAAGTGATACTATCTTTCATGGTCAGTTATACCAATAAAGGATCGCTAGATCCTTCAACTGAAAAGTCCGGCTACGGTAGTTTAAACAACATGACTTGGTTTTGAAGAAGATCACTGACAACCAAGATCAATCAAAGGGAAAATTCGCTCCAAACTGGGAAGACCTGTTTATTGTCAAGGAGGTATTGACAGGAGGTGCTCTCAAATTACAGGAAATGGATGGCGATGAATTTCCACAGCTCATCAACTCAGACACCATGAAATGGTACTATGTCTAAAGTTACCATCCAACAAACATCCTAGTTTTGGATCACCAGATCGCCAGTCATTTTAGGTTTTCTAACCCTTTCTACACACAACCTTTCTTAATACCCATTTGCCCCATCAGGGAAACACACTCCTTAAGCCAACAACAGGGTTTTCAGATCATCAGATCTTTCACACCTCATACAATTTCAGTTATTCCACCAGGGATTAAACCCTTCCCCTGCAGTTTGTCCTGAACATGGGATTAAACTTTTTCACACCCGCAATTTTGTCCTAAACATGGGATCAAACTTTTCTCCCTGCAGTTTGTCCTGAACATGGGATCAAACTTTTTTGGCTGCAATCGTCCTGAACATGGGCCAAACTACGTCGACCTGATCTCCCCGATACCTGGGAGTACGTAGGCAACCATTTTATATGGCCCGGTCGCAATAAAACAAAAACAACAAAAACATTTCTACACCCTTCTCTACAAAAACAAAAACAATAAAAACATTTCTCCACCCTTACACCATTGAGCGTTGAACCTCTTACACCAGGTTCGAACTATGCAGACCTGATCTCCTCTTCAATAGGAGTACGTAGGCAGCCATTTATGGTTCGGTCTTACCCCTACCATAACAAATACTTGTCAACGGTATTGGGATCAAACTTCAATCTATTACATTTCATCGACTTCAGACCAAAGGGATGGAACTACCTGGCCGCCCCATAAATGGGAGAGTTGGCGACCATCCAAGCTGCGGTTGATTCCTCGAAGAGCAACACCAATCTATAAGAGAAGGAACTAACTGGGCTCCTCTTAAATAGGAGTACTGGCGACCATCTGTGGTGCGGTGAATCTCAGAGAGGAAAAACCACACCCCTCTCTATATCTACATACAGAAACCAGTCCCAAGACACCAAAGAAGGTAGGGATATACACATATCAATGATCCATTCTGAAAGATTTTGTGACATCTCAATGTCCATCCATAAAGGATGAGTTCAGAATACATCAAGATCACAAACACTGAAGAAGTAGGTAAAATATCAAGCAAGTATCCAGGCATAACTAAAAAGGAAGTGCATCAAAATATATTTCCCTGCCATATATAATGTTGTTTGATATATACAATATGAACTATACATGACAAAATGGCTAAGCTAATCTGTGCAGGAAAATAAAAATCTATCTACAAATTAGTATTTATGCGGGCCATCAGATCTAACATAACATCTCTCTCCGAAGAAGGGGGTAACGTTGTGGACTCCTGCATCAACATATCTACACATGCCAACAGATCCGAGGCCAACTACATGGTGGCATGATGATCATCAATATATACACCCATATCGGCAAGAATGCCAGTAGTAAGGGATCTCACTGTAGTACTATTTGTAACGGCTACATCCCGGGCAAATAGGGCAGCATCCCACTCAACAATCAAGGCATCTCTGGCTGATCTGGCCTCATCCCACTCCTCAATAGCGGTATCTCTATGAGCTACGACCTCATCTCTCTCCAATAGAGCGGTGTCTCTCCCATCAAGAGTTGTCAACATCAAGGCCCTAGCCTGATCTCTCTCAAAGGTTATCAGATTAAGACTCTGCTCCAAATACTATGCTAAATGCTGAATCACAGTAGCACTCATACTGGGAGAATCTGCAAGAGCTGCTGGCAACTCAGTGAATAGCACCTCCTCGGTGGGAATATCAATGTCCTCTATGGGCTCTCCACCATCAGAATTAATCCCCGACAATGTGGATACTACCGTAGTCGATTTAGTCTCTGTCTCCATCCATGAAGAATACTCTGAAGAATAGTCGGGATGGCTAACAGATAATGCAGCTAGCTCACGCTGATCCTAGTAGGCATACACCCTGGATCTGTCTTCTACTTATAAGTGGTGGGAAGCCAAGCGCTGACTCAATGCCCCCTCAAAAGGATGGAAGTCCTGGAATTGGTCAAACTATGACATCATAGCCAGTGGGTGGTAAGTAGTCATGCCCCTCATGTGAGACCCTGAATTTTATGAAATGAAAGTATTCAATTCTCTTATAATTATTTTATTTAGTAAATGGTTAAATTGATAAAAGGTTAAAGTTAAGGGTGATATGTGAAAATTTTTCAAAGTATGCAAGTTGTTATAAAATATTCGTTTGGTCGGGGAATATTCTTTTTGTTGGGGAATATTCGTTTTAACAGGGAATATATTCGTACGACGGCACAATCATTGGTGGACCCCACAACGGAAGTATTGTCGTAGTGAGAAAATGACAGAATTATCTTTTATTAAAAATAACGACGAATGTGTTACCGTTAAAACTGTTAAACTACCCGGTAGTAAAAAAATACGATGTCTGGCGTGGTTGCGTAGTAGCACACGGTATTGATTATTGATGCTTACATGAGAAGTCACTCGGTTATACTCAATTATTGCTACAAGAATTGTTTGATCATATCTCTCATATTATTGATTAGATTATTGTCACAAGATTATCATCGTGCATAATATGATATA
This sequence comes from Panax quinquefolius, assembly GCA_020205615.1. Lineage (NCBI taxonomy): Eukaryota > Viridiplantae > Streptophyta > Magnoliopsida > Apiales > Araliaceae > Panax > Panax quinquefolius. Next base: position 5,622 of record JAINUW010000454.1, read on the forward strand.
TTATTAAATCAATAATTGAGATGACAAAGTTATTCATATTATTAAATTGCAATATTTACAATGATCTAGAAGTTTCATCAAGGAGAGGTTTGGTCATCTAATCGGCGCTAATAAGGAGAAATCCTTATCCTGAAAGCCCCTCTTTCTTGGGAACGACCTGGTTGTTAAATATTATGAGTTATAATATTAATGATGAATAAGTTCGTGTTGATTAAAGATGAAATTGATAGTTCCATTGTGTTGGAATTATTAGTGTTAGTGGAAATCGACATTTATTTCGATATTAATTGATGTTTGGAAGTTATACTGACCAATCGAGTAATTAGTCGAATAAGTGAGCAATTAATTGCTATTAATTCACATGATTATAATTATTTGTTCACATGTGTGTACTATTGATTCACATTCATGTACTATTAGGGGAGGTGGTGCAAGATTGATAATACTTGCATGACTAAGTTAAAAATGGAGGTATAGATGGAGGTACTATACTGTAATTCGTATTTTTACATGATTATAACTATTGAGTCACATGATTGTACTATTAATTAACATTATTTACTATTAGGGGAGGTGGTGCAAGTTTGATAATATTTGCAGGACTAAATTAAAAATGAAAGAAAAGTTGAAGGTATTATACTGTAATATTTCGAGCCCCAAAACGTTCAATTATAAAAACTCTATTTTCCTATAAATAGAAGCTCATTCTTCCTTCATTTCTCACCAATTCACTAAAGCTATAGAGCAATTATTATAGAGAGAAATTATAGAGAGAAAGAAGAAGAGAAGTCTGCTACCTCACTATTCCAGTATCTAGTTTTTTTCTAAGGTAAGGGGTATTATTTCTTTCGTATTCATGAAGAGAGCTATTGTTATTCCATTCCTTATTATTCTGTTGGAATAACCTGTATACGCGGACTACTGTATACATGGTGAAATTCTTATGTTATTCCATTCTTTATTATTATGTTGGAATAATCTGTCTATGCGAAGTACCGCATATATGGTGAAATTCTTCTGTTATTCCATTCTTATTATTCATTTGAATAACTCGTCTGCATGGTGTCTATCGCATCGCATGCCGGTGATTTTGTTGTTATTCCATTCTTTATTATTCTGTTGGAATATCATGTATGCATGCGGTTTACGCATGACTTCGGGTTCCATTCTTTATTATTCCATTTTGAATAACTCCATGCATTCGCGCTATCATCGCATGCATTTGGAAGTTATTTCGATTTGTTATTCCATTCTTTATTATTACATTGGAATATCGTATGCGTGTGGCATTTGTGGTGAAATTACTGGTTCCATTCTTTATTATTCTGTTGGAATAACCTGTCTATGTGGATTACCGCATGCTAAATGATCCTTTGTATTCATTCCTTATTAAATTATGGAAATGATCTATCTACGTGGATTACCGCATGGCGAGTTAAAATCTATTTGCAGTTTCGTAATTTTTCTGACCATCAAAAAATTCTGAAAAAAATTTGAAATGATAATTTGATGAGTTTTCCAGATTGTGTCCAAAAATGGCGATTTTTGGATGTATAGATTATGAGTTATGAATTTTATGGAAAAAGACTATTTTAAAAGTAAACCCTTATAACTCCTTGTGGTTAACTCCAAAATTGGTAAAATTTTTATTGGGAGTACATGTATATAACAGGAGTATACCCTATAAATTTTGGAATTTTTGGACAAAAGTACAATTTATGATAAATGTCTAAATATTCAGCAGTTTTGGCCATATGAAAAATAGTAACTGAATTTTAAAAATTCTGAGAAAAATATATGTTCAATATGGGACAATATTCTGCTAAATCCCAGAAAAGAAATATTTTTGGAACTGATTTGTTATTTTTCATGAAAATGAACTAGTTATGAGTAAATGAATTAAATATGTTATGTGAAGTAACAAAATTGGAAAATAGGATTTTATGGCTTGGGAATCCTATATAGGGTATATCTGATTTTTGATGAGGATTTGATCATTGGTGATGAAATCTTATGAGTATCATTTTGAATGATTAAATGCATTATTTTGAATGTAAACAATTAAATAAATTATTTATAAGTTTAAGAAGTGATTAAAATATTGTTATAATATTAATAATATTAGATTATGAGTTTATTAAGTGATTGATAATATTTGGATAAATTTAAAGTCTTTAATATTTATCCTTGTTTTCGTTTGATTAATGCTTATATCATTGTCATCATCCTCATGCTTATATTGTGATGAAAGTCATCTTTGGCTTACGTGCAAAGATGGACTGATGATTATTGATTTTACAATTATATATCTTTGGCTTACGTGCAAAGATGGACTGTTGATTATTGATTTTAAAATTGTATATCTTTGGCTTACGTGCAAAGATGGACTGTTGATTATTGGTTTTACAGTTGTATATCTTTGGCTTACGTGAAAGGATGGACTATTTTTTATTGGTTTTACAGTTGTATATCTTTGGCTTACGTGAAAAGATGAACTATTCATTGATGAATATCTTTGGCTTATATGCATAGATGAACTATTTATTGGTATGATTATGACCAAGGATCATTTGGTATAATCATGACCCGTAATGTTATAGATGATGTGGTAAAAGTCATCATTGGCCTGTAGTGCATTGATGGACAGTTATTGGTATGATTATAACCAGAGATTATTCAGTATAATCATGACCATTAATGATTACACGAATATCCTTGGCTGTAGTGCAGGGATGATTCGATGATGTGGATTATTTTTTATGCTGAGTCTCATCAATAAAATATTAATAATACACTTTTAATATGTAAAAGATAGTAGATATCATGCTCTACTTGACTCTTCTAAAATACAATTGTATGTCTTTGGCCTGTAGTGCAAAGATGAATTGTTAATGAATATCTTTGGTCATAGTGCAAAGATGAATTTATTAGTATGATTATGTGAAGGAATTTTGATTTGGTATAACCATGATTTTTGATGTTTCAGGTGAAGATAGGTGATGAAAATTATCTTTGTCCTAGGTGCGAAGAAGAAGTTAGAATCACAATTATAATTATGAGTTATTCATATGATTGTGGACAAGAATTGTTGATTGATATTACAGGGATAAAACATTATTAGTGGACTTTTAACATGGAGAAGATAATAGATCTGATGGTCTATTTGACTCTTCTAATGGATTACTCGTTCCGCTGCTACTATGGTTGAAAAGTTTTATCATCTACCATATGTTCTAAATCTCTGATTTATTACTGATGAAGGCTATTGATGATGTAAATTATCTTTAGTCATGATATTCTTTACTGGGCTAGTTGTGCTTACCCTTTTTCTTCACAATTCCTTTCAGTTAATAAGAGTGTAGCTGGGTCGAGTGGGGGTAACAGGAGAATAAAACGGTAGTCTATAGTTGTTGAGGTTCTCCCTAAATAGTATGTATATAATTTTATTGAGAACTTTAGATAAGTGTGTCGTATTGTATACGTCATTTGATATTTAATTTTGGTGAACCGAATAGGGTGAGGTGAACCCAACTTTGGAAGGGTGTTTTGTCACTATCATAAAAGATGTCTAATGACATACAACCTCGTGTTATCATAAGACAGGGTTGTGCACATCCACTTGCTGAGTATATCTACGAGCACTACCTATATAATATTGGAGTTTGTTGAAATATGATTCTCAATTAGATACAATGGAGATAATTATAAGTCAAGAGAAGACTCACCATTGGAAAGAAGATGATAGCAATCTTCTTGTTTTTCTTTGGGGACTATTGGGTCAACCAAGGATAATTATGTGGACATATGATATCTATCACAACCTAGACGCATGGCCTCCCATGTACGAAGGTTTCCTTGAGTATTTTCCAAAGATTTTAATTTCTAAAACAGTTATTGACTATAGTTTTATGTAAAGTACCATTGTAAGGTTGTGGTCGAGGCACCATGAGAGTTACATACATTTGTATTAAAACTCACAGTTTAAGTGTGGTCGTATTTTGCACGACAGTTCAATAGTTGTATAAATGAAGTTTGTAAATGATTTTTATGGTGTGATATCTGGCGACTCAGAATGGGTCCTGTGGACCTATTTTGGGGGTGTCACAAATGGTATCAGAGCTTAGGGATTTGGTCACTGGCAAAGATATGAGTCTAGAACTTGGAGTGGAGAGACGAGTAATATACTTCGCTAATGTGTGACTTACCTAAGCTAAAATTGTTTACTTGATAAGTTGACAAATTGTGATATGTCAATTAACCTTTATTTTGAAGGTATATACTAGAATGATATCTGAAATACAGGAGATGAGCAATGGGAAAATCATGATATAGAGGAAATAATCGGGAAGGTACAATCCAAAAAGAAAGCAAGGTATCCTCATCTCTTCGAACTACCAGGTACGTAAATTTCGAGGGCAAAACTTCATAAGGAGGGGAGATTGTGAGACCTCAAATTTAATGAAATAAAAGTATTCAATTTTCTTATAATTATTCTATTTAGTAAATGGTTAAATTGATAAAAGGTTAAAGTTAAGGGTGATATGTGAAAATTTTTCAAAGTATGCAAGTTGTTATAAAATATTCGTTTGGTCGGGGAATATTCTTTTTGTCGGGAATATTCGTTTTAACGAGGAATATTAATGACGATAAGCAAAATCAATAGTGGACCCCTAATGGAAGTATTGTCGTAGTAAAAAAGCTACGTAATTATATTTTATTAAAAATAACAAATGAAAGTGTTACCACCAATTAAAACTGTTGAACTATTATTAGTAGTAAAGTAAAGTAATACTGGCGTGATTGCATAGTATTATACGGTATTGATTATTAATGCTTACATGAGAAGTCACTCGGCTTTATACTCAATTATTGCTACGATAATGCTTGCATCATATCTCTCATATATTATTGATTCGATTATTGTCACGTATATAAATCTGCATAATATGATATATTATTAAATCAATAATTGAGGACGCCAAAGTTATTCATATTATTAAATTGAAATATTTACAATGTCTAGAAGTTACATCGAGAGAGGTTTGGTCATCTAATCATTAGGCTAATAAGGAGAAATCCTTATCGGAAAGCCCCCTCTTTCACACGGGAATGATTTGGTTGTTAAATATTATGAGTTATAATATTAATGATGAATAAGTTCGTGTTGATTAAAGATGAAATTGATAGTTCCATTGTGTTGGAATTATTAGTGTTAGTGGAAATCGACATTTATTTCGATATTAATTGATGTTTGGAAGTTATACTGACCAATCGAGTAATTAATCGAATAAATGAGCAATTAATTGCTATTAATTCACATGATTATAACTATTTGTTCACATGTGTGTACTATTGATTCACATTCATGTACTATTAGGGGAGGTGGTGCAAGATTGATAATACTTGCATGACTAAGTTAAAAATGGAGGTATAGATGGAGGTACTATACTGTAATTCGTATTTTCACATGATTATAACTATTGAGTCACATGATTGTACTATTAATTCACATTATTTACTATTAGGGGAGGTGGTGCAAGTTTGATAATACTTGCAGGACTAAATTAAAAATGAAAGAAAAGTTGAAGGTATTATACTGTAATATTTCGAGCCCCAAAACGTTCAATTATCAAAACTCTATTTTCCTATAAATAGAAGCTCATTCTTCCTTTATTTCTCACCAATTCACTAAAGCTATAAAGCAATTATTATAGAGAGAAATTATAGAGAGAAAGAAGAAGAGAAGTCTGCTACCTCTTTATTCCAATTATCAGTTTTTCTAAGGTAAGGGTATTATTATTTTCAGTATTCATGAAGAGTTAGTATTATTGTTTGTTATTCCATTCCTTATTATTATGTTGGAATAACTTTGATATCATGAACTACTATATACATGGTGAAATTCTTATTCCATTATTCTATTCTTTATTATTATGTTGGAATAACTTTGTCTCATGCTAAGTACCGCATACATGGTGAAATTCTTACATTATTCCATTCTTATTATTATTACATTGGAATAACTGCATGTTGATGCATGTGCATTATCATTCTTTATTATTTGGTGATTTTATTGTTATTCCATTCTTTATTATTGGGTTGGAATATCCATGCATGCGGTTTATGCATGACTGATTCCATTCTTTATTATTCGTTGGAATAACCTCTCATCATGCGGATTATCGCATGCTTGGTGATTTCTGTTGTTATTCCATTCTTTATTATTCTGTTGGAATATCTTGTCTGTGCGGTTTATGCATGACCTGGTTCCATTCTTTATTATTCTATTGGAATAACCTGTCTATGTGGATTACCGCATGCATGGTGAATGATCCTTTGTATTCATTCTTTATTAAATTGTGGAAATGATTTGTCTACGTGAATTATCGTATGGCGGGTGAAAATCCATTTGTAGTTTTGTAATTTTTCTGACCCTCAAAAAATTCTGAAAAAATTTGAAATGATAATTTGATGAGTTTTCTAGATTGTGTCCAAAAATGACGATTTTTGGATGTATACATTAGGAGTTATGAATTTTATGGAAAAAGACTATTTTAAAAATAAATCCTTATAACTCCTTGTGGTTAACTCCAAAATTGGTGAAATTTTTATTGGGAGTACATGTATATAACAGGAGTATACCCTGTAAATTTTGGAATTTTTGGACAAAAGTACAATTTATGATAAATGTCTAAATATTCGGCAGTTTTGGCTATATGAAAAATAGTAAATTAATTTTAAAAATTCCGAGAAAAATATATGTTCAATATGGGACAATATTATGCTAAATCCCAGAAAAGAAATATTTTTTGAACTGATTTTGTATTTTTCATGAAAATGAACTAGTTATGAGTAAATGAATTAAATATATTATGTGAAGTAACAAAATTGGAAGGAGGAATTTATGGCTTGGGAATCCTATATATGGTATATATAGATTTTTGATGAGGGATTTGATCATTGGTGATGAAATCTTATGAGTATGGCATTTTTGAATGATTATATGCATTATTTGGTAAAGTGTAAACAATTGAAATAAATTATTTATAAGTTTAAGAAGTGATTAAAATATTGTTATAATATTAATAATATTAGATTATGAGTTTATTAAGTGATTGATAATATTTGGATAAATTTAAAGTCTTTAATATTTATCCTTATTTTCGTTTGATTAATGCTTATATCATTGTCATCATCCTCATGCTTATATTGTGATGAAAGTCATCTTTGGCTTACGTGTAAAGATGGACTGTTGATTATTGATTTTACAATTGTATATCTTTGGCTTACGTGAAAAGATGGACTGTTGATTATTGATTTTAAAATTGTATATCTTTGGCTTACGTGAAAAGATGGACTGTTGATTATTGGTTTTACAGTTGTATATCTTTGGCTTATGTGAAAGGATGGACTATTGATTATTGGTTTTACAGTTGTATATCTTTGGCTTATGTGCAAAGATGAACTATTGATTGATGAGTATCTTTGGCTTATATGCATAGATGAACTGTTTATTGGTATGATTATGACTAGGGATTATTCGGTATAATCATGAACCGTAATGTTATAGATGATGTGGTAAAAGTCCTCATTGGCCTGTAGTGCATTGATGGACAGTTATTGGTATGATTATAACCAGGGATTATTCGGTATAATCATGACCATTGATGATTTCATGAATATCCTTGGCTATAGTGCGGGGATGATTCGATGATGTGGATTATTTATTAAAATTTGAGTCTCGTGATAAAATATTGATAATACACTTTTAATATGTAAAAGATAGTAGATATCATGCTCTACTTGACTCTTCTAAAATACTGGTTGTATGTGTCTTTGGCATGTAGTGCAAAGATGAATTGTTAATGAATATCTTTGGTAGTAGTAAAAAGATGAATTTATTAGTATGATTGAAAGCGGGAATTTTGATTTGGTATAACAATGATTTTTGATGTTTTGGTGAAGATAGGTGATGAAAATTATCTTCGATCACAGGTGCGAAGAAGAAGTTAGAATCACAATTATGATTATGAGTTATTCATATGATTGTGGATGAGGAATTGTTGATTGATGTTACAGGGATAAAATATTATTGGTGGACTTTTAACATGGAGAAGATAATAGATCTGATGGTCTATTTGACTCTTCTAATGGATTGCTCGTTCCGTTGTAACTATGGTTGAAAAGTTTTATCATCTACCATATGTTCTAAATCTCTGATTTATTACTGATGAAGACTATTGATGATGTAAATTATCTTTAGTCATGATATTCTTTATTGGGCTAGTTGTGCTCACCCTTTTTCTTCACAATTCCTTTCGAATGTAATAAAGAGTGTATTTGGGTGGCAGGGGTATGAGGAGAATAGAGCGGTGTGGTATATAATCATTGAGGTTTTCCCTAAATAGTATGGAAATAATTTTATTGAAAACATTAGATAAGTATGCCATATTATATACGTCATTTGATATTTAATTTTGGTGAACCAAATAGGGTGAGGTGAACCCAACTTTGGAAGGGTGTTTTTCCACTATCATACAACATGTCTAATGACATACAACCTCGTGTTATCATAAGACAGGGTTGTGCACATCCACTTTCTTAGTATATCTATGAGCACTACCTATATAATCTTGGAGTTTGTTGAAATATGATTCTCAATTAGAGACAATGGAGATAATTATAAGTCAAGAGAAGACTCACCATTGGAAAGAAGATGATAGCAATCTTCTTATTTTTCTTTGGGGACTATTGGGTCAACCAAGGATAATTCTGTGGACATATGATATCTATCACAACCTAGACGCATGGCCTCCCATGTACGAAGGTTTCCTTGAGTATTTTCCAAAGATTTTAATTACTAAAACAGTTATTGACTGTACATTTATGTAAAGTACCATTGTAAGGTTGTGGTCGAGGCACCATAAGAGTTACATACATTTGTATTAAAACTCACAGTTTAACTGTGGTCGTATTCTCGCATTGACGATTCAACGAGTTGTATAAATGAAGTTTGTAAATGATTTTTATAGTGTGATATCTGGCGACTCAGAATGGGTCGTGTGGACCTATTTTGGGGGTGTCACACCTCAATCCTGGCGGAGGGAGATAATCCATGCCCGGAGCATGAGTGATGAAGCTGTAGGGTGAACTGAGCCCTGTACAGGACAATATATCAAATGGATCTCCAATCCCTGCTAGGAAAACGGAGCACGATGCAGGATCTTTACACTCTGCAGGCTAAAAAGAGTATGACTTGGCTATCTCCTGGGTAAAACAATACCTATGTCATCTAAAAGTGCCAATCGGTCTTAGGTGTGACATGAACCACACGTACAACATAACTGAACTACCTGTGAATACCCATGCAGGGTAGGAACTACAATATGTAGCCGATCTCAATGTCTCTGCTACAATCATCAGCACAATGGTGTGACCCTCCCTGAGAGCTCTCACTGCCATAATGACGCCAATGTCCAACTTATCCATGTACCGTGGCATGTATACATATGACAATACACACAGTAGCAGTTCATCTACTCTAGCCAAATACTAGTGATCCTCCGGCATGGTAAAATCCCCGGATTACCATATATAGCTATCCTCTGAGCCAAATCTATCCATTAGAAAATGCTGGGTACAACATGGCCGGATGTGATCTCATCCTGAACAAATCTACGCCTCAGCCCGGTGAGGGTCATAAACTGTTGGCTTATGTCGCCAATAGCCATCCGCGCGCAAGGTCTGTCCAGTGGCAGCGCCGTCAACCGTGCATACTCCTCTAAGGTAGGAGTCAACTCATGGATACCAAATCAGAAAACCTTCCTCTTCGGTATCTAATGTTCTAGAATACCCTCTACAAAGCCTGTGGGAACCTAAAACATCAGGAGAGTCATAGTACGCTGCAATAATTGATCTACATGTCACCTTGTCTGAAGGTGACATACTATCATACCACGATCTCAGACGGGATGCCACCAATACTGGTGGGGTATGATCAATGCAGCTAATTGTCGAGGAAGACATCTATGTGGGCCGTGTCATAAGACCATCCAGGGGTCAATGCTAAATATCTCTGGACATACATACATATGCATAACATAATACATGCATGATGAACAATAAATGGCAATATGATGTAGGGAATAACAGTATATACATTCCTAAGTACATCATCATTTAATACATCTCTGTACAGCTAAAAATATAGGGAAATGGGGTACAGACGCCCAACTACTAACAGAGGCTTATCAAATGATATAGTGAGAATGGGGCACAGTCACCCAGTATCTAACAGAGGCATATCAAAAGATATTACGAGAATATACATCAGAAGAAGACAATGGTGTCAATGTCTACATCGTCAATCCTGTCCACCTGATGTAACTCCTCTTGAGTTACTAGATCTCCATCAATGGGGATGTCAGGCCTATACAATAGAGGATTTGCACCGACAAAGCCATATGGGTCATCTGAGGGGCCAGCTCCTGAGCTGGAAGGATCAAATGTATCTGCCTCTATCGGACCTCTACCCAAGTGTCAGATAAAGAAATGTGCCCAGTCCAATTGTCGGGTCAAACTGTGAATTTGTGTCAAATGAGTCAGATCTCTGACACAGGCTATCCAATCTGTCATCGTCACGGATCCAGGAACTATATCCCCCATAAACTGCGTGGCGCGGGTCTGGGCTCCGATGGTACGAGGGGACCACCAATGCTGGAACGTAGCCTGGGTATGTGGACCCTCTGATAGTGTAAAACCGTCAACACCCGTCAAGGGGATATCAATTGTAACGCCCCCAAAATAGGTCCAATCCACCCAACCCATTCTGAGTCGCCAAATACATGGTACAGAAAACAACTACAACTTCATTATTATAATTGTCATGCAAAATACGATAACACATATACTGTGAGTTTTAATACCAACTGTGACTCTCATACCTTTACTTGGATATCACATCACATTGATACATTACATAAAGGTATGAAATAATACATTTTAGAAATTAAAATCTTTGGAAAATGCTCAAGGAAACCTTCGTATATGGGAGGCCATGCATCCAAGTTATAATAGATATCATATGACTCGAGAATTATCCTTGGTTAACCCAATAGATCCCAAAGAAAAATGAGAAGATTGCTATCATGTTCTTTCCAATGGTGAGTCTTCTCTTGACATATAATTATCGGGTAAAATACACTTTTCCCCACTCTACTAGGGGTCGATTTACAAATGCATCATCGAACTGATTTTTTTTTTACGGTCAACTCATTGAACTATATATTATTTACAAAAAGTGATTTTTCCGTCTATGTTTGTTAACTATTTGACAGAAAAATGATGTGGCAATACGTGGCAGGAAAGAGAAGCTGAGTTGGATAACTAATTAAATTAAATTATACTCAATTCTATAACAAATAATTAAACAAAATATAAATTAATTTAATATACATAACAAATAATTAAATTAAACTAATTAATTAATAATAAAATAAATTAATGAATAATTTTTACAAATGTATTTATATAAATTAACAAAATATAAATCAAATTAATATTCATAACAAATAATTAAATTAATTAATTAATAATAAAATAAATAAATGAATAATTTTTACAAATATATTTATATAAATTAATTAATTCATATTTTTTTAAAATTTTAATTTCACTCTAAATATATAAAATTATCTAATATTTTGAAATTGAGGATTATTATTATTATTATTATTATTATTATTATTATTATTATTATTATTATTATTATTATTATTCACCACCACCAGCACCAGCACCACCGAACCCAATTCCAATTACCACCCTTAATTCCAAGTTCACCCATTGAACAGAGAAACAATAATTACCTTACATATTAGAAAATAAATGCATCCTATCTAATTTGACGTAATAGATTCGTGATTTTCCATGGATCAACACCGACACCTCCGACACCACCTCCTCCTCTGTTGCTAACGCCAGATCTGGTCAGATCCGATTTGATTAACACCGTCAGAGCACTTGAAATCAGAAGCAACAAACCAAACCACCATGGAATCCGGCGAAAAGGAGAGAATATCAACAAACCAAACCAAAATAATTCGAAATCAAATCAACCCAGATCCGTAGTCCAAATTGTTGGCGAAATACAATCAACTTCATCATCTTCTTTACCACAACCCAGATCTAGATCTGAACGGATGAGGAATGGATTTTAGAAGAATAGTTTGAAAAACGGATGAGGGAGAGGCCTTGAAATTATCAACCGGAGCAAATATGAAAGGATAGTCTGGAGCAGATATGAAAGGACTTTCCTAATTATCAACTTGAAATTAGAGTTTTGATAGTTGAATAAAAATTTAAAAAATAAGAATTTATTAATTTTATATAAATATATTTGTAAAAATTACACATTAATATATTTTATTATTAATTACTTTAATTAATATATTTTATTTAATTACTTTATTTGTTTTTAATATATTTTTAATTAATTTAAATATTTGATAATATATTTAATATTTATTTAATGATTTCATAATATAAATAATAATTATATTAGTTTTCAAAAATAAAATAATAATTAATTTTCAAAATTTTAGTTATATTTTTGAAGTTCGAATTTATTTTTATAAATTTTAAATTTTAATTTATGCTTATTATAAAATACTTATGAATAATGTTAAAGACATTACTCAAATTCAAAATTTACCCAATTTTTTTTATTTTAATAATATATGTAATATATCTTAATACGATAACATGTCGGACATTTATATGTTTATTACTAATTTTAGTTTTATCTCGAAGAGAGGTTAATTAAATTAATAAATTTAATGAATTATTTAAATTAAAAGAAAATTATATAATTATATGTAATTTATATAATTTATTTAAAATTATACAAATATTCATGATTAAAATAAAATTTAAAAAATTATTTTTATTGTACTTTTATTCTGAATGCATTATTTTATTTTATTTATTTGATTTTGATTAATTTAGCATTAAATTTATACAAGTTTTTCATCTAGGCATGCCACACAGACAAATGTCTGACAAAAATGGGTTCCTCTCTCTCATGTGGCAACTCTTGTAATTTTTTCGTCCAAAGTCAAATAATTTAACGGAATTTGTAACGGTTTGTAAAAAAATTGTAGTTCAGTGAGTCAAATGAAAAAAAATTCAGTTCAATGATTCATTTGTAAACCGAGGTCGAGTAGAATGGGGAAAAGTGTATTTAACCCTATAATTATCTCCATTGTCTCCAATTGAGAATTATATTTCTACCAAACTCCAAGATTATATAGGTAGTGCTCGTAGATATAATCAGCAAGTGCATGTGCACAACCTTGTCTTATGATAACACGAAGTCGTCTGTCATTAGACATCTTGTATGATAGTGGCAAAACACCCTTCGAAAGTTGGGTTCGCCTCACCCTATTCAGTTCACCAAAATCAACGGTTAAAATGACGTATAAAATACGACACACTCATTTAAAATTCTCGATAAAATTATTTCTATACTTTTTTAGGGGAAACCTCAACAGCTATAGACCACTGTTCTATTCCCCTTTTACCCCCGCTCGACCCAGGTACACTCTTATTACCTGAAAGGAATTGTGAAGCAAAATGGTGAGCACAACTAGCCCAATAAAGAATATCATGACTAAAGATAATTAAATTATCTGTAACGACCGAGAAATTCAGATTTTTATTGTAAAATGATTTTATTAAATTAAATAATAATAAAATCATATTTTGTGTAATATCAAGATGGTTGTCATTTTATAACCTATTGATATTGGTATGTCGTAGTATTTGAGCTACGTGAAGGAAATAAAGTATTTGAATTTCCAAGATGAAAATAAAAGTTTTCCGAGAAATTTTCCAAAAAACACTATTCATCGGGTTTTGCTCGGGAATTATTTTTGAACTTCCGAGAAATACGTAATGATAGAATATCAAAGTAAGACGGATTATGTAATAATAATCTAGTTATGGAAAACGTAATATTTCGCTTGCGGACTTAATTCGAGAATATTAAGGAAAGCGAAGTATTAGTAAGAAAGTATTAAATGTATGATACTTAGGTATTGTATAAGGAATGAAAAAAAAGTATAATCTGATTATTATACGAGAGTTTAATATGAAGGATGAATAATTATATAATGAAGTTATATATGAATTATAATATGAGAATTAATACATAGAAAATATGTATATGTATTAAAGCAATGTTAATGGACTTAGAATGTTGGTTGGGATTGCTTCTGAGCCCAAGTGAATTGAATGTTAAGGCCCCCGATGTTAGTTAATGAATAAGTTAATTAATGCAAGCCCAAAGGAAATGTTAATCTAAGCTAAATTAAAGTCCATTGGATTATTGTGACCCATGGGATAAACCAAATGAATATGGTAAATGAGTAATGACCAAGTAAAATAAGTGATGGACAAGCAAAAGATAAGAGTTGTGCCTTGCAAGTAATGAATAGAAAGGAGGTGGGATTGGTTTAAAGACTAAACTACCCTAACCTTGGAAATCCTATAAATAAAGAAGGTTGGCAAGCTATTTGGCACTTGTTCAAATAATCCAAACACACTCTCAAAGTGCTTAATTGTTAGGGTGATTAAGTTGCAATAAGTCACTTACTTAAGAAAGAAGAAGAAAGAAGCTAGTTACCAAAAACTTCTAAAGTAAGATCCCTTCTCCAATTATCTTCTATCTCTATTATGATAGGTTGATAAGAAAAGCTTGGATTAAGGAACATGAATGATAAAAAGAAAGAAGTATATGTAAGTAATGAACTTAAGCCATATAAGTTGGTAATAAGTCATTTAAGCTAGCATAAGTTATAAACTTATGTGAAAGTATTATGAACCTGTAATGAGTTTAGTAATATAAGTAATATAGAAGTAAAAGAACTTGTATGATCATATGTATCAAGTATACATAAGTAAAGTAATATGTTGAGAACATATATGTATGATGATTAAGAAACTTTAATTATCATAAGTCATGAATGATAAGATCATAAGTAGTTTATGATTTATCAAGTTATAAGCTTATGAAGAAATAAGTCAAAATCCAACCATAAGTATAAGTTGTTGGAATAAGTAGGTTAATATGTTCATATAATGAATGGAATTCATTTGTAATGTTGAACAAGTCGTAAGAATGAAGATTTGCTGAAATCATTGCGATTAGGCGATAATCGTCGAATTCGTGAAATTCCCGGATTAGAAGTCAAATTTTGAGTTTCAACCCGGAAATGTTATTTTCCATTGGAGATAAGTCATATTCTTCATTTAAGAGTTGCAGACTCAAAAATGACTGGATTCCGACTTAGAATGAAGAAACGAGAGTTGAACGTTCACGAACGTTTATCGTTTTCATTAAAAATGAACCAATAGGTGTATTTTTAGCAAACGAAGTCAAATTGATGAAATTCTTGCATGAATACGTAGATTACATAATTTGTGAACCGTAGGCTTTTGAATGGGCCAATTCGGACTTATAACGAAGGAGTTATGCATCCGGGAAGTTTGCAAAATGTCAAAGACTGAATTTTTTTCTAGTGCCGAGAGAGTCAGCCATATGGCCAACCCTAGACAAATTGGTCATGCCATGCGGTCGAAAGCGATGTGTCCGAACACACTAGAAACTCGCCTTCGCATGGCGTGAACCTTAATCTTGTTGGTGGCAGTGTATTTCATGTTTAGGACCATGACATACTAGAGAGAGGTAAATGCAATGCCCACCACTAAGTAAGGACTTCATGTAGCATGACGCCATGTCAGGACCTCTTCATTGTCAACTCGAGTTGCTGAAGACGGCATATAGAAGAGGCAAGTCGGGCATGACGCCTTGACCCTAGACAAGTGATAGTAAAGAATGATTAAGAGTATGAAGAACAGAAAGGAATGAATTCAAAATAAACTTGTATGGAAGTAACATTGATAAAACATTGTTAAACCTTAAAGAGTAATGTGTAAAGGTTGATAATAACTTATCCAACTATGAATGCAAGTAGAATAATAAACGAGAATTGATAGTAAGCAAATCTAATACATGATTAGATTGAGATGAAGGGTAAGATATAGTCATATACACACTGGATTATGTGACCTAATGTGAGGCATTATGTTATCATATGTTGTAGAGACTTGAAAGATTCAATCGTAAAGTAATTATACTGTAGAAGATGCTGAAGGCAAGTATTCTAACTCTTGTTTCAGTTCAATCTGAACAAGTTTTAGAAGTTCATGTATCCTTACGCATGAATTGAAGTACAATGAAGTTAAAGCCAGTTCTTTTGGCTAGACTTGACGTATTGAGTGGATTGTTGATAATTTATTTATCTGTTATTAAATGTGATTATCATTTGTCAACTACTTGATATGGTTCAAAAGAAGACTGAAATGTTAAACAAATGTTTTGTCGGTAAAATGACAGGCACGTGAGGTTGCCAAATGATTAAACGTACATACGTTTAATGGATGTAGTGCTGATTAACATAGAGTACAATAGGCTAATCACCTAGAAGTGCTCGTAAGTAATATCGGGCTTACAAAATTAGTTCCGGGTTGTCCTTTTCAAAGAAAGAATGAATACTCGAGGTCTTTGACCGGAGTGTATGTTTTAATGAATATTATTCATTGTGAAACATTTTGAAAGAAAGATAAAGTGCTATTTTGATTTATTAATAGTACTTCATATCTATTGTTCAGTTATCGAAGATATACGATTCATATGTATCAAGCATGTTATTATTAAAATTGTTATACTTGCTGAGCTAGTTATGCTCACTCTTGCTTGAACCATATGAATGCAGCTAAGACTGAACGTCCCGAAGGATCAAATAAGGATAAAGGAAAAGCTAAGGCAGATTATTAAGCTGTCTTGTAATAGTATAGGTCTATTATTGTAATGTAATGAATATTATGACAAAGAACCTTTGTAATGGGTTTAGAACCTAGGAAATGTAAATATTACTTTGAATATATAGAAGTTATGTTCGTTCTTTGAGACTTTTCAATTGGATGAATGTATGAATGTTTGTACAGTATAGCACCATCTGTCGGGTTGTAAGATACCTGGATTTAGGGGCGCTACAAGTTGGTATCAAAGCCTAGGTTATAAAACTTTAGGGGGATTAAAACCTTAAGTCATAACCTTAATAAAGAAGTAAAAGATGAAAGATAACCTTAGAAAAACGCATTATATTATGTTATGTGTTTTTATTATTTTACTGACGTGTACTAATCAAACTATATTGTTTTATTGTAGATGTCAAGAGAAAATGATATGTATAGAAATATACATGTAGTGAGCGAGGATTCAGTTAATCGGGTAGAGATACTACCCAATCCCGTAGCGATTGGGCCAGAGGTGGTAGTAATAGAGTCTCGAGACTCGGACGATTTAGACTATATGTTTATTTTCGATGGCATGCTAGAGGAGGAGGTGGACGTGATGTCCTTTGACCAGGTTCCACCTACAGAAGAATTGACTACTGAAGAGTTAATGAAGGCACTAATTATGTCAGTATTGGATAGGAATGTCCATTACTGCCACGAGGTGAAGGAGTTGAAAGAGGAACTCCAAGCTGTCCGTGAGGACAAGACTAGCATGGAGGGTATGTGAGAAGAAGAGCACGATGATAGAATTCTAGCTAAGGACAAGGTTCGAGAAGGTGAAATGTGAAGTCTTTGAGCTCAGCGGGAGCTAAAGACTAAGCAATGAGAAGTTGGAGAGGATGTTCTATATACATAGGAGTTCTCACGTGGACTTCCGGTGACAAGTGGTTGGATATCCGATTGGGCAGGCGGACTCGACATACCATTAGTCGAGATGTCATAGCCAGGTTTGGCAATAAAGATTTTGAGAATGCCATTGGCGAGATGTAATCTAGCAATAGCTAAAGTAGATTAGATATGTAAATATTATGTATCTAGTAGTGACGTAAAACCCTCTTTTGTATATCAAGGGTAGTCTTTTGTAAATCGATTTTGGAAAGTAATTGCGGGATGGTAATGTAATCACTAAAAGGTGAGTAATGTAAACAATGTAGTGTTATACTACAAGTTATGAATCAATATAAGTCTTTTTATGGAATATATTGAGTAATGAGTATGAGTTATTGTTTCATTACAAATAATAACTAATCAACAAGAAGAAAGTAATAGTGATGTGTTGTTTTCTTAACAACAAAATGCCGCCAAGAAGGAGACAATGAAATCAAGACACTAATGTTAACCAACCGGAGGGTGGTCTGGTTAATCCAATGCAGGAGTTCGTTAATCTTTTAATGGTCGCATTTAATAGAATGGGGGCTAATGTACCGTAATTCACGGAGTAATCTGAACTACTACTTTTAAGGACTTTTAAAAGTGTAGGTCATGGGAGTTCAAAGGAACTACGGACCTATAAAGCCCAGAGACTTGGGTAAAAGAAATTGAAAACATTTATTATAGAAAATGTTGAGGAGGGTCAAAAGGTTGCCTTTGCAACCTATTTGATGAAAGGAGAGGCCAAATTCGGTGGGAGGAAAAGCAGGGTAGGGTAGATATAGGAAACCTAACATGGGAGAGGTTTAAGGAGATTTTCTTGAGAACTATTTTCCCACAGTATGCAAGGAGAATGTAAATGTGGTTTCTTGAATTGAAACAAGGGATATGACAGGTTCCCCAAATTATCTTTGCCAAGTTTAATGGCTGGCAAGATTTGCTCCACATCAGTGGACTTTGAAGTGAGGAAGCTAGGAGATTTGACGGGGCTTGAAACCACGGCTCTATAATAGGATCTCGGTGTTTCAAAGTACTTCCTTTGGAAATATTTTAGAGAAGGCAATAATTTAGAAGGTGGGAATGAGGCTCTCACCCGATTACCACAAAGATAAGAAAAATAAGGGTAAAGTTGATGGGGAATCAAGGCCAGAAGAGCCCAGTGATAGTGGTGGCGATCGAGAAAAAGAAAGGGCTTTAACTCTGGGAATACTAGGAGTAAAGAAAGGGATTCTAAAAGAGAGGATGGATGCACAGTAAAAACTGGGAAGACTCATTTAGGAGTGCATCTCAAAGGAAAGGCGGTATGTTATAACTTTGGACAGGAAGGGCATATTTCGCCTAACTGTCCAAATTCGAAGAAAAACCACGGATGTTTTGTATATGGATCAACTGACCACATAGCGAAGAATTGCCCAAAGAAGGGCATGGAAGGAAATAAGGGAACTAATAGCGGTAAATTGGCTATTAGTGGTCCAGCTCAGCCGGGTAGACCAATGGCCCGCACTTTTAATATGACGGTCCAAGATGCGGTGGCATCGGGGATGTAATTGCGCGGTATTATTCCGATCGATAATATAAATGCATCGTCTTTATTTGATTCGGGTGCTTACTTGTTCGTTTATAGCATGTGATTTTGCTAGGCGACTAGGATTACTTCCTAGAAAATTGCATATACCTTTGAACATTAAGGTAGCAAACGAAGAGATAATTCTATTTGAAAGTATTCATAGGGGTTGTTGCGTAGATGTACGTGGTTGTAAGTTATCGGTAGACTTAATCTGGAGATAAAGTTGGGAGAATTCGATGTAATTCTCGGAATGGATTAGTTGATTAACCATGGGGCAATTATAGATTGCAAAAAAAAATGTGAGCATCGGGGCGTTCAAACAACCTCTGTAGTATTTTACGATAATAAATAAATCAGGGGCTTCGTGTTGTCTTTCTGATGACAAAAACTAGAAAACTTTTAAGGAAGGGATGTATAGGTTATCTGTGCCATGTTGTTGACACCCAGCGTGTGGGAGCAACCATGGAACAAATACCTATAGTAAACAAATTTATGGATGTGTTTCCAAGTGAGTTACCGGGGTTACCACCAGATCGGGAGATCGAATTTGTAATAGACATTGTCCCAGGAGCGGCACCAGTCTCAAAGGCACCGTATCGTATGGCGCCTGTGGAAATGAAGGAGCTAATGGTTCGGTTCAGGAACTATTGGATAAGAAGTACATTCAACCCAGTGTTTCCCCATGGGGTGCACCGGTATTGTTTGTCAAGAAGAAAGATGGATCGTTAAGGCTTTGTATCGACTATCGAGAGTTGAATAAGTTAACGATAAAGAATAAATACCCATTGCCCAGGATCGATGATCTCTTTGATCAGTTAAAAGGGACAAAGTATTTTTCTAAAATAGATTTGCGGATGGGGTATCACCAGTTGAAGGTTAGGAAGGAGGATGTATCAAAGACGACATTCAGGACTCGTTATGGTCATTACGAGTTTCTGGTGATGTCATTTGGGTTGACGAATGCACCAGCTGCATTTATGGATATGATGAACAGAGTGTTCAAACCATATTTGGACAAGTTCGTCGTTGTGTTTATCGATGATATTCTAGTCTATTCTAACACGCCAGAAGATCACGCTGAACATTTAAGATTAGTGTTGGAAACACTAAGGAAGGAGAAGTTATATGCGAAATTCACCAAGTGTGAATTTTGGCTAAAAAATCTGATTTTTAGGTCGTGTCATTGACCAAGAAGGGATTTCAGTGGATCCAACAAAGGTAGAAGCAGTGATGAACTGGGAACGACCAAAAACACCGACTAAGGTGCGGAGTTTCCTAGGGTTAGCAGGATACTATCGAAGATTTATCCAAGATTTTTCGAAGATAGCTACCCCGTTGACTAACTTGACAAGGAAGATGGTGAAATACGTATGGACGGACAAATGTGAAGACAGTTTTCAAGAACTGAAGAAAAGATTAAGTGAAGTGCCTGTTTTGTCATTGCCAGATGACACACGAAATTTTGTAGTATATAGTGATGCTTCGCATAGAGGACTTGGTTGAGTGCTCATGCAGCATGGAAAAGTCATTGCGTATGCATCACGGCAGTTGAAGGATTATGAGAAAGTTTATCCTACTCATGATCTGGAACTGGCCGCGGTAGTATTTGGCCTAAAGATATGGAGACATTGTCTTTATGGGGAGAAATGTGAGATATATACGGACCATAAGAGTCTAAAGTATATCTTCACTCAGAAGGAATTGAATATGAGGAAGAGAAGATAGCTAGAGTTGATAAAGGATTACGATTGTGAAATCCTGTATCACCCTGGAAAAGCCAATGTAGTTGTCGACGCCTTAAGTCGGAAGGGTCGGGAAAAGTTGTCTATGTTAACGACTCAAAATGAGTTAATAACAGAGATGGCTAGGATGGAAATAGAAGTAAAGCTGCCAAGTGATTCGGAGGCGGATACTTTTATGATGGAGATGCAATCTACCATCGTAGAGAGAGTCAAGGAGGTACAACTCAAGACTGATGAGTGTAACCAAATGAAGAAGCAGTTATCCGAGAAGGAAGCTGCTAAGTATAATCTTGATAATGAGGGATTATTAAGATTTGAAGGAAGAATTTGGGTTCTGAATGAGACGGAATTAAAGGAGCAAGTATTACAAGAAGCTCATAGTTCCAGGTACTCGATACATCCTGGTAACACTAAGATGTATCAAGACCTTGACGAGTTTTGGTGGCCAAACATGAAGAGAGAAATAGCAGAGTATATGAGTAGGTGCTTGATTTGTCAAAAAGTTAAGGCCGAACATCAACGACCCAATGGCTTGTTACAGTCATTGGAGATACCAGAATGGAAGTGGGAGCATATCTCGATGGATTTCATGGTGGGACTTCCAATAACGACAAAAGGGTACGATTCGATTTGGGTAATAGTCGACCGATTGACGAAATCGGCTCACTTCTTACCAATTAGGGTTAAGTATACCTTAGACCAGTTAGCTAAACTCTATATCAAAGAAATTATTTCTAGACATGGAGTACCAGTATTGATTGTGTCAAATCGTGATCCACGATTCACATCGAATTTCTAGAGAAGTTTGCAAGAACAGCTCGGAACACAGTTAAAGTTAAGCACAGCTTATCATCCACAAATTGATGGGCAGAGCGAGAGGACAATTCAGACGTTAGAAGACATGTTGAGGTCTTGTGTCATGGATTTTGAGGGTAGTTGGGATGATCACCTACCACTTGTAGAGTTTGCATATAACAACAGTTATCATGCAAGCATAGGTATGCCGCCTTATGAAGCTTTGTACGGAAGAAGGTGCAGAACACCATTGTGTTGGGACGAGGTGGGGGAGAAGCTTTGGATGCTAGGACCGAGGTGGTGCGGTGAGACGGCGGATGTGGTTAAGTTAATTCGGATGCATCTTGTTTATTTCGGGGATGAGATAAAAAGAAGTATGCGGACTCATATAGATTAAACCGAGAGTTTGAAGTAGGTTCGTATGTGTTTCTAAAGGTATCTCCCTGGAAAGGAAAGACACGCTTTGGAAAGAAAGGGAAGTTAAGTCCAAGGTTTATAGGACCTTTTGAAGTATTAAAATGGGTGGGAGAGGTAGCGTATGTGATAGCATTACCTCCAGAACTAGAAAGAATATATAATGTGTTTCACGTATCTATATTACGTCCATATAAGCCGGACTATAAGCACGTAATCGAGTATGAGCCGATTTATATCGAGAAGGATTTAATATATGAAGAATCGCCGATTCAAATCATTAATAGAAAAGAGCAAGTTCTGAGGAACAAAGTAATACCATCAGTAAAGGTATTATGGAAGAACCATGATGCTGAAGAAGCAACGTGGGAATTAGAAGAAAAGATGAAAAAAAAAATTCCTCATCTATTTGAGTAGAGTAAGACGAGATACTGGGGACAAAATCTTTATAAGGGGGGAAGAATGTAACGACCGAGAAATTCGGATTTTTATTTTAAAATGATTTTATTAAATTAAATAATAATAAAATCATATTTTGTGTAATATCAAGATGGTTGTCATTTTATAACCTATTGATATTGGTATGTTGTAGTATTTGAGCTACGTGAAGGAATTAAAGTGTTTGAATTTCCAAGATGAAAATAAATTTTTTTGAGAAATTTTCCGAAAAACACTATTCATCAGGTTTTGCTCGGGAATTATTTTTGAACTTCCGAGAAATACATAATGATAGAATATCAAAGTAAGACGAATTATGTAAAAATAATCTAGTTATGGAAAACGTAATATTTCGCTTGCGGACTTAATTCGAGAATATTAAGGAAAACGAAGTATTAGTAAGAAAGTATTAAATGTATGATACTTAGGTATTGTATAAGGAATGAAAACGAGTATAATACGAAGCATTATACGAGTTTGTATGAAGTAAGGAATATCGGATATAATGAAGTTATATACGAAGTATAATATGGGAATTAATACATAGAAAATATGTATATGTATTAAAGCAATGTTAATGGACTTAGAATGTTGGTTGGGATTGCTATGATGAATTGAATGTTAAGGCCCAATGTTAGTTAATGAATAAGTTAATTAATGCAAGCCCAAAGGAAATGTTAATCTAAGCTAAATTAAAGTCCATTGGATTATTCTAACCCATGGGATAAACCATATGAATATGGTAAATGAGTAATGACCAAGTAAAATAGGTGATGGACAAGCAAAAGATAAGAGTTGTGCCTTGCAAGTAATGAATAGAAAGGATGTGGGATTGGTTTAAAGACTAAACTACCCTAACCTTGGAAATCCTACAAATAAAGAAGGTTGGCAAGCTATTTGGCACTTGTTCAAATAATCCAAACACTCTCTCAAAGTGCTTAATTGTTAGGGTGATTAAGTTGAAATAAGTCACTTACTTAAGAAAGAAGAAAGAAGCTACTTACCAAAAACTTCTAAAGTAAGATCCCTTCTCTAATTATCTTCTATCTCTATCATGATAGGTTGATAAGAAAAGCTTGGATTAAGGAACATGAATGATAAAAAGAAAGAAGTATGTGTAAGTAATGAACTTAAGCCATATAAGTTGGTAATAAGTCATTTAAGCTAGCATAAGTTATAAACTTATGTGAAAGCATTATAAACCTGTAATGAGTTTAGTAATATAAGTAATATGGAAGTAAAAGAACTTGTATGATCATATGTATCAAGTATACATAAGTAAAGTAATATGTTGAGAACATATATGTATGATGATTAAGAAACTTTAATTATCATAAGTCATGAATGATGAGAGCATAAGTAGTTTATGATTTATCAAGTTATAAGCTTATGAAGAAATAAGTCAAAATCCAACCATGAGTATAAGTTATTGGAATAAGTAGGTTAATATGTTCATATGACGAATGGAATTCATTTGTTATGTTGAATAAGTCATAAGAATGAAGATTTGCCAGAAATCGTACGATTAGACGATAATCGTCGAATTCGTGAAATTCCCGAATTAGAAGTCAAATTTTGAGTTTGAACTTGGAAATGTTATTTTCCATTGGAGACAAGTCATATTTGTCATTTAAGAGTTTTGGACTCAAAAATGACCGGATTCCGACTTAGAACGAAGAAACGAGCGTTGAACGTTCACGAACGTTTATCGTTTTCGTTAAAAATGAACCAATAGGTGAATTTTTAGCAAACGAAGTCAAATAGATGAAATTCTTACATGAATGCGTAGATTACGTAATTTTTGAACCGTAGGCTTTTGAACGGGTCAATTCGGACTTATAACAAAGGAGTTATGTGTTCGGGAAGTTCACAAAATGTCAAAGACTGAATTTTTTTCTAGTGCACAGAGTTGGCGCCGCGGCGCCAACCCTAGACCAAATTGGTCACGCCACAGCGCCGAGCAGTGTCCGAACACACTAGAAACTCGCCCTTGCGGTAGCGCGAACCTTAATCTTATTGGTGGAAATAGCAGCGCCATGTTTAGGACCGTGACATCTTAGAGAGAGTGGTGGCATACATGCCCATCGAGTAAGGACTCGCGTCATAGCACCAAGTCCGAGACCTCTTCACTGTCAACTTATCATGCATGAATACATGCATAGAGAGAGGGCAAGCTTGCTGCGTAAATACCAACCCTAGACAAGTGATAGTAAAGAATGATTAAGAGTATGAAGAACAGAAAGGAATGAATTCAAAATAAACTTGTATGGAAGTAACATTGATAAAACATTGTTAAACCTTAAAGAGTAATGTGTAAAGGTTGATAATAACTTATCCAACTATGAATGCAAGTAGAATAATAAATGGGAATTGATAGTAAACAAATCTAATACATGATTAGATTGAGATGATGGGTAAGATATAGTCATATACACACTGGATTATGTGACCTAATGTGAGGCAATATGTGATCATGTGTTGTACAGACTTGAAAGATTCAATCATAAAGTAATTATACTATAGAAGACGCTGAAGGCAAGTATTCTAACTCTTGTCTCAGTTCAATCTGAACAAGTTTTAGAAGTTCATGTATCCTTACGCATGAATTGAAGTACAATGAAGTTAAAGCCAGTTCTTTTGGCTAGACTTGACGTATTGAGTGGATTGTTGATAATCTATTCATCTGTTATCAAATGTGATTATCTTTTGTCAACTACTTGATATGGTTCAAAAGAAGATTGAAATGTTAAACAAATGTTTTGTCGGTAAAATGACAGGCACGTGAGGTTGCCAAATGATTAAACGTACATACGTTTAATGGATGTAGTGTTGATCAACATAGAGTCTGATATAGGTGATCACCTAGAAGTGCTCGTAAGTAATATAAGACCCCTGGTAATTAGTTCCGGGTTGTCCTTTTCCGGGTTGTCCTTTTCAAAGAAAGAATGAATACTCGAGGTCTTTGACCGGAGTGTATGTTTTAATGAATATTATTCATTGTGAAACATTTTGAAAGAAAGAGAAAGTGCTATTTTGATTTATCAATAGTACTTCATAACTATTGTTCAGTTATCGAAGATATATGATTCATATATATCAAGCATGTTGTTATTGAAATTGTTATACTTGCTGAGCTAGTTATGCTCACTCTTGCTTGAACCAGATGAATACGGCTAAGACTGAACGTCCCGAAGGATCGAATAAGGATAAAGGAAAAGCTAAGGCAGATTATTAAGTTGTCTTGTAATAGTATAGGTTTATTGTTGTAATGTAATGAATATTATGACAAAGAACCTTTGTAATGGGTTTAGAACCTGGGAAATGTAAATATTACTTTGAATATATAGAAGTTATGTTCGTTCTTTGAGACTTTTCAATTGGATGAATGTATGAATGTTTGTACAGTATAACACCATCTATCGGGTTGTAAGATACCCGAATTTGGGGGCGCTATATTATCAATAGCCTTCGTCAATAATAAATCAGAGATTTAGAACATATGGTAGATGATAAAACTTTTCAACCATAGTTGCAGCGAAACGAGCAATCCATTAGAAGAGTCAAATAGACCATAAGGTCTATTATCTTCTCCATGTTAAAAGTCCACCAACAATGTTTTATCCTTGTAACATCAATCAACAATTTTTGTCCACAATCACGTGTATAACTCATAATCATAATTGTAGTTCTAATTTCTTCTTCTCATCCAGGACGAAGATAATTTTCATCACCTGTCTTTACCTGAAACATCAAAGATCATGGTTATACCAAATCACAGTTCATATTCATAATCATACTAATAAATCCATCTTTGCACTATAGGCCAAAGATGTAAAATCCCAAATTTTACGAATAAAGATTTAAATTTCTCGATTTTTTTTTTGAATATTATGGTGTGGATTTAATATAATGTTATAGTTGTGGGTAATATTTATAAATTTTGTAAAGTATGCAAGTTTTTATATTATATTCGATTGGTCGGGGAATATTCTTTGTGTCGAGGAATATTAAATGCACGACTCAAGACAATCATTAGTGGACCCCACAACGGAATTATTGTCAGATTGAGAAAACGACAAAAATATTTTTATAAAAATAACGGCGGAATTTTTACTGTTAATACTGTTGAAGTACTCGGTAGTAAAAGTATAGTAATATGCGTGGTTGTATAGTAGCACACGGTATTGATTATTGATGCTTATGTGAGAAGTCACTCAGTTTTGTTCAATTATTGCTACAATAGTTGCTGCATAGTATTTCACGTTATTTGATTCAATTATTGTTGATTGTTATATATATATATATATATATTATATATAAGTTTTGTTTTATTAGTATTATTAATGTAATAAAATAGAAAAACTTTTTATATAAAACAGAATACTTTTATAAAGTTATTCGTTTTATTAGGCTAATAGTAAAATCTTTTTATATAAAATAGAATACTTTTATAAAGTTATCATTTTTTATTAGACAATAATTAGAATATATTATATTTTATTACGCATAGTGTTTGCGATAGTGCCTCTGATAGTGTTCAGATAGTAAAAATCTTTTTATATAAAATGTAATACTTTTATAAAGTTATTCATTTTATTAGGCAATAAATAGAATATATTATATTTTATTGTAAAACCAACTGGATCGTCCGTTTTAAAATAAATCAACTGGACCGTTCATGGATTGGTTACTATTCAAATCCATTCTTCTATAAATAGAAGCTCATTCCTTCATTATTTCTTACTTAATTCACTAAAACTCAGAGAGAGAAACTATAGAGAGAATTCTTCTTCTATAATCTTGAGCATATTTCTTTGGAGTTTAAGAAAGCTTTGAGCGTAGTGCAAGTTTTTTTCGAGTATATCCTCGCCCTACCAGTCTGAGTACTCTTCTTTCAAAGGTAAGGGATATTATTTGTTGTACCAGTAAGGGGTATTATTTTTTTTTATATTCATGAAGAGAACTTCTATTATTCCATTCTTTATTATTTCATTGAAATAACTCAGATACGCTGGTCTACCCTATACTTGGTGATTTCGTTGTTATTCCATTCTTTATTATTCATTGCTGAATAACTCAGATACGCTGCTACCCTATACTTGGTGAAATTCTTACGTTATTCCATTCTTTATTATTCATTTGGAATATCCATGCTCAGACGTTTTACGCTGGGACACGGTTTCGACTTTATTATTCGTTGGAATATCCTATCATGCATTTTATCTGGGACCTGGTTCCGCTCTTTTATTATTCTCGTTGGAATATCACATCGCGCTTTTACGCCAATCTCGATTCCGTTATTTATTATTACATTTGGAATAACTTTTGTCTATCGAAGTACCACATACATGGTGATTTCGTTGTTATTCCATTCTTTATTATTCTCATTGGAATATCCCGCTTGGTAAGACGTATTATGCACGATTGGTTTTGTTATTTATTATTTCATTGAATAACTTTGTCTATGCGAAGTACCGCATGCATGGTGATTTCTTTTGTTTTTCCATTCTTTATTATACTCAGTTGGTTAAAGTTTTGACTTCTATACTCCAGGAAATTACTGGAATATCCTTGATATTTGCACTTCATCCAATATCTTCTCATGAAAATATTCTTCTGATCATTCTTGAATTTTACTCTACAAAGAAGTACCATGTTGACAATTTGGACGTTATTAGTTCCTGGATAAATTAATTCTTGAAATTGTTTTATTGAATTCTTATATCATTGTCATCATCCTCATGTTTATATTATGTTGAAAGTCATCTCGTATTCAGTAGTGCATAGATGGACTTGGTATGATTATGACCAGGGATTATTCGGTATAATCATGACTGTAATGTTACAAATGATGTGGAAAAAGTCCTCATTGGCCCGTAGTGCATTGATGGACAGTTTTTGGTATGATTATGGCTATGGATTCTCTTCGGCCAAAGGAGAAAAGATGAATTGTTTTATGGAATGATCAGGACCGTTGATGAATACACGAATATCCTTGGCCCGTAGTGCATGGATAATTTGTGGTCGTGATACTAATGAATATCCTTGGTCGAAAAGTGTGAGGATGATGTGGATTATTTATTGTCGAGTCTCAAATGATAAAAGTGATGAAAAACCTTTTTAAATCATAAAAGATAGTAGATTTTATTCTCTACTAGACTCTTTTAATGGATTGCTTGTTTCGATGCAGTTAAACTTGATGTCTATTGAATTTTATCAGTTTAACATTGTTGAAGACTAATGATAATTTATTCTGCATTATCTTAGTCATAATATTTCTTACTGGGCTAATTGAGCTCACCTTTTCCTTCACTGTTCTCTTCAGGAAATGAGAACGTAGCCGGGACTAGTCGGGGAACGGAGTGACGGTCCAGATGATAGTATTAATAGTCCTCACTATTCTGTTAAATAGTGTGATAATAAATGTAATGAGGACTTATTCTGAGAGTGGATATTGTCTAGAAGATAATATTTGTATTAAAACTCACAGCTTTCTTGTTGTATATTAAAGATTGTATTTGTATTCTGTACCATGTATTTGGCGACTCAGAATAGGTGATGTATGCCTATTTTGGATGCGCGTCATGATTAGTATCAAAGCTTAGGATATGATCCCCGGTGAGATGTGAGATAAGAACTAGGACGGGAGAGATGGGGAATTTCTTCACTAGTATGACCTACCTAAGTTTATTTGGTAAATTAATTTGCCGGTCCGAGTATAGGGATAATATGTGATATGTCAATTAACCCTTGTTTTAATTGTTGTGATGTGTTTGAAAATGGCATCCGAAAATGTTGAGATAAGCAATGGAGCAAAATAATATGACCGTATCGCAGTACGAGGCTATGTTTGCAGAGTTATCCCGGTTTGCATCCCATGTGGTCGATAACGAGGAGCGAATGACGCGAATGTTTCTAAGAGGTTTGAAACCCGATATACGTCAATACCTCATTTCTCATAAACCTTGTTTATATTCAGATGTTGTGAATAAGGCTCAATTATTAGAGTGCGATAATGAGTTAGCACAACCAAAATGTAACTACCAACAACACGATAATAATCGTATTGGGTGGTGGCGACCATCGAACAATGATGACCATCGTGGGGAAATTATCATGCCAAGAATGGTATCCACCGGTGGTAATCATGGCCAAGATAATAAAAGTGGAAATTTCTAGAAGAGAAGGTCACCTAGCCCGATTTTGTCGTGCACCAAAGTCAAGTCCAGCTGGTACGGTGGCACCAAAGGCGGATACGGACAAAATAAAGTTGGTGGTTTCAGGAAGAGCGTTTTTCGTGACTTCTCAAAAAGCGAGTAACCCGAACAAAGTTAGCACGGGTTAGTTAATTATAAATTCTTGCGAAGTCTATACCTTAGTAGATACCAGTTCTACCCATTCTTTTATCTCTCTTGCTTGCGCTTAACGTTTAAATTTGACTCCGGAGAAGTTAGACTTTGATTTATCTGTTGAAACTCAGTTGGGAGAAACCTTTGTTACCTCCACTATTTATAAATCTTGTTTAATTCAAATCGACACTTTCACGTTACCTGTCGATCTTATCTCTTTGAAAATACTTGACTTTGATGTGATTTTAGGAATCGATTGGTCAACTACTCATCATGTTTTTAGTAAGGTTGTTAGCTTTCATATTCCTAACCAACCTGTTATGAGAATTCAAGCAACCAAACCACTAAAGTCAATCATTGTCATATCAAGCCATAAGTAAAGAGCCCCGGTCTTTTCTTTGTTGACTTCCTTGTGTGGAATGCACCGAAGCCAGACTTTCCGTAAGCGACGTTGTGAATAACGATGGTAAGTTGATAGGTATCAATGTGACGTGTTATCCAAGTCTTGGATGAGAGTCACAGTTGTGAATGATATTTCTATTGTTAATAAATTTCTTGACGTATTTCTGAAGACTTCTTGGCCTACCCCTAGAGCGTGAAATCAAATTTTGTACTAACCCCAGTACAAAACCCCATTTCTAAAACCCTTAAATATTTCTTCAACTAAAACGAACATAACATGCGCCAAAGACGTTGGCTCGAGCAGTTGAAGAATACGATCGTACCATTCAATACAATCATGGAAAACCGAACGTGGTAGCTGACGTGTTGGGTAGAAGATCGTATGTGTTTATGAGTACGAATATACGAAACCACGTGAAGATAACGAATATACGATTAGAGTCGACATTAATCGATAAAGTTAAAGCCGCTCAAGCTACATACTCAGAGCTGATGAATGTGAAGAAGAAGGTTCAAGAGGGCGTTGTTCTAGAAGCAAGAATCGACAAAGAGAGAAAATGTCAACCCTCGATTTAATTGGTCCATTTGAAATCCTCGATTGAGTAGGAACTGTGGCCTATAGACTCGTTTTACCGCCAAGTATGTCGCGTGTTTATAACGTTTTTCACATATCGATGTTACATAAATATGTGGATGACCCGAACCACATTATTGATTTAGAACCCGACTAGATAGCGGATAATTTAACGTATGAAGATGTACCTGTTAAAATCCTGGAATGTATTCAACACTCAAAGGTTATACCTCAAGAGTTAGAATCAGATGAAGTGTCCTCATCTGTTCGGTATACCAGGTACACGTAAATTTGGAGGGTGAAATTTCATAAGGAGGGGAGATTGTAAAATCCCAAATTTTACGAATAAAGATTTAAATTTCTTGAATTTTTTTTTGAATATTATGGTGTGGATTTAAAATAATGTTATAGTTGTGGGTAATATTTATAAATTTTGCAAAGTATGCAAGTTGTTATATTATATTCGATTGGTCGGGGAATATTCTTTGTGTCGGGGAATATTCGTACGACAGCACAATCATTGGTGGACCCCATAACAGAATTATTGTCGGATTGAGAAAACGATAAAAATATTTTTTTGAAAATAACGGCGGAAGTTTTACCGTTAATACTGTTGAACTACTCAGTAGTAAAAGTATATTAATACGCGTGGTTGCATAGTAGCACACAGTATTGATTATTGATGCTTATGTGAGAAGTCACTCAGTTTTGTTCAATTATTGCTACAATAGTTACTGCATAGTATCTCACGTTATTTGATTCAATTATTGTTGATTGTTATATATAAGTTTTGTTTTATTAGTATTATTAATGTAATAAAACAGAAAAACTTTTTATATAAAACTGAATACTTTTATAAAATTATTCGTTTTATTAGGCTAATAGTAATTTTTTTTATATAAAACATAATACTTTTATAAAATTATCTGTTTTATTAGACAATAATTAGAATATATTATATTTTATTATGCATAGTGTTTGCATAGTGCCTGCATAGTGTTTGCATAGTAAAAATCTTTTTATATAAAACAGAATACTTTTATAAAGTTATTCATTTTATTAGGCAACAAATAGAATATATTATATTTTATTGTAAACCAATCTGGACCGTCCGTTTAAAGTAAATCAATCTGGACCGTTCATGGATTGGTTACTATTCAGTCCATTCTTCTATAAATAGAAGCTCATTCCTTCATTATTTCTTACGAATTCACTAAAACTCTAGAGAGAGAAACTATAGAGAGAATTCTTCTTCTATAATCTTGAGCGTATTTCTTTGGAGTTTAAGAAAGCTTTGAGCGTAGTGCAAGTTTTCTTCGAGTATATCCTCGCCCTACCAGTCGGAGTACTCTTCTTTCAAAGGTAAGGGATATTATTTGTTGTACCAGTAAGGGGTATTATTATTTTTTATATTCAAGAAGAGAACTTCTATTATTCCATTCTTTATTATTCTATTGGAATAACCTGTATACGCGGTCTACCCTATACTTGGCGATTTCTGTTGTTATTCCATTCTTTATTATTCTGTTGGAATAACTTGTATACGCGGGCTACCCTATACTTGGTGAAATTCTTCTATTATTCCATTCTTTATTATTCTATTGGAATATCCAACAGATGCTTTTTCGTCGGACCGGTTCCAAACTTTATTATTCTCATTGGAATATCTCGTCTGCATGCGTTTATATCTGGGACTGGTTTCATCTTTATTATTCTCATTTGAATATCCTATCTGCGCTTTTACTATTTGGACTGGTTTCATCTTTATTATTACATTTGGAATATCCCGTCTTTGTGTTTTCTGTGGGACCGATTCCGTTATTTATTATTCATTGGAATAACTTTGTCTTGCTGGTACCGCATACATGGTGATTTCTGTTCTTATTCCATTCTTTATTATTACGTTGGAATATCCCGCTTGATGCGTATTTACTTTGACACGGTTTTGTTATTTATTATTCATTGGAATAACCTTTGATCATATATCAATACCGCATGCATGGTGATTTCTTTTGTTTTTCCATTCTTTATTATACTCAGTTGGTTAAAGTTTTGACTTCTATACTCCATGAAATTACTGGAATATCTTTGATATTTCTGCTTCATCCAGTATCTTCTCATGAAAATATTCTTCTGATCATTCTTGAATTTTACTCTACAAAGAAGTACCATGTTGACAATTTGGACGTTATTAGTTCCTGGATAAATTAATTCTTGAACTTGTTTTATTGAATTCTTATATCATTGTCATCATCCTCATGTTTATATTATGTTGAAAGTCATATGTGGCCTGTAGTGCATAGATGGACTTGGTATGATTATGATTGAGGATTATTCTTGGTATAATCATGATCGTAATGTTACAAATGATGTGGAAAAAGTCCTCATTGGCCCTTAGTGCATTGATGGACAGTTTTTGGTATGATTATGGCTATGGATTCTCTTCGGCCAAGGGAGCAAAGATGAATTGTTTTATGAAATGATCAGGACCGTTGATGAATACACGAATATCCTTGGCCCGTAGTGCATGGATAATTTGTGGTCGTGATACTAATGAATATCCTTGGTCGTAGTGCAGGGATGATGTGGATTATTTATTAAGCTGAGTCTCGGCGATAAAAGTGATGAAAAACCTTTTTAAATCATAAAAGATAGTAGATTTTATTCTCTACTAGACTCTTTTAATGGATTTCTTGTTTCGTTGCAGTTAAACTTGATGTCTATTGTATTTTATCAGTTTAACATTGTTGAAGACTAATGATAATTTATTCTGCATTATCTTAGTCATAATATTTCTTATTGGGCTAATTGAGCTCTCCTTTTCCTTCACTGTTCTCTTCAGGAAATGAGAACGTAGCCGGGACTAGTCGGGGAACGGAGTGACGGTCCAGATGATAGTATTTGTAGTCCTCACTATTCTGTTAAATAGTGTGATAATAAATGTAATGAGGACTTATTCTGAGAGTGGATATTGTCTAGAAGACAATATTTATATTAAAACTCACAGCTTTCTTGTTGTATATTAAAGATTGTATTTGTATTCTGTACCATGTATTTGGCGACTCAGAATAGGTGATGTATGCCTATTTTGGATGCGCGTCACAGTTGGTATCAAAGCTTAGGGATATGATCCCTGGCTGAGATGTGAGATAAGAACTAGGAGGGGAGAGATGGGGAATTTTTTCACTAGTATGACCTACCTAAGTTTATTTGGTAATTAATTTGTCGGTCAGAGTATAGGGATAATATGTGATATGTCAATTAACCCTTGTTTTAATTGTGACAGTGTTTGAAAATGGCATCTGAAAATGTTGAGATAAGCAATGGAGCAAAATAATATGACCGTATCGCAGTACGAGGCTATGTTTGTAGAGTTATCCCGGTTTGCATCCCATGTGGTCGATAACGAGGAGCGAATGACGCGAATGTTTCTAAGAGGTTTGAAACCCGATATACGTCAATACCTCATTTCTCATAAACCTTGTTTATATTCAGATGTTGTGAATAAGACTCAATTATTAGAGTGCGATAATGAGTTAGCACAACCAAAATGTAACTACCAACAACACGATAATAATCGTACCGGTGGCAACGGCCATCGGAACAATGATGACCATCGTGGGGGAAATTATCATGCCAAGAATGGTATCCACTTCGGTGGTAATCATGGCCAAGATAATAAAAGTGGAAATTTCTAGAAGAGAAGGTCACCTAGCCCGATTTTGTCGTGCACCAAAGTCAAGTCCAGCTGGGACGGTGGCACCAAAGGCGGATACGGACAAAATAAAGTTGGTGGTTTCAGGAAGAGCGTTTTTCGTGACTTCTCAAAAAGCGAGTAACCCGAACAAAGTTAGCACGGGTTAGTTAATTATAAATTCTTGCGAAGTCTATACCTTAGTAGATACCAGTTCTACCCATTCTTTTATCTCTCTTGCTTGCGCTTAACGTTTAAATTTGACTCCGGAGAAGTTAGACTTTGATTTATCTGTTGAAACTCAGTTGGGAGAAACCTTTGTTACCTCCACTATTTATAAATCTTGTTTAATTCAAATCGACACTTTCACGTTACCTGTCGATCTTATCTCTTTGAAAATACTTGACTTTGATGTGATTTTAGGAATCGATTGGTCAACTACTCATCATGTTTTTAGTAAGGTTGTTAGCTTTCATATTCCTAACCAACCTGTTATGAGAATTCAAGCAACCAAACCACTAAAGTCAATCATTGTCATATCAAGCCATAAGTAAAGAGCCCCGGTCTTTTCTTTGTTGACTTCCTTGTGTGGAATGCACCGAAGCCAGACTTTCCGTAAGCGACGTTGTGAATAACGATGGTAAGTTGATAGGTATCAATGTGACGTGTTATCCAAGTCTTGGATGAGAGTCACAGTTGTGAATGATATTTCTATTGTTAATAAATTTCTTGACGTATTTCTGAAGACTTCTTGGCCTACCCCTAGAGCGTGAAATCAAATTTTGTACTGACCCCAGTACAAAACCCCATTTCTAAAACCCTTAAATATTTCTTCAACTAAAACGAACATAACATGCGCCAAAGACGTTGGCTCGAGCAGTTGAAGAATACGATCGTACCATTCAATACCATCATGGAAAACCGAACGTGGTAGCTGACGCGTTGAGTAGAAGATCGTATGTGTTTACGAGTACGAATATACGAAACCACGTGAAGATAACGAATATACGATTAGAGTCGACATTAATCGATAAAGTTAAAGCCGCTCAAGCTACATACTCAGAGCTGATGAATGTGAAGAAGAAGGTTCAAGAGGGCGTTATTCTAGAAGCAAGAATCGACAAAGAGAGAAAATGTCAACCCTCGATTTAATTGGTCCATTTGAAATCCTCGATTGAGTAGGAACTGTGGCCTATAGACTCGTTTTACCGCCAAGTATGTCGCGTGTTTATAACGTTTTTCACATATCGATGTTACATAAATATGTGGATTACCCGAACCACATTATTGATTTAGAACCGGACTAGATAGCGGATAATTTAACGTATGAAGATGTACCTGTTAAAATCCTGGAATGTATTCAACACTCAAAGGTTATACCTCAAGAGTTAGAATCAGATGAAGTGTCCTCATCTGTTTCTAAGATACCGTACGCACGTAAATTTGGAGGCGAAATTTCATAAGGAGGGGAGATTGTAAAATCCCAAATTTTACTGAATAAAGATTTAAATTTCTTGAATTTTTTTTGAATATTATGGTGTGGATTTAAAATAATGTTATAGTTGTGGGTAATATTTATAAATTTTGCAAAGTATGCAAGTTGTTATATTATATTCGATTGGTGGGGAATATTTTTGTGTTGTGGGAATATTATTTGACAAAGACAATCATTAGTGGACTCCATAACAGAATTATTGTCGGATTGAGAAAACGATAAAAATATTTTTTTGAAAATAACGGCTAATACTGTTGAACTACTCAGTAGTAAAAGTATATTAATCTGGCTGTGGTTGCATATAAAGTAGCACAAAGTATTGATTATTGATGCTTATGTGAGAAGTCACTCGGTTTTGTTCAATTATTACTACGATGAATTCTTGACATAGTATCTCACGTTATTTGATTCAATTATTGTTGATTGTTATATATAAGTTTTGTTTTTTTATTAGTATTATTAATGTAATAAAATGTAAAAACTTTTATATAAAACTGAATACTTTTATAAAATTATTCGTTTTATTAGGCTAATAGTAAAAAAATTTATATAAAAATGTAATACTTTTATAAAATTATCATTTTATTAGACAATAATTAGAATATATTATATTTTATTATGCATAGTGTTTTGCATAGTGCCCGATAGTGTTTTGTATAGTAAAATCTTTTTATATAAAATGCAGAATACTTTTATAAAGTTATTCATTTTATTAGGCAACAAATAGAATATATTATATTTTATTGTAAACCAATCTGGACCGTCCGTTTAAAATAAATCAATCTGGACCGTTCATGGATTGGTTACTATTCAGTCCATTCTTCTATAAATAGAAGCTCATTCCTTCATTATTTCTTACGAATTCACTAAAACTCTAAAGAGAGAAACTATAGAGAGAATTCTTCTTCTATAATCTTGAGCGTATTTCTTTGGAGTTTAAGAAAGCTTTGAGCGTAGTGCAAGTTTTCTTCGAGTATATCCTCGCCCTACCAGTCGGAGTACTCTTCTTTCAAAGGTAAGGGATATTATTTGTTGTACCAGTAAGGGGTATTATTTTTTTTTATATTCATGAAGAGAACTTCTATTATTCCATTCTTTATTATTCTGTTGGAATAACCTGTATACGCGATCTACCCTATACTTGGCAATTTTCATTGTTATTCCATTCTTTATTATTCATTGGAATAACTTTGATACGCCAAGCTACCCTATACTTGGTGAAATTCTTCTATTATTCCATTCTTTATTATTCATTTGAATATCCCGCTCAGACGCTTTTACGTCGGACACGGTTAAAACTTTATTATTCTCGTTGGAATATCACATCTGCGCGCTTTTATATCTGGGACTGGTTTCGTCTTTATTATTACATTGGAATATCACATGCATGCGTTTCTGGCTGGGCTTTTAATTAAAATCTTTATTATTACATTTATTATCTCGTTGAATATCATGTCGTTTTCTTTACGCCTGGGACCGATTCCGTTATTTATTATTCTCATTGAATAACACCGCCTCTACGCCAAGTACCGCATACATGGTGATTTGTTCTTATTCCATTCTTTTTATTATTCGTTGGAATATCCCGCTTGTGAGTATTTCGCTTTCTAATTCGGTTTTGTTATTTATTATTACATTGGAATAACTGCGTCATGGAAGTACCGCATGCATGGTGATTTCTTTTATTTTTCCATTCTTTATTATACTCAGTTGGTTAAAGTTTTGACTTCTATACTCCATGAAATTACTGGAATATCTTTGATATTTGCGCTTCATCCAGTATCTTCTCATGAAAATATTCTTCTGATCATTCTTGAATTTTACTCTACAAAGAAGTACCATGTTGACAATTTGGACGTTATTAGTTCCTGGATAAATTAATTCTTGAACTTGTTTTATTGAATTCTTATATCATTGTCATCATCCTCATGTTTATATTATGTTGAAAGTCATATGTGGCCTGTAGTGCATAGATGGACTTGGTATGATTATGACCAGGGATTATTCGGTATAATCATAACTGTAATGTTACAAATGATGTGGAAAAAGTCCTCATTGGCCCTTAGTGCATTGATGGACAGTTTTTGGTATGATTATGGCTATGGATTCTCTTCGGCCAAGGGAGCAAAGATGAATTATTTTATGGAATGATCAGGACCGTTGATGAATACACAAATATCCTTGGCCCGTAGTGCATGGATAATTTGTGGTCGTGATACTAATAATATCCTTGGTCGAGTAGGTGAGGGGATGATGTGGATTATTTATTGTTGAGTCTCGGCGATAAAAGTGATGAAAAACCTTTTTAAATCATAAAAGATAGTAGATTTTATTCTCTACTAGACTCTTTTAATGGATTTCTTGTTTCGTTGCAGTTAAACTTGATGTTTATTGTATTTTATCATTTTAACATTGTTGAAGACTAATGATAATTTATTCTGCATTATCTTAGTCATAATATTTCTTACTAGGCTAATTGAGCTCACCTTTTCCTTCACTGTTCTCTTCAGGAAATGAGAACGTAGCCGGGACTAGTCGGGGAACGGAGTGACGGTCCAGATGATAGTATTAGTAGTCCTCACTATTCTGTTAAATAGTGTGATAATAAATGTAATGAGGACTTATTCTGAGAGTGGATATTGTCTAGAAGACAATATTTATATTAAAACTTACAGCTTTCTTGTTGTATATTAAAGATTGTATTTGTATTCTGTACCATGTATTTGGCGACTCAGAATAAGTGATGTATGCCTATTTTGGATGCGCGTCACAGTTGGTATCAAAGCTTAGGGATATAATCCCTGGCTGAGATGTGAGATAAGAACTAGGAGGGGAGAGATGGGGAATTTCTTCACTAGTATGACCTACCTAAGTTTATTTGGTAATTAATTTGTCGGTCAGAGTATAGGGATAATCTGTGATATGTCAATTAACCCTTGTTTTAATTGTGACAGTGTTTGAAAATGGCATCTGAAAATGTTGAGATAAGCAATGGAGAAAAATAATATGACCGTATCGCAGTACGAGGCTATGTTTGTAGAGTTATCCCGGTTTGCATCCCATGTGGTCGATAACGAGGAGCGAATGACGCGAATGTTTCTAAGAGGTTTGAAACCCAATATACGTCAATACCTTATTTCTCATAAACCTTGTTTATATTCAGATGTTGTGAATAAGGCTCAGTTATTGGAGCGCGATAATGAGTTACCACAACCAAAATATAACGACCAACAACACGATAATAATCGTACCGGTGGCAACGGCCATCGGAACAATGATGACCATCGTGGGGGAAATTATCATGCCAAGAATGGTATCCACTTCGATGGTAATCATGGCCAAGATAATAAAAGTGGAAATTTCAAGAAGAGAAGGTCACCTAGCCCGATTTTGTCGTGCACCAAAGTCAAGTCCAGCTAGGACGGTGGCACCAAAGGCGGATACGGACAAAACAAAGTTGGTGGTTTCAGGAAGAGCGTTTTTTGTGACTTCTCAAAAAGCGAGTAACCCGAACAAAGTTAGCACGGGTTAGTTAATTATAAATTCTTCATTAAGTCTATACCTTAGTAGATACCGGTTCTACCCATTCTTTTATCTCTCTTGCTTGCGCTTAACGTTTAAATTTGACTCCGGAGAAGTTAGACTTTGATTTATCTGTTGAAACTCAGTTGGGAGAAACCTTTGTTACCTCCACTATTTATAAATCTTGTTTAATTCAAATCGACACTTTCACGTTACCTGTCGATCTTATCTCTTTGAAAATACTTGCCTTTGATGTGATTTTAGGAATCGATTGGTTAACTACTCATCATGTTTTTAGTAAGGTTGTTAGTTTTCATATTCCTAACCAACCTTTTATGAGAATTCAAGCAATCAAACCACTAAAGTCAATCATTGTCATATCAAGCCATAAGTAAAGAGCCCCGGTCCTTTCTTTGTTGACTTCCTTGTGTGGAATGTACCGAAGCTAGACTTTCCGTAAGCGACGTTGTGAATAACGATGGTAAGTTGATAGGTATCAATGTGACGTGTTATCCAAGTCTTGGATGAGAGTCACAGTTGTGAATGATATTTCTATTGTTAATAAATTTCTTGACGTATTTCAAGACTTTCGCCTACCCCTAGGCGTGAAATCAAATTTTGTATCTTGACCCAAAGACAAAACCCCATTTCTAAAACCCTTAAATATTTCTTCAACTAAAACGAACATAACATGCGCCAAAGACGTTGGCTCGAGCTGTTGAAGAATACGATCGTACCATTCAATACCATCATGGAAAACCGAACGTGGTAGCTGATGCGTTGAGTAGAAGATCGTATGTGTTTACGAGTACGAATATACGAACCCACGTGAAGATAACGAATATACGATTAGAGTCGACATTAATCGATAAAGTTAAAGCCGCTCAAGCTACATACTTAGAGCTGATGAATGTGAAGAAGAAGGTTCAAGAGGGCGTTATTCTAGAAGCAAGAATCGACGAAGAGAGAAAATGTCAACCCTCGATTTAATTGGTCCATTTGAAATCCTAGATTGAGTAGGAACTGTGGCCTATAGACTCGTTTTACCTCCAAGTATGTCGCATGTTTATAACGTTTTTCACATATCGATGTTACATAAATATGTGGATGACCCGAACCACATTATTGATTTAGAAGCGGACTAGATAGCGGATAATTTAACATATGAAGATGTACCTGTTAAAATCCTGGAATGTATTCAACACTCAAAGGTTATACCTCAAGAGTTAGAATCAGATGAAGTGTCCTCATATGTTCGGTATACCAAGTACGTACGTAAATTTGGAGGGCGAAATTTCATAATGAGGGGAGATTGTAAAATCCCAAATTTTACGAATAAAGATTTAAATTTCTCGAATTTTTT
Source organism: Panax quinquefolius (assembly GCA_020205615.1). NCBI lineage: Eukaryota > Viridiplantae > Streptophyta > Magnoliopsida > Apiales > Araliaceae > Panax > Panax quinquefolius. Next base: position 46,767 of record JAINUW010000454.1, read on the forward strand.
TTTTTGAATATTATGGTGTGGATTTAATATAATGTTATAGTTGTGGGTAATATTTATAAATTTTGCAAAGTATGCAAGTTGTTATATTATATTCGATTGGTCGGGGAATATTCTTTGTGTCGGGGAATATTCGTACGACGGCACAATCATTGGTGGACCCCATAACAGAATTATTGTCGGATTGGGAAAACGATAAAAATATTTTTTTGAAAATAACGGCGGAAGTTTTACCGTTAAACAGAATACTTTTATAAAATTATCTGTTTTATTAGACAATAATTAGAATATTTTATATTTTATTATGCATAGTGTTTGCATAGTACCTGCATAGTGTTTGCATAGTAAAAATCTTTTTATATAAAACAGAATACTTTTATTAAGTTATTCATTTTATTCGGTAACAAATAGAATATTTATATTTTATTGTAAACCAATCTGGACCATCCGTTTAAAGTAAATCAATCCGGACCGTTCATGGATTGGTTACTATTCAGTCCATTCTTCTATAAATAGAAGCTCATTCCTTCATTATTTCTTACGAATTCACTAAAACTATAGAGAGAGAAACTATAGAGAGAATTCTTCTTCTATAATCTTGAGCGTATTTCTTTGGAGTTTAAGAAAGCTTTGAGCGTAGTGCAAGTTTTCTTCGAGTATATCTCTCTCACTACACTGCATTTGAGTACTCTTCTTTCAAAGGTAAGGGATATTATTTGTTGTACCAGTAAGGGGTATTATTTTTTTTTATATTCATGAAGAGAACTTCTATTATTCCATTCTTTATTATTCTGTTGGAATAACCTGTATATGCGGTCTACCCTATACTTGGCAATTTCTGTTGTTATTCCATTCTTTATTATTCTGTTGGAATAACCTGTATACGCGGGCTACCCTATACTTGGTGAAATTCTTCTGTTATTCCATTCTTTATTATTTTTTGGAATATCACGTCTCAGACGTTTTTTACATGGGACTGTGTTTCGACTTTATTATTCTCATTGGAATATCCACGCATGCTTTTATACTGGGACTGGTTTCGTCTTTATTATTACATTGGAATATCCTGTCTCATGCATTTTACTGTGGGACTGGTTCCGTCTTTATTATTCTATTGGAATATCCTGTTTGTGCGTTTTTACGGATTCGATTCCGTTATTTATTATTCGTTGAATAACTCATCATGCAATACCGCATACATGGTGATTTTCATTCTTATTCCATTCTTTATTATTTCATTGGAATATCCCGCTTGCGCGTATTACGCTTCGATTTGGTTTTGTTATTTATTATTCATTGAATAACTTTGCCTACATCTGATACCGCATGCATGGTGATTTCTTTTGTTTTTCCATTCTTTATTATACTCGGTTGGTTAAAGTTTTGACTTCTATACTCCAGAAATTACTTGGAATATCCTTGATATTTGCACTTCATCCAATATCTTCTCATGAAAATATTCTTACGATCATTCTTGAATTTTACTCTACAAAGAAGTACCATGTTGACAATTTGGACGTTATTAGTTCCTGGATAAATTAATTCTTGAAATTGTTTTATTGAATTCTTATATCATTGTCATCATCCTCATGTTTATATTATGTTGAAAGTCATCGTGGCTGTAGTGCATAGATGGACTTGGTATGATTATGACCGAGGATTATTAAGTATAATCATGATCGTAATGTTACAAATGATGTGGAAAAAGTCCTCATTGGCCCGTAGTGCATTGATGGACAGTTTTTGGTATGATTATGGCTATGGATTCTCTTCGGCCAAGGGAGCAAAGATGAATTGTTTTATGGAATGATCAGGACCGTTGATGAATACACGAATATCCTTGGCCCGTAGTGCATGGATAATTTGTGGTCGTGATACTAATGAATATCCTTGGTCGTAGTGCAGGGATGATGTGGATTATTTATTAAGCTGAGTCTCAGCGATAAAAGTGATGAAAAACCTTTTTAAATCATAAAAGATAGTAGATTTTATTCTCTACTAGACTCTTTTAATGGATTGCTTGTTTCGTTGCAGTTAAACTTGATGTCTATTGAATTTTATCAGTTTAACATTGTTGAAGACTAATGATAATTTATTCTGCATTATCTTAGTCATAATATTTCTTACTGGGCTAATTGAGCTCACCTTTTCCTTCACCGTTCTCTTGTGAAATGAGAACGTAGCAAGGACTAGTCTGGGGAGCGAGTGACGGTCCGGATGATAGTATTAATAGTCCTCACTATTCTGTTAAATAGTGTGATAATAAATGTAATGAGGACTTATTCTGAGAGTGGATATTGTCTAGAAGATAATATTTGTATTAAAACTCACAGCTTTCTTGTTGTATATTAAAGATTGTATTTGTATTTTGTACCATGTATTTGGCGACTCAGAATAGATGATGTATGCCTATTTTGGGGGCATCACAAAATATATTCATCAACAATTCATCTTTGCACTACAGGTCAAAGATATTCAACAATAGGACATCTTTGCACTACGGGCCAAAGATATGCATCAACAGTTCATCTTTGCACTATAGGCCAAATATATTAATATCTCAAAGAAATATATAATCATTTCAGAATTTATATAAACAGTAATTATAACCATGTTGATCAATTCACCTTTGCACTTAAGCTAAAGATATTCAATTATACATTCAATGGTTATGATCATACCAGTCAATAATTCATCTTTGCACTACTGGCCAAAGAGAACCCATAGTCGCGATCATAACAATAATCTACCCATCTTTACACTCCAGTGAAAGAGAAATTTCATCACTAGGGTTATAAAAATATTATATATAATAATAAAAAAAATATTATCAAAACATGGATTTAATTTCAAGAGTAAGATTCATAAATCAAAGATAACTTGGTCAGAAAAAAAAACCAATTTTGTCGTGAATAGTTCCCTGTGAATAGTAACTTGTGAATAGTAACTCATGAATAGTAACTCATGAATAGTACTCCGTATTCGTACATAGTACCGTATACGTAAATAATGTCATATACATAAATAGTGACATACATGAATAGTGTCGTATATGTGAATAATGTCGTATACGTGAATAGTAACCTCGTCACAAAAAGGTAAAAAGTTCACAATAAAATTCATATCAATATTTCGGTATAATGATATCAAAAGAAATAATATCATTTATGAAGAAAATAACATCCCTTACCATCTCTTACCTCAAAAGAACAGTATTTCTAACTAGAATATCGGATGTAATGCTGAAGGAAACTTGCACTGAATAGTAACTCTCAAAGTATCTAAATACTCACAAAATACGCTCGATAATGTAGAGAGAGAAAGCTTATGATTCTGGTGTGATTTTCAATTCTAACTAAGTACCATATTTATAGGAAAATGCTAGAACGCCAAATGCGACTAAATTAATAAAATATTAATAAAAGTTTTTTCTACGCACACCTCTTTGAATAAAACTCAGCCACCACAAGTGGGGCCCACCAAAAATCAGCCAACTTCCACAACAACCAATAGTGGGGCCCACCCATATTTTTAATAAAAAAATTTATTTCTAAAACTTTAATAATTCATAATGAATAGCCCTTTTATCAAAAAAATTCGAATCTCATATCTATTCCATAGAAAATTTAATTCTCTACAACTTTGTAGAAGAAAGTTTTTCAAAATTCCGCCTCTAACATAGAGAAAAAGGCTTACCGAAATTTCTGCTACAACGATTTCTGAATCAGTCACCTCTTAAAATTCATACAAATCATACATTAATCTTTAACGATTCAAAATTTATGGACATATACTCAACTTATATATGCATAACATATCCAAAAATTACAACGATCCAACGGTCAGATTAAAAATTATAACTCACGTAATATAGCTTAAGAACACTGATTTTTCGGACTATGAGTCCTTTCGACCAATTTCATTCAAACAGTCACCACGAAATATCCACAAAGAATTTTTAGGTGATTCAAATTTTTGCGTTTAGCTTACTTCCAGGGCATTCTTTGATATATGACTCATCTCCTAACTCATTATACACCAAGAGTTATGGATTTTACAAAATCAAGTAATAAACTAACTTTCTGAAAATTTCCAAATTTCGTTCTTCATTTTGACAAAATACTGATAAAACACCTTAGCATTAATTCCTTCATTTATATCCATATAAAATAAATATTTTCTTATCAATAATTAATTATTCATAAATAATATTACAGAATCACAATAATGACAACAAAGTCATTCCCAGAAAAGAAGGGGGCTTTCCGATAAGGATTTTTCCTTACTAGCGTGCAATTAGATGACCAAACCCCTTTCCTAGACAGAACTTCCTTAGACATTGCTAATAATGTTATCTAATAATACTGTTCAAATAATATGAATTATTGATCTGATAAAGGGAAATACTGTGCAGTGACAATTATTGAATTAACAATAATATAACATATCAACGTAGCAATTACTGAATCAATAAAATAAAATTTTGAACAATAATTACTGTAACAATTATTGAGTAGTGCCTTCTTACGTAAGAATCAATAATTCAAAAATATTGTGCAGTATCGTGTGCTACTGTGCAATAACGCATATTACTTTACTTCACCGGGTATTCCAACAGTTTCAACAGTAACAACTACACAAATATTTATAAATAAAAAACTCATACTTGTCGTTTTCTTCATCCGACAGTTATTCTGTTATGGGGCCCACAAGTGGCTGCGCCGTCATACGAATATTCTCTAACAACAAGAATATTCCACGACCAAACGAATATTCCCCGACAATAATAAATATTTTATAACCACTTGCTTATTTTGAAAATTTTATATATATCACCCTTAGCTTTAAACTTTTATCAATTTAACTATTTACTAAATAGAAAAATTAAATACTTTTATTTCATAAAATTTGGGGTCTTATATCAATGGCGGGTGACTGTAAAATAGGCCAATAACGCCTGGCAGGAGGCAAGATCGGTATACGAATCTCCCATGTGGTGCTCCTAATAGCACACTCTCCTAAATAGAGCTCCCATCCTCCATATGTAAAGATAGGAATCCTATGGGTGGAAATCGCGTACTCAACACCAATCGGGTACCCATCCTCAAAACCAATGGCCAAGTGCTCCTCGGAATAGGGAATCCATGTAATAGCATCAGTTGTCAATAACTCCAGCTGTAGGCAACAATGAGTGAAACCCTCAGCTACAAGGACCTCTGCCAGTATGGATTGATGCCATCACCGTCCTCGTGGATAGGTCTCCAAGCTTAGCACACTCACATAACGCAAACATGGGAGCCTCTCATAGGCCCATAACTGCCAATACAAAGGCAAACATCTGCTGTCAGTTAACACTCTTAACTTGTACATGGGAAATCACAAGAGAAATACTCACCAGCAGAAATGGGTAAAATCCGAGCCAAGCCTCCGTTAAGCCCTGCGAACACATGTGCATACCCCTGAGGAAATAGGCGAAGGTGTAGGAGCCCCAGTCATACTATCCGATACGGTCCACATATCGTGTGGCGCTCACCAAAGCGAATGACACCGTAAAAGAGTTACAAGCTATGAAGAAGCCCCTAATGATCATCAGGAACAATCATCGAAGAGTGCGATCCCTGACTCTCACATCATCGGGTATAGGCTCACTCAACAGCTCACTTATAGCATCTACGCTCAATGGACCTGTACAAACGATCCTGCCCTTGAACGCCTCAGCCGGAACTCCTAGCAAGGATCTGACGGTAGTCAGGGTAATATATGTCGTACATGGCACCGCCACCCCTCTGGCTCGATCCAGTTTAAGTTGCAAAGGAGTTCTCACAAGATGAAAAGGCCAAATCAGGAATAAAAACGCTACGCGATTGAGAAAAATAGCCTGAAATCCTAGTTTTCACGAGTCAAGTTGTGGCTTTACATATCACTAATTGGAATTCGCTCAAACACAGGGTACACTATGGCAATGATCTCAACTGTTGCAAACTACATTCGGTAATACCTCATAAAGGTCTGATGCCATCAATTTAGGGTCGTAACCCTAAAACCTTTTCCCCAGTGGGTCTTCATACAATCCATCAGTTGATGGACACATCAACGAAGGTCAAGCAGCCTTGACATTATCCCCAACAGGGATCTCATCCATTGATGCACATGTCAATGAAGATCAGGACCCTGACAACACCGACTGTTGGCAGTAACTCCAACAGAGCAGCAGAAAGACCTAGCGATACAAATCAGGAAAGAACATCCTCATCAGGGAGGACCGATGATGGAATATGTTATACACATCCTCAATAGACAAAGCTCTATCCCCATAGAGTCTCTTGTACATGAGAGATGCATCTTAAGTGTGAAGTCTGTATCAAAGGATTAAGTACTTTGGTGATAACCCTAATGTCAACATCTTGGAAGCTCCTGAGAGTATTGGATTTCACGTCCAAGACAGTTCATTAGGGTTGTAAGTAATAAATGTCAATCCCGGTAGAATTTAAGGGGAGCCGGCAATCATCCCACCATGTTGGAGAACAATCCAATAAACCACATACATTTGCATCATGTTGTTGTACATTGCATCATGATCATCTTGTTGCATTTCAAGTGTCTAGTATTCTTTATCCTATCCATGCCATTACATTGGATGAATATAATAAAGAGAGGCATCTGTAGACACTCGAAATTTTCTGCATACCGGTAACTAACATTGCAGGAGGGCAGAATCATCTTTCAGAGATAACCCTGGAGGACAGCTCAACTCAATACCGGAAATCACACTGGAGAAGACCGTTTCATCTTGGAGATAGCCCCGAGATACTCAGTCTCAATCCCAAAAATAACACTAAGAAAGATAGCGTTAATCTCAGAGATAGCCCCGAGGAATGCAGTTGCAGTTCCGGAGATAACCCCAGAGATGCTCGTTTTAACCTATGCAGTCAGCTTCAACCTCGGAAACAAAACTGAGGCACTCAGCTCCAGTCCCAGAGATAACCCCGGGAGGTCAGGCACACCTCAGAGATAACCCTAAGGATATCCAATAATTGCAGCAGCCCAATCTCAGAGATAACCCTGAGCAACGATTGCTTTATCAGCCCAAACTGGAGATAACCCCAGTGAGGGGAAAAATCATCATTTTTCCACCTCGATCCCACATGCGCGCCATCTCAACACATTTCAACATACATTCTACACAGCAATGTCCCACAAGAGCCAAATAGCTGCAATCCCGAGTGACTACTACACAGGACAGCACACCGGATAAAATTTGAAGCTTGAAGACCAAGGGCATGGTCCCATCTTCCTGACTTCTGACAACCTCTAATCCCATGTCATTTGTGTAGCTCTCGATAACAACACTCCATAAAAGGTCTTATACACCTCAATCGGAGGCCCAGATTGAAGTTCTAAAAGTTCGAGTGGACATCACAATGCACGTATGTACGTACTTTGAGACGGCGGTACCCGCAGAGCCCAAGGTACCCCGGGCAGCCACAGGTGCATCTGCACCTCCCCCTATAAATAGAGGGCTTGGGGTGGCTATTTTGTTAGAGAAAACGGCGAGGAAGCCTTGTCCAATTTGCTTTGGACACACCCTAAATTGAGTGCTTTTTCATTTTAAACACTTGTGAGCTTATATTTAGTTATATTTTTTACCAGCAGGAGCCAAGTGTTCATCCATTTAAAGCTATAAAAGTCTTCTTTGGCAGTCCACTGTAAGCCTTCTTACACCTTTTAAAGCCTTTCTCTTCTACTGTGCACACACCGTTCTTCACATTGAGAGCCGTGTTGCGTGTGTATGCCCGGACTTCGGTTCGTGACTTTTATTTCCTTTTGTGTATATATATATATATAAACTATTGTTGAACTTTGTTTGATGAGCTTGGATTTTACATCCAAAGCATTTATTGCTTTTATATGTATATATATACTTATATATATAAACTATTGTCGGACTCTGTTTGATGAGCCTGGATTTTACATCTGGTGCGTTTACTACTTTTATATATATATATATATATATATATATATATATATATAGTCCGGATCAAGTGCATACCCCTTATCTTACTCACCCGTGCTCACCCCCCTTTAGCGACGGACCCGGTGACGGTTCGGTCATACAACCGTCGTCTATACTTTTAGCGACACTATATGTTGTCCGTCACTAAAAGTATAGACGACGGTTGTATGACCAAACCCGTCGCCGGGTCTGTCGCTAAAGGGGGGTGAGCACGGGTGAGTAAGATAAGGGGTATGCACTTGATCCCTGCTCTCTCTCTCTCTCTCTCTCTATATATATATATATATATATATATATATATATTTACATTTCTGTTAGGCCTGGAGTTTACTTCGTGGCCTTTTACTGTTTTTATTTACATTTAGTCCCGCCTGGAGTTTACTTCGTGGCGGTTGATCATTTTTACTACTTTATTTACATTTTGTCCCGTCTGGAGTTTATTTCGCGGCGGTTGATCGTATTTACTGCTTTATTTACATTTTTGATTATCCATGGAGGTGCTTCGTGGTGGTTGATCATGTCTCTCTCTCTCTCTCTCTATATATATATATATATATATATATATATTTACCACTTTTATATATTTACATTTTCAATCCCCCATGGAGGTGCTTCGTGGTGGTTGATCATATCTCAGTATATATATATATATATATATATATATATATATATATATATATATATATATATTTTACATCTTTTATATATATAACTGCTTACTACTTTCCTATAAATTGTGGCATCATGTGAGCCTAGGAATCATGTGATCACAGATTCAGTCTACTGAATCTAGATTCGATTCCCGTGATGGACATTTTCAGCTGTAAGGAGCTTTTAAATTATTCATGGTGTTTGAATTTCCTTAGATGGCTTTTATGCCCATGAGGAGTTCGGCACTGGTTTATATATTATTTTCTCAAAGATGCTTCGCATCTCGAAAATAAAAGCAATCAAGCCAAACATTTAATAAAATGGAAGTATCAAAGGCCTCAATTACTATTGAGCACAGGGCTTGAAAAACCTCTTTTACAAAACCTCATTGCTATATCTTGTTTAAAACTAAATTTTTATGCAAATTCAAACCCTGTGTATATAGGTGCGAGCAAGGCATAGCACTACTTCCAAATAAATTGCACATTAACCCACACACACACACACACATTCATATAACAGTTTAAATGAAAAGTGGCGGTCATCGTGGTAACACAGATGTCGGGGGGGTGCCTAACACCTTCCCTCCACATAATCAAGCCCCCGAACCCAAATGAATCTCGGTTTCACAGACCCATTTAGCAGTGTCACATCACTGGGTCAATGTGAAAACCTTTTCTCAGTTGGTTTGGTGCAACCATTTAAAAACACCAGCTGGTGACTCTTACAGTCAAATCATCGACATATAAATGTCGGACCTTTTCACAACTTGTTTTTTCAAACAAATCTCACTAAACATGAGAACACCAAAAGACAAGAACGGAAGAGGAACAATAAAAATCCCGACGTCGATAGTTATCTAGAAGGGGGTTGAATAGATATTTAAAATTTCTTTTATAAAATACTTGTCAGATTTGTTAATGAACTAATCACAACAGAATTTAGGTTTTGTTTATTTTCCCTTTAAGATAAAACAAGTTGATGAAAGATAAGCAGTTATGACAGATATAGCAGTTATAGCAAGAATATAAGAGACATGGTGTTTTTAAGTGGTTCAAAGCACTTAAGGCTCCTAGTCCACTCTTCTACTCCTCGAGTAGGAAATCCACTAAGGATATCTTTATAATCTTTGAATCTCACAGATTCCTTCAAGACCAGCAGTCTTGGAACTTCTTAGTTCACTTAAGAACACTTCAAGTCCAGCAGACTTGGTACTTATCAGTTCACTTAGAACTCTTCAAGTTCTTCTAACTTGGAACTTCTTACTTCACTTAAAGATAGTTGAGTTCTTGAATGATGCTACTAAGTTTTCGTTAAGATTGTGTTCAAAAGAACTGAGTAGCTGAGCAAGCTTTCTTTTTAGATCGTAGAGTTGAGCTTTTTGTGTTCTTCAGCGTTTCATTGTATGCTTTCTTATTCCTTTCATCTGCATTTGATTTGTATATAAGGACCCTTTAAAAAATGTATCCGTTTGGAGCATTAATTGTATTTAATATTTCTAAGCACTGATGGTAACATTTCGTCTGGCCCACTAACACCGCAGACTACTATCTCACCTAACACCTGAAAAGGTTTTTTCAGCTAACATGTAATACTTTCCTTAGCTTCTGCAATACGTTTCTTCTTTCTACACTAAGGATGAGTGTTGTGTCATTGGGATTCTCGATAGTCTCAACGTCTATAATCCATTCCACATTTGTTGACTTTTATTCTTAAGCAAATGAACAAGGCTCGATGCTTCTGATGCAGACAGATGATGCTCTACGATCATGATCGTGGTGTCTTGCCACCTTGGTGCTTGATCTGGTACTGATGGATGAAAACACTATGAGTTCTCTCAAGTACTGCTACACTATGATCTTCACTTGCTTGACTTGCAGACTCTACGCTTCCGAGAGCACTCTACGATTCTTGAGTTTAACTCAGTAGGCGTTTGGACCACTCTATGATTCCAAGAGTGGCCCTCCAAAGCGTACATATTATGATTCTTGATACTCTACGTTTCTAGCTTGGCTTCTACGATCTTTTGATCAGCTTGATAGACTTTGATTCTGTTGATGCCTATCTATTACATCTCAAGACATAGATCAACCTAACAACTTTGATCTTTTCTTCTATACATTTATTTACAGAATGATAAACATTAAAGTTCAGATCAACCTAACAAGTTTGATCTACCACCAAGTCCTTGTACATGTATTCCTTGAAGGACTTTAAATATAATCATGAATTTTTACTTTTAACATCAAATTTAAATATGCAATCTCCCAACAATCTCCCCTTATTTGATGTTGACATAACCAAGGAGATTTATATCATGATTATCAATTTCTATATGCAATTTGTGACGCCCCCAAAATAGGTATACATCACCCAACCCATTCTGAGTTGCCAAATACATGGTACATAAAACAACTACAACTTCATTATTACAATTATTATGGAAAATACGACAACACATATACCGATGAGTTTTAATACCAACTGTGACTCTCATCCCTTTACTTGTATAGCACATCACACTAATACATTACATAAAGGTACATTCAATAACTGTTTTAGAAATTAAAATCTTTAGAAAAAGCTCAAGGAAACCTTCGTACATGAGAATTATCCTTGGTTGACCCAATAGACCCCAAAGAAAAACGAGAAGATTACTATCATATTCTTTCCAACGGTGAGTCTTCTCTTGACATATAACTATCTCTACTGTCTGCAATTGAGAATTATATTTCAACGAAACTCCAAGATTATATAGGTAGTGCTCGTAGATATACTCAGCAAGTGGATGTGCACAACCCTATCTTATGATAACACGAGGTTGTATGTCATTAGACATCTTGTATGATAGTGGCAAAACACCCTTCCAACATTGGGTTCGCCTCACCCTATTGGATTCACCAATATAATTATTAAATGACGTATAAAATACAACACACTTATCTAAAGTTCTCAATAAAATTATTTCCATACTGTTTATGGAGAACCTCAACAACTATAGACCACCGTTCTATTCTCCTGTTATCCCTGTTCAACCCAGCTACACTCTTATTACCTGAAAGGAATTGTGAAGAAAAAAGGGTGAGCACAAATAGCCCAGTAAAGAATATCATGACTAAAGATAATTAAATTATCAATAGCCTTCACCGGAAGTAAATCAGAGATTTAGAACATATAATAGATGATAAAACTTTTCAACCATTGTTGCAGCGGAATGAGCAATCCATTAGAAGAGTCAAATAGACCATAAAGTCTATTATCTTCTCCATGTTAAAAGTCTACCAACAATGTTTTATTCCTGTAACATCAATCAACAGTTCCTGTCCTCAATCATGTGAATAACTCATAACCATAATTGTGGTTCTAAATTCCTTTTCTCATTCAGGACGAAGATAATTTTCATCACTTGTCTTTACCTGAAACATCAAAGATCATGGTTATACTAAATCACAGTTCCTGTTCATAATCATACTAATAAGTTTATCTTTGCACTACGGGCCAAAGATATTCATTAACAGTTCATCTTTGCACTACAGGCCAAAGATATTCAACAACAAGTCATCTTTGCACTACGGGTCAAAGATATTCAACAACAGGTCATCTTTGCACTATGGGCCAAAGATATTCAATAACAGGTCATCTTTGCAGTACATGCCAAAGATATTAGTCAACAGTTCTTCTTTGCACTACAGGCCAAAGTCATGCAACTGTAAAACCAATAAACAACAGTTCATCTATGCACTACGGGCCAAAGATGACTTTCATCACAATATAAGCATGAGAATCATGACAAGGATATAAAGAATGAATCACATGAGATAAAGGATAAATTTTTAAAGACTTTAACAATTTAATTTATCCAGAATTTAATAATATCCAAATTGTCAACATGATACTGCTTTTGTAGAGTAAAATTCAAGAATAATATTATATCAAAAATAATTTGAACAAAAAATAATATGTCAACGAATATTTAATGAAGATAATAACATTATTCATTATATTACAAACTCCATTTAATATTATTCATTATATAATAACATTAAATTCATTTACTAATATTATTAATCATTAAATAATATTTTAAATCAATGAGTTCATAACAACTAAATCCAAATATTATAAATCACTTAATAATCTCATAATCTAATATTATTAATATTACCACAATATTTTAATCATTTCTTAAACTTATAAACAATTTATTTTAAATGTTTACACTTTACTAATTAATGCATTTAATCATCCTAAAATGCCAAACTCATAAAATTTCATCACCAATAACCAAAACTCTCATAAAAAATCTGCATATACCTTATATAGGATTCTCAAGCCATAAAATCCTATTTTCCAATTTTCTTACTTCACATAACATATTTAATTAATTTATTCATAACTAGTCTATTTTCATGAAAAATACCAAATCGGTCCCGTAAAATTTTCTTTCTCGGGATTTATGTAATATAGTCCCATATTGAACATATATTTTTCTCGGAATTTTTAAAATTCATTTACTATTTTTCATATGGCCAAAACTGCCGAATATTTAGACATTTATCAAAAATTGTACTTTTGTCCAAAAATTCTGAAATTTACAGAGTATACTGTTGTTATATACATGTACCACCAATAAACATTTCACCAATTTTGGAGTTAACCACAAGGAGTTATAATGGTTTACTTTTAAAATAGTCTTTTCCCATAAAATTCATAACTCCTAATCTATACATCCGAAAATCGTCATTTTTGGACACAATCTAGAAAACTCATCAAATTATCATTTCAAATTTTTCCAGAATTTGTGAGGGTCGAAAAAATTACGAAACTGAAAAACATAATAACCCTTACAATTCCTTACCTCAAAAGAACAATACTTCTAAATGGAATATCGGATGTAAAGCCAAAGAAAACTTGCACTGAATAGAAACTCTCAAAGTATCAAAATACTGACAAAAATACGCTCGATAATATAGAGAGAGAAAACTTGTGTTTCTGGTGTGATTTTCAATTCTAATCTAGGCACCTATTTATAGAAAAATGCTAGAACGCCAAAGGAGACTAAATTAATAAAATATTAATAAAAAAATTCTACGCATGTTATTTTGAATAAAACTCAGCCACCACAAGTGGGGCCCACCAGAAATCAGCCAACTTCCACAACAACCAAAAGTGGGTCCCACCTTCTAGAAATCTCCACCAAAAATTATTTATAAAAATAATTTCTGAATCAGTCACCTCTTAAAATTCATAACAAATCATACGTTAATTTTCAACGGTTCAAAATTTGTGGACATATACTCAACTTATATATGTATAACATATCCAAAAATAACAACGATCCAATGGTCGGATTAAAAATTATAACTCACGCAATATATCTCAAGAACACTGATTTTTTGAATTATGAGTCCTTCGGACCAGTGTCATTCAAACAGTCACCATGAAAAATTCACAATACATTTTTGGGTGATTCCAATTTCTACGGTTAGCTTAATTCCAGGGCTTTCTTTTGATATATGGCTCATCTCCTAACTCAATATACACAAAGAGTTATGGATTTTACAAAATCAAGTAATGAACTAATTTTTCTGAAAATCTCATATTTTGTTCTTCTTTTGATTTCTAGATTTCTCTCATTCGATTCATGCACCGTGAATTTAGTGTAAAAATATCACCATTATTATATTATTATATTATTATATTATCACATTATACATTTATAATTTAATATAATAATATATTTGAATAAATTATTTTATTAGAAAAGACAAAATATCAATTTTCAACAATTGTCATTTTTCTAAGAATTCCTTCATTCGATAAAATATAAAATACCTCGGCATTAATTCATCATTTATATCCACAATAAATATTTCCTTATCATATAAATCAATAATTAATTATTCACAAATAATAATAATCACAATTAGTGTTCTGTGAATCACAATAATGAGGCTAACCCCTTTTCTCGCAATTATACGATGTAACTTTCTAGATATCGTTAATAATGATATCTAATAATATTATTCAATTAATATGAATTATTGATCTGATAATAGGAAATATTGTGCAGTGACAATTATTAAAACAACAATAATATAAAATATCAACGTAGTAATTATTGAATCAATAAAATAAAATATTGAATAGTAATTACGGTAACAATTATTGAGTAGTGCCTTCTTACGTAAGAATCAATAATTCAAAAATACAATGTAATACCGTGTGCTACTGTGCAACCACGTGTATTACTGTATTTTAACCACCAGGTATTCCAACAGTGTTAACGGTAACAACTATGTTGTTATTTATAAAAACTCAAACTTATTTTTTTCATCCAATGCAATATATTACATTATGGAGCCCATAAATGGTCAAGGCACAGTCATACTGAATACTCCCGATAAAGAAGAATATTCCACGACCGAATGAATATTCCCCGACAACAATGAGTATTTTATAGCCACTTGCTTATTTTGAAAAAAAATTCATATATCACCCTTAACTTTAACTTTTTATCAATTTAAACATTTACTGAATAACAATTATAAAAAAAAATTAAATACTTTTATTTCATAAAATTTGGGGTCTTACAATCTCTTCTCCTTATGAAATTTCATCCCCGAAATTTACGTACCTGGTAATTCGAAGAGATGAGAATACCTTGCTTTCTTTTCCGATTGTATTCTCCCAGTCATCTCCTCTGTGTCGTGATTTTCCCATTGCTCATCTGTATTTCAGATATCATTCTAGAATACAGCTTCAAAACTAAGGTTATTTGACATATCACAATTTGTCAACTTAAGTAAGAAAATTCAGCTTAGGTATGACATACTAGCGAAGGGTTTACTCATCTCTCCCCTCCTAGTTCTATTCCCCAATCTTCGCTAGAGACCATATCCCTAAGTTTTGATACCAACTGTGACGCCCCCAAAATAGGTATACATCACCCAACCCATTTTGAGTCGCCAAATACATGGTACATAAAATAACTACAACTTTTATTATTACAATTGTCGTGGAAAATACGACAACACATATAGTGGTGAGTTTTAATACAAATATATACCAATCCCTTTATCCCAACCTCGATATAGACCTCACAATGGCACATTACATAAAGGTACAGTCAATAACTGTTTTTGAAATTAAAATCTTTGGAAAATGCTCAAGGAAACCTTCGTACATGGGAGGCCAAACATCTAAGTTAGAATATATATCATATGACTGAAGAATTATCCATGGTTGACCCAATAGACCCCAAAGAAAAACTAGAAGATTACTATTATGTTCTTTCCAATGGTGAGTCTTCTCTTGACATATAACTATCTCTACTGCCTACAATTGAGAATTATATTTCAACCAAACTCCAAGATTATATAGTAGTGCTCGTAGATATATCAAAGAAGTGGATGTGCACAACCTTGACTTATGATAACATGACGTTGTATGTCATTAGACATCTTGTATGATAGTGGCAAAACATCATTCCAACGTTGGGTTCGCCTCACCCTATTGGATTCACCAATATAATTATTAGATGACGTATAAAATACAACACACTTATCTAAAGTTCTCAATAAAATTATTTCCATACTATTTATGGAGAACCTCAACAACTATAGACCACTGTTCTATTCCCCTATTATCCCCGTTCGACCCAGCTACACTATTAGTACCTGAAAGGAATTGTGAAGCAAAAATGGTGAGCAGAAATAGCCCAGTAAAGAATATCATGACTAAAGATAATTAAATTATCAATAGCCTTCACCGGAAGTAAATCAGAGATTTAGAACATATGGTAGATGATAAAACTTTTCTACCATAGTTGCAGCGGAACGAGCTATCCATTAGAAGAGTCAAATAAACCATAAAGTTTATTATCTTCTCCATGTTAAAAGTCCACCAACAATATTTTATTCCTGTAACATCAATCAATAATTCCTGTCCATAATCATGTGAATAACTCATAACCATAATTTTGGTTCTAAATTCCTCTTCTCGTCCAGGACGAAGATAATTTACATCACCTGTCTTTACCTGAAACATCAAAGATCATGGTTATACCAAATCACAGTTCCTGTTCATAATCATGCTAATAAGTTCATCTTCATGCACTACGGGCCAAAAGATATTCATTAACAATAATCATCTTGCACTACATGTGCCAAAGATATTCAACAACAGTCATCTTTGCACTACGGGCCAAAGAGATATTCAACAACAGTCATCTTTGCACTACATGCCAAAGATATCAATCAACAGTCATCTTCTTCAAAGATTCTACAAAGCCAAAGGCATACAATTATAAAACCAATAAACAACAGTTCATCTATGCACTACGGGTCAAAGATAACTTTAATCACAAATAAGCATGAGGATCATGACAAGGATATAAAGAATCAATCACATGAGATAAAGGATAAATTTTTAAAGACTTTAACAATTTAATTTATCCGTAATTCAATAATATCCAAATTTTCAATACGATATCGCTTTGTGGAGTAAAATTCAAGAATAATATTATATCAAAAATGATTTGAACAGTAAAATAATATTTCAAACTAATATTTAACGAAGATAATAACATTATTCATTATATTATAAACTCCATTTAATATTATTCATTATATAATAACATTAAATTCATTTACTAATATTATTAATCATTAAATAATATTTTAAATCAATGATTTCATAACAACTTAATCCAAATATTATAAATCACTTAATAATCTCATAATCTAATATTATTAATATTACCACAATATTTTAATCATTTCTTAAACTTATAAACAATTTATTTTAATTGTTTACACTTTACTAATTAATGCATTTAATCATCCTAAAATGTCAAACTTATAAGATTTCATCACCAATAACCAAAACTCTCATCAAAAATCTGCATATACCTTATATAGGATTTTCAAGCCATAAAATCCTATTTTCCAATTTTCTTACTTCACATAACATATTTAATTCATTTATTCATAACTAGTCTATTTTCATGAAAAATATCAAATCAATCCTAGAAAAAAAATATTCTGGGATTTAGCAGAATATAGTCCCATATTGAACATATAATTTTCTCAAAATTTTTAAAATTGATTTACTATTTTTCATATGGCCAAAACTGCCGAATATTTAGACATTTATCATAAACTGTATTTTTATCCAAAAATTCTAAAATTTACAGAGTATACTGTTGTTATATACATGTACTCCCAATAAAAATTTCACTAATTTTGGAGTTAACCACAAGGAGTTATAAGGGTTTACTTTTAAAATAGTCTTTTCCCATAAAATTCAGAACTCTTAATCTATACATCCAAAAATCGTCATTTTTGGACACAATCTAGAAAACTCATCAAATTATCATTTCAAATTTTTCCAGAATTTGTGAGGGTCGAAAAAATTACGAAACTGAAAAACATAATAACCCTTACAATTCCTTACCTCAAAAGAACAGTACTTCTAAACGGAATATCTGATGTAAAGCTGAAGGAAACTTTCACTGAATAGAAACTCTCAAAGTATGAAAATACTCACAAAAATACGCTCGATAATATAGATAGAGAAAACTTATGTTTCTGCTGTGATTTTCAATTCTAACCTATGCACCTATTTATATGAAAGTGCTAGAATGCCAAAGGAGACTAAATTAATAAAATATTAATAAAAAAAATTCTACGCATGTTATTTTGAATAAAACTCAGCCACCACAAGTGGGGCCCACCAGAAATCAGCCAACTTCCACAACAACCAAAAGTGGGTCCCACCTTCTAGAAATCTCCACCAAAAATCATTTATAAAAATAATTTCCTAATCAGTTACCTCTTAAAATTCATAACAAATCATACGTTAATTTTTAACGGTTCAAAATTTGTGGACATATACTCAACTTATATATGTATAACATATCCAAAAATAATAACGATCCAAAGGTCGGATTAAAAATTATAACTCACGCAATATATCTCAAGAACACTGATTTTTCGAATTATGAGTCCTTCGTACCAGTTTAATTCAAACAGTCACCACAAAAAATCCACAATGAATTTTTGGGTGATTCCAATTTCTACGGTTAGCTTACTTCCAGGGCTTTCTTTTGATATATGGCTCATCTCCTAACTCATTATATACAAAGAGTTATAGATTTTACAAAATCAAGTAATGAACTAATTTTTCTGAAAATTCCATATTTTGTTCTTCTTTTGATTTTTAGATTTCTCTCATTTGATTCATTCACCGTGAATTTAGTGTAAAAATATCACCATTATTATATTATTATATTATCACATTATACATTTATAATGTAATATAATAATATATTTGAATAAATTATTTTGTCAGAAAAGACAAAATATCAATTTTCAACAATTGTCATTTTTCTAAGAATTCCTCCATTCCGACAAAATATAAAACACCTCAGCATTAATTCATCATTTATATCCACAATAAATATTTCCTTATCATATAAACCAATAATTAATTATTTATAAATAATATTACAAAATCACAATAATGACAACCAGGTTGTTCCCAGGAAAGAGGGGCTTTCCGATAAGGATTTCTCCTTACTGGCGCGCAATTAGATGACCTAACCCCTTTCCTTGACAGAACTTTCTAGACATCGCCAATAATGATATCTAATAATATTATTCAATTTATATGAATTATTGATCCGATAATGGGAAATATTGTGCAGTGACAATTATTGAAACAACAATAATATAAAATATCAACGTAGCAATTATTGAATCAATAAAATAAAATATTGAACAGTAATTACGGTAATAATTATTGAGTAGTGCCTTCACGTAAGAAAATACTATATGCAATACCGCAAAGCTACATCGTGCAACCACGTAGACATCGTATTTTAACCACCGTGTATTCCAACAAATGTTAACGTTAATAACTACGCCATTATTTATAAAAATTCAAACTTGTTGTTTTTCTTCATCCAACAGCTTATTCTCATTATGGGGCCCATAAATGGGCTAGGCGTCGCATTTAATACTCCCCGACAACAAGAATATTCCATGGCCAAACGAATATTCCCCGACAACAATGAGTATTTTATAGCCACTTGCTTATTTTAAAAAAAATACTCATATATCACCCTTAACTTTAACTTTTTATCAATTTAACCATTTACTGAATAAGAATTATAAGAAAACTTAAATACTTTTATTTCATAAAATTTGGGGTCTTACACGGTTGCTAGAAAGTAAATATGAGTTAGTGTTTCAGTGAGCAACTGAAATCTCTAAAGAATAAGCATGGATTTATTGATGTTTATAAAGACATATATTACAATAAAGCTTAGTTTCATCAATAAGAAATGAGTTCCAACTTATCTCTATTTCGTCTGCCTTTTGTTCCTTGGAGGATTAGCATACTCTGCAGCTCTCCTTCTCCTGTTGGCTTCATCTCTCCATGCTATGTCATCCAGTTCATTTTGACTCAGCCTTTTTCCATGATCATGTCTATTCATAAAGGTAGGGTCTCCAATCGGCATATGTAGGCTAGTATTGGTTACCCCCTGTGAGCTGGGAGATGGTCGTTGACTCCTTAGCGGTTGCGCCATGATAATTTCTTGTTGTTCAGGTCGTAAAGACTGATGGCGAGGCTGTCTTGAGGGAGGGCTCCTTGAAGATTGAGCAATGAAGTTTCCTTTGCCTCTTCCTTTTTCTTTCTCTCCTTCCCCTTTATTCTCCCCCTTTATGTTAGCATCAAGGATTCAAATGTCTTCAGACAGTCGATTCATGCCTTGGACGAGCTCGTGAAGCTGATTCTTGGAGTGAGTGATGTCATCACAATTTTCATGGACCAAAGACTCAGTTCGAGATTCTTTCTTTTGAAGAATGGCCAAGACAGTTTCCATTTGTTGCAGTTGGCCCATAGAGAATGCTTCGAATTCTTTCATTGAGGTTCGTAGACTTGTGAGACTCTCCATCATAAGCTTATTTTAAGATTCCCGAGTCTTTTGTAGAAGGAGAACTGATTCCTTGTGCTTAATGGAAGCCTGAAAATGAATTTGATCCCTTTCATTGATACTTTGGATCATTTCCTTGATGATCTACCTAAGCTTCTTTGTAAGCTCAGTACTCAGGTTGCTGGGGAGGGTGTTGGCAGCATTGATCAAATGAGTCAGCCTCAGATGAACAAGATCTGAGTGAACTTCAAGATCTTCTTGAATGTCCTTGCTCACCTTCTGAGATGCTTAAGATAACTCCGTTTTGGTAGGAAGATCTGATATAAGCTCAAGGAGTTGCTGAGAATTTAGAGGAGAGGCTCTAGTATATTGATCTTGCAAATTGTAGAGAGTAAGATCAAGATCAAAATAGTTATGAGTTGATGAGAAAGGAATTTTTGATGGAGGAACAGGTGTGTGAGGTTCAGTCTCAGGAGGAGGTGACTTTATGATTTGAGTAGGTGACTCTACGACTTGATTTGAATCAATAATCGTAGAGTGAGAAATAGTAGGAGACTGGATCAGTACAAAATTAGGCATATTTGGTTCATCAATTACTGAATATTAGGATTCTATAACTGGAAATTGATTTAGTGGATGTAGTATCACTTCCAACCATCTTGGCAATTCGTAGAATTGATTGAAGGTTGATGGTGGACAGTGACTAACCCTTAAAGAGATGGGGATAGATTGTACCTCACGCTCATTTTCTGAAGAGGGACCGTTAGTGATCAGCTTTCGGGAAAAAGTGAGGTTGCCCGAGAATCCATGAGCTAGCATAGAGATTGTTGGATAGGCTTTGAAGGTCCAGAACATGTGATCCCAGGAGTTAAGGATTTGGGCTCTGTGAAAGGACATCATAGGTAAATAGGAGAACAATTGATTGTAGTTGGCTCTCTTATATCCATCCCAACCCACTGCAATAATCTCAACTTCATCATCCTCTTCTTCTTCCCTGTCTTTATTTGAAGTTTCCACTACATAAATCATTTCCACTTCTTTTCTTTGTTCTTCTGCGTTCTCCACCTCCATAGTTTCAACCCTTTTTATTTCTTCAGTTTCAGAAGCTAAGACCTCTTGAGGAGCTGAAGGAGATTCATGATAATCTTTTTGTAGTTCCTCCTCAGCTGTAGTCTTCTCTGTCATAAGAAATTCACGAGGCTCCCCCTCAATTTAATCATCCATTTAAACTTTAAGCAGCTCCCCCTTAGCTAGAGCATTCTCTAGTACCAAAACTTCAGAAAGCTCTTTCTCGGCAGCTATTATTCTATCTTCCTCCTTTAATACTCCTTCATTGACAAGAATGTTTTTCTTGAAAAGCTTTCTCTTTGTCTTCCTAGGCTGAGCCACAACCTCAACATTCTCTTCAACTTCAGCTTTGAGAGTTTAATCAGAAAGAACCGGTTGCAGCATACACTTCTGGAGTGTTGTCAAGTCTAAACTCTACGATTGGTAGTGACTCTACGATCGAAGATTTCTTGTATTTATGGCTGTATTTTCCCTTCTTAAGCAGTTGAGAGATGGTAGTTCTGTCTTCTTCCTCCTTAGACTGTTGTTCTTTCCCCTTCATTTCCTTCAGAGTTCCAGTGCCTGAACTCTTTTGGGGTGCATAAGTGGTTGAGCCTTGAGGCTCCTCTGTCATCTAAGCCTTCATTTTCCTCTTACCCTGTCTTTTTTTGACCAAAGCGACGGGTTCTTCTGTTTAGATTTCTTTTTCTTCATCAGTTTCCTTCACAATTGACATGTTCCCTGGTAGCCCAGACCCCTTCGCTTCACCAGTCCTTCTACTGGATTTAGACATCATTCTAACATTTTCTGCTGGATTTCTTTTCTAGTTTTGAAATAGCTGCTTGGTCATCTTTCTGTTGGGATTGATAGATTCTCCTTCATTATCCCCAATTTTGTCACCTAGTGCTGATTGCAGGATTATGCTTATAAACCACCCATAAAGCATCATTCCCGAGCTCTTTGATTTCTCTGAACTAAGTATCCACTTCCCAATCCAATCGATGAGTAGGGCCCCATAGTTGAGTTGAATCCCAAAGTAGATTGTTGTCATGAGCTTCAGTTGGACTTCATTCACAGAGTCATGGCCCGAGATTTTATAGCATATGCACTTCCCAACAATGTTATCTAAAAACTCATACTTTTGGGGAAACTCTTTCTTCTTGTATCCCTTGACGGTCTGAAACTTTTTGTGATACATCTTCTTTAGTCCTTCATGAAAGTCGATGACCTCCATAGATAGAAGTCCCTTTAATTTGAAACATAGGGCTAGGTTTATATCTTCAACCTAGAGTTTAATTTGTACTCCCTTGACCCTTGTGGTGATGATGTCGTTCTCAAAAACTCTATTGATGTAGAACTCCTTCACCAGCTTCGGGTAAATCCATGTGCTAGTTGTGACGCCCCCAAAACAGATATACATCACCCATCTTGGGTTGCCAGATACATGGTATATAATACAACTACGAACTTCTTTAATACAACTATCGTGTAAAAATACAACAAAACACAGCTGAGTTTTACATGAATATTGTCTTCTAGACAATATCCAAATTTCAAATTCAATCCTAATTACATTTATTATCACACTGAGTAGTGAGGAATGTTAAAGAAAATATTGTTTTGATAATTGTACGTTTTGGGGCTCGAAATATTATAGTATAATATCTTTATCTTTTCCTTCATTTTTAATTTAGTCCTGCAAGTACTATCAATCTTGCACCACCTCCCCTAATAGTACATGCATGTAAATCAATAGTGCACACATTTGAACAAATAGTTATAAGCATGCGAATTAATAGCAATTAATTGCTCATTTATCCGATTAATTACCTAATTAGCCAATATAACCTCCAGACATCGATTATTATCGGAATAGATGTTGATTTCCACTAACACTAATAATCCCAACACAATGAAAATATCAATTTCATCTTTAATCAACACGAACGTATTCATCATTAATATTATAACTCACAATATTTAACAATCAGATCATTCCCAGGAAAGAGGGGGCTTTCCAATAAGAATTCGTCTCTATTGGCGCGCAATTAGGTGACCAAATCTCTCCTCGACAGAACTTTCTAGACATCGTCAATATTGCAAATAATAATATTAATAACTTTGTCTCAATTATTGATTTAATAATAATAAATATTATGTAGATGATACTGTGACAATAATTGAATCAATCATATGAGATATATTATACAATAATTATTGTAGCAATAATTGAGTATAACTGAGTGACTTCTCACATAAGCATCAATGATCAATACTATGTTCTACTATGTAACCACGCGTATTACTATACTTTTACTACCGGGTAGTTTAACAATTTAACGGTAAAACTTTCACCGTTATTTTTAAAAATATTTTAGTCATTTTCTAACTATGACAGTACCTCCATTGTGGGGTCCACCAATGATTATGCCATCGTACGAATATTGTGACGCCCCCAAAATAGGTATACATCACCCATCTTAAGTCGCCAAATACATGGTACAAAATTCAAATACAACTTAATAATACAGCTGTCATGTAAAATACGAAAAAACATACACTGAGAGTTTTAATAAGAATATTGTCATCTAGGCAATATCCACACTCAAAAGAGTCCTCATTACATTTATTATCACACTATTTAACAGAATAGTGAGGACTACTAATACTATCATCTGGACCGTCACTCTGTTCCCCGACTAGTCCCATTTACGTTCTCATTTCAAGAGAAGAACAGTGAAAGAAAGGGTGAGCTCAACTAGCCCAGTAAGAAATATTATGACTAAGATAATGCAGAATAAATTATCATTAGTCTTTAACAATGTTAAACTGATAAAATACAATAGATATCAAGCTTAACTACAGCAGAATAAGCAATCCATTAAAAGAGTCAAGTAGAGAATAAAATCTATTATCTTTTATAATTTAAAAGGTTTTTCATCACTTTTATTGTTGGGACTCAGCTTAATAAATAATCCGCATCATCCCTACACTACAGCCAAGGATAGTCATTAGTATTACAAGCACAAATTATCCATGCACTACGGGCCAAGGATATTCATGTATTCATCAATGGTCATGATCATGGCAAAAACTGTCCATCAATGCACTACGGGCCAATAAGGACTTTTACCACATCATTTGTAACATTACGGTTATGATTATACCGAATAATCCCTGGTCATAATCATACCAAGTCCATCTATGCACTACAAAGGCTGAGAATGACTTTCAACATAATATAAACATGAGGATGATGACAATGATATAAGAATTCAATAAAACAAGTTCAAGAATTAATTTATCCAGGAACTAATAACGTCTAAATTGTCAACATGATACTTCTTTATAGAGTAAAATTCAAGAATGCTCAGAAGAATATTTCCATGAAAAGATACTGGATGAAGCGCAAATATCAAGGATATTCCACTAATTTCATGGAGTATAGAAGTCAAAACTTTAACCAACTGAGTATAATAAAGAATGGAATAACAAAAGAAATCACCGAGGCATGCGATAAGCGCATGCGCGAGATAGGTTATTCTAATGAATAATAAATAACGGAACGATTAAATGCGTAAGAAACGCACGCATGGATATTCTAATGAATAATAACTAATGGAACCAGGTTATGCATAAATGCACAGACAGGATTTTCCAACAGAATAATAAATAACTGAACCAAATCATGCGTAATGCATAGACAGGATGTTCCAACAGAATAATAAAGAATGGAATAACAGAAGAATTTCACCATGTATGCGGTACTTCGTATAGACAAGTTATTCCAACATAATAATAAAGAATGGAATAACAGAAGTTCTCTTCATAAATAAGAAAGAAATAATACCCCTTACCATAAAAGAAGAGTATTTCGACTGGTAGGGCGAGGATATTCTTGAAGAAAACTAGCAATAAGCTCAAAGCTTCTTAAAACTCTAAAGAAATATGCTCAAGATTATAGAAGAATTCTCTGAACTTCTGGTGTGTTTTCAATTCTAACTAAGCATCCTATTTATAGGAGAATTGAAGGATACTATTTAGGAAAAATAACGGACTGCATAGGAAAATAATCGAACGAATTTCACGGGTTTTGGTGCTGGCCAATTAGAGAATTTATCACATACTAGCTTAAGGACATGAACCAATGAGGAAATAACCTCATTCATATGTTATCAACAGTGATAGCATCATGAAGTTATTCAACCAATAAGCTTAAACCATTGAAAAAATGTTACACATCCTGCAACCACGTAAGCAATAATTGAACAAAACTGAGTGACTTCTCACGTAAGCATCAATGATTAATACCATGTGCTACTATACAACCACGCGTATTACTGTACTTTTACTACCGAGTAGATCAACAGTTTTAACTGTACAACTTTCACCGTTATTTTCATAAAAATATTTTTGTCATTTTTTCAATTCGACAATAATTCCGTTGTGGGGTCTACCAATGATTGTGCCGTCGTACGAATATTCCCTATTAAAACGAATATTCCCCGACCAATCAAATATTATATAACAACTTGCGTACTTTGAAAAATTTATAAACATTACCCACAACTATAACATTATATCAAATTCATTCCATAAAATTTAAAAATGATATTTATAGAAAAATCATCTTTATTAAAAAGTTGGGGTCTTACAACCTCCCCTTCTTATGAAATTTCGCCCTCGAAATTAGGGTACGTACCTGGTATGTAGAAAAGGTAAGGATATCTTGATTTCATTTTAGATTCTAACTCCCAGGTCATTTCCTCAACATCGTGGTTTCTCCACAAAACTTTGACTTGAGGTATAACCTTGGAGCGTAGAATATGTTCCTTCTTATCCAAGATTTGAACAGGAACCTCTTCGTACATCAAATCTTCAGCTATTTCATCCGGTTCTAACTCAATAATATGGTTCGGGTCTTCCACATATTTACGTAACATGGATATGTGAAAAATGTTATGAACACGAGACATACTTGGCGGTAAAGCGAGTCTATACGCCACAGTTCCTACTCAATCGTGGATTAAAAATGGGCCAATGAATCGAGGATTGAGCTTTCCTCTCTTTCCAAATCTCGTAACTCCTTTCCATGGAGCAACACGTAATAAAACATGATCTCCAATATCGAATTCCACATCCTTTCGATGAAGATCAGCATAACTATTTTGTCAATCTTGTGAGGTTTTTATACGTTGCCGGATCGTTTGAATCTTTTCTGTAGTCATACTTACCAACTCTGGTCCCAACAACGTTGCTTCACCCACCTCATCCCAGCATACTGGAGAACGACACTTTTTTCCATACAACGTTTCGAATGGAGCCATGTCAATACTTGCTTGATAACTGTTGTTGTATGAAAACTCCACCAATGGTAAGAACTTGTCCCAACTTCCCTTGAAGTCAAGGACATAGAGTCTTAATAAATATTAAAGAATTGGAATAGTCCTCTCTGATTGTCCGTCCGTCTGAGGATGATATGCCGAACTAAATCGTAAGTCCGTGCCCATAGAGTTTTGCAAACTAACCCAAAATCGTGAAGTGAATCTTGGGTCACGATCAGAAACTATGGATACTGGCATACCATGCAGTCTTACAATCTCGTTTATGTACATATGAGCAAGACGTTCAAGTGTATAAGTTTCTCATATTGGTAAGAATGAGCAGACTTGGTCAATCTATCAAAAATGATCCAAATTGCATCTATGCCTTGAGAAACCTTGGGAAGACCAGTAACGAAATCCATGGTAATGTGCTCCCACTTCCATTCTGGAATTTCAAGTGGTTACAATGGACCTTTTGGTACTTGATGATCCGCCTGGACTCATTGACAAGTTAGACACCTTGAGATAAACAACGCTATCTCTCTCTTCATATTGCTCCACCAAAATGTATGATGAAGATCACGATACATTTTGGTATTCACAGGATGGATTGCAAATGGTGTGTTGTGCACTTCCATCATGATTTTATACTTTAAATCAAGGTCGTTAGGAACACAAAGTCTGGAGTTGACTCGAAGTATTCCTTCTTCATCGATTCTTGCTTTCGGCATAGCACCTTCTTGCACTTTCTTCCTCATACGCATCAGCTCCAGATCTGTAACTTGAGCAGCTTTAACTTTATCAATTAAAGTTGGTTCTTCTCGTATATTCGCCATCATCACATGGGTCTCTGAAGTCTTTAACTCTATCTCTATCCTTTGCAAGTCACAAAAATGGGCCTTTGCGTTGTCAATATTGCACTCATACCCGCATATCTACTCAATACGTCAGCTACCACGTTCGCTTTTTTAGGATGGTATTGGATGGTATGATCATAATTTTTCAACAGTTTAAGCCAACATCATTGTCACATGTTGAGTTCCTTTTGAGTGAAGAAATATTTGAGGCTTTTATGATCCATAAAGATCTCCACTTTCTCCCAATACAAGTAATGCCTCCAAATTTTAAGTGCGAAAACAACAGCTGCTAACTCTAGATCATGAGTAGGATAATTCCTCTCATATTCTTTGAGTTGTCGAGAACACATCCTAACCCTTTGCCCGAAGCATCACTATAGATGACAAATCCCTCTGAGCCAGATGGTATTATCAAAACAGGTGCTGAAATGAGTCTCCTCTTGAGTTCTTGAAAACTCTTCTCACATTCCTAATTCCAACTGAATTTTTTATCTTTCCAAGTCAGCTGAGTTAATGGAGTAGCGATTCTAGAAAACCCTTCTACGAATCTTTGATAATAACTAGCTAAGCTGAGAAAGCTACGTACTTTGGTTACTGATTTAGGTTGCTCCCAGCTTTGAATAGCTTCAATCTTTGCTGGGTCAACAGATATTCCATGACTTGATACTACGTGCCCAAGGACTGCTACTTCCTCAAGCCAGAACTCGCATTTCTTCAACTTGGCATAAAGCTTATATTCACAAAGCTTTTGGAATATCAGCCTCAAGTGTTGCTCATGATCTTCACGGCTTTTGGAATAAATAAGGATGTCATCAATAAAGACGACCACAAAGTGATCCAAATATTCCTTGAATAGTTGGTTCATCATATCCATGAAAGCAGCAGGAGCATTAGTCAATCCAAAAGACATGACTAGGAATTCATAATGCCCATACCGAGTTCTGAAAGCCATCTTTGGAATGTCATCTGTTCTAATCTTCAATTGGTGATATCCAGAACAAAGATCAATCTTTGAAAAGAATTTGGCACCTTGCAACTGGTCAAACAAGTCATCAATACGTGGCAATGGGTACCTATTTTTGATGGTGACATGATTCAACTCCCGATAATCAATACAAAGTCGCATACTCCCATCTTTCTTTTTCACGAATAGAACAGGAGCACCCCAAGGAGACGTACTAAGACGAATAAAACCGATGTCTAACAATTCCTGCAGTTGGGTCATTAACTCCTAAAGTTCAATAGGAGCCATTCGATATGGGGCTTTGGAAATAGGTTTTGTATCGGGTTCAAGGTTGATACAAAATTCAATTTCACGCTCTAGGGGTAGGCCAAGAATTTCTTCAGGGAATACATCAGGAAATTTATTAACAATAGAAATGTCATTCAAAACTGACGTATTTTTGTTTAGATCCATGACATGAGATAAGAAAGCTTGACATCCGTTTTTCAATAAACGAATAGCTTTATGGCTTGAGATGATAGTGATTGATTTTAATGGTTTGGTTGCTTGAATTTTCATAATAGGTTGGTTAGGAATATGAAAGCTAACAACTTTACGAAAACAATCAATTTTTGCATGATGAGTAGTTAACCAATCAATCCCTAGAATCACATCAAATGCAAGTATTTTCAATGAAATATGATCGACAGGTAATGTGAGGGTACCGATTTGAACCAAACAAGAATTATAAACAGTGGATGTAATGCTGATTTCTCCCAACGGAGTTTCAACTGATAAGTTAAAGTCTAATTTCTCCGAAGTCAAATTTAAACGTTGAGTGCAAGTAGGAGAAATATAAGAATAGGTAGAACCGATATCAAATAAGGTATAGACTTCGCTAGAGTTTATGATAAGCTTACCCGTGATGACCTCGTTCGGGTTCCTTGCTTTCTGGGAGGTCACAACAAACGCTCTCCCTTGCACTACCGGCTTTGACTTTTCTGGGACGGCCTTTGGTGCCTCCATCCTAATTGAACTTGTCTTCGGTGAACCACAAAATCGGGCTAGGTGACCTTCTCTTCCACAATTATAACATTCTTTGGACGGCATCGCACAGTTTGGACTGATGTGTCCCTCCCCTCCGCATTTGAAGCATATGATAGGTGGTTGTTCTCCTTCCTTAACAACGGGTGCTGGTGCTGACATCTTTCCATCATTGTTGAATCTCCTCTTCTTGAAATGTTCGTTCTTATTATTTTGGCCATGATTACCACCAAAGTGGTTACCATTTGTAGCTTGTTGATTCCCTCCACACTTGTTGTCACCGCTTCGATGACTGCTCTCATCGGTATTATCATTTTGCCGGCTGCTCTCTTTTGGTTGGGTTGACTCATTATCGCGCTCCAATAACTGATCCCTATTAATAACATCTGAATACAAACACAGTTTATGAGAGATAAGATATTGATGTATCTCGGGCTTCAAACCTCTTAGAAACATTCACATCATTCTCTCCTCATTATCAACTAAATGGGATGCAAACCGGGGCAACTCGGCAAACTTGGCTTCGTACTGCGACACGGTCATGTTGTTTTGCTCCAGCTTGATGAACTCTACCTCTTTCATGTGACGAATACTTTCGGGAAAGTACTTTTCATTGAACAGTTCTTGGAACTTCTCCCAAGTCATCTTCAGTGCGGTAGGTTGAGTACGCTTTATAGATTCCCACCAGTAATCTGCATCTGCTCGCAACATGAAGGTGGCAAAGGGAACTTTTGCTCCTCGGAGCATCCCAAGACATCAAATATCTTGCAGATCTGCTTTATCCACGTCTCCGCCTTAAGTGGTTTTGGCTCTCCAAAAAACTCCGGTGGTCCCAGTTCCTTGAACTGCTTAGCGGTGATCGTCCGAGAGTTGCCAGTGATTCCACCTGTATTTTGGACAGGAGCCGCTCTTGCCTAATGTTGTATGAATTGCATAAAGCCTCTGAACATTCCACCGTTCATCATTTAGTCAGTGTTGTTGTTTGCATGAGGATTGTCGCCTTCCTAATGCACATTATCCTGACTATTGATCCGTGGAGACTCAACGGTCTCCTGTGCTCCATTGCTAATCTCAACATTCTCGGATTCCATTTTCAAATACTGTCACAAAACAAGGGTTAATTAACATATCACATATTATCCCTACACTCTGACTGACCAACTAAATACCAAATAAACTTTGGTAGGTCATACTAGCGAAGGAATTCCCCGTCTCTCCCCTCCTAGTTCTTGTCTGACATCTCATCCAGGGATCATATCCCTAAGCTTTGATACCAACTGTGATGCCCCCAAAATAGGTTTACATCACCCATCCTGTGTCACCAAATACATGGAAATAATTCAAATACAACTTAATAATACAACTGTCGTGTAAAATACGACAAAATATACACTGAGAATTTTAATAAGAATATTGTCATCTAGGCAATATCCATACTCAAAAGAGTCCTCATTACATATATTATCACACTATTTAACAGAATAGTGAGGACTACTAATACTATCATCTGGACCGTCACTCCATTCCCCGACTATTCCCGGCTACGTTCTTATTTTCTGAAGATAACAGTGAAAGAAAGGGTGACCTCAACTAGCCCAGTAAGAAATATTATGACTAAGATAATACATAATAAATTATCATTAGTCTTTAACAATGTTAAACTAATAAAATACAATAGACATCAAGTTTAACTGCAGCGGAATAAGCAATCCATTAAAAGAGTCAAGTAGAGAATAAAATCTACTATCTTTTATGATTTAAAAGGTTTTCATCACTTTTATCATTTGGGACTCGATTTTAATAAATAATCCACATCATCCATGCACTACGGCCAAGGATATTCATTAGTATCACAACCACAAATTATCTATGCACTACGGGCCAAGGATATTCGTGTATTCATCAATGGTCATGATCATGCCAACAATTGTCCATCAATGCACTACGGGCCAATGAGGACTTTTACCACATCATTTGTAACATTACGGTCATGATTATACCGAATAATCCCTGGTCATAATCATACCAAGTCCATCTATGCACTACAGGCCACAGATGACTTTCAACATAATATAAACATGAGGATGATGACAATGTTATAAGAATTCAATAAAACAAGTTCAAGAATTAATTTATCCAAGAACTAATAACGTCCAAATTGTCAACATGATACTTCTTTGTAGAGTAAAATTCAAGAATGCTCAGAAGAATATTTCCATGAAAAGATACTGGATGAAACGCAAATATCAAGGATATTCCACTAATTTCATGGAGTATAGAAGTCAAAACATTATCCAACTGAGTATAATAAAGAATGGAATAACAAAAGAAATCACCAGGCATGCGATAGACCGCACAGATAGGTTATTCCAACAGAATAATAAATAACGGAACCAGTTCATGCGTAAACGTACAGACAGGATATTCTAACAGAATAATAAATAATGGAACCAGGTCATGCGTAAGCGATGCGGACATGATGTTCAAATGAATAATAAATAACGGAACCGGTCATACGTAATTCACGGACATGATGTTCAGCGAGAATAATAAAGAATGGAATAATGAAGAATTTCACCATGTATGCGGTATTTGCGCATGTAGGCGAGTTATTCAACATAATAATAAAGAATGGAATAATGAAGTTCTCTTCATGAATAAGAAAGAAATAATACCCTTACCATAAAAAAGAAGAGTATTACATTTGGTAGTAGGCGAGGATATTCTTGAAGAAAACTCAGACTACGCTCAAAGCTTCTTAAAACTCTAAAGAAATACGCTCAAGATTATAGAAGAATTCTCTGAACTTCTGGTGTGTTTTCTATTCTAACTAAGCATCCTATTTATAGGAGAATTGAAGGATACTATTTAGGAAAAATCACGGACTGCACAGGAAAATAATCGAACGAATTTCATGGGTTTTGGTGCTGGCCAATTGGAGAATTTATCACATGCTAGCTTAAGGACATGAACCAATGAGGAAATAGCCTCATTCATATGTTATCAACAATGATAACATCATGAAGTTATTCAACCAATAAGCTTAAAGCTTTGAAAAAATGTTACACATCCTGCCAAACTTAACTTCATCCACCATCACCAACCCACATGACATATATAATACAATACGTATATATATATATATATATATATATACTCTATAACCTCCTTATGATTATTTTGAAAAATGGGTAAAGGGGGGTCCATAAAATAAGCAAAATTCATATCAAATAATTCATAAAAATCTCCTCAATATTTTTAACAACATTTATCATCATTATTATAATTCACAATATTAATCGACTGGTCATTCCGGGAAGAGGGGCTTTCAATAAGGATTTCTCCTATTAGTAGCGCATGATTAGGTGACCAAACCTCTCCTTGATGAACTTCAAGACATCGTTAATATTGCAAATAATAATATTAATAACTTTGTCGTCTCAATTATTGATTTAATAATATATAAAATATTGATAATAATTGAATCAAATAACGTGAGAGACTCTTATCAAGCAATTATTGTAGCAATAATTGAACAAAAGCGAGTGACCTCTCACATAAGCATCAATAATCAATACACGTGTGCTACTATGCAACCACGCCAGACATCATATTTCTTTACTTTACGAAAGTAGTTCAACAATTTTAATCGTAAAACTTCATAGTTATTTTCATAAAAATATTTTTGTCGTTTTCTCAATCCAACAATAATTCCGTTGTGGGGTCCACCAATGATTGTGCCGTCGTACGAATATTCCCTGTTAAAATGAATATTCCCCGACTAATCAAATATTATATAACAACTTGCGTACTTTGCAAAATTTATAAATATTACCCACAACTATAACATATCAAATTCATTCCATAATATTTAAAAATGATATTTATAGAAAAATCATCTTTATTAAAAAGTTGGGGTCTTACAAATATTCCCTGTTAAAATGAATATTCCCCGACCAATCGAATATTTTCCGACACAACGAATATTTTTTATCAACTTACTTTGCAAATTTTTCAAATGTCACCCTTAACTTTAACCTTTACCAATTTAACCATTTACTAAATAAAATAATAATTATAAGAAAATTGAATACTTTCATTTCATAAAATTCGGGGTCTTACACTAGTGCTCAGAGCTTCTTCAAGACCAGCTTTCTTCAGAAGAGACAAAATCTTATGAAATTGTGGGTCAGCTGTTTTGAACTAGTCGAAGAATAGTGTAACGCCCCAGAAAATCGAACCTTTTGTAAATAATTTTAATAATAAATAATATTAGTATTTACAACAAGTTTGATTTTATGGGACGTTACACATAGTTGGTATCTAGAGATAACGTTTGAAGTCGCCATTGATTTTCTTGAACTAAGGTTAGTTGAACTTTTGAACCACTGAGGTGAGTTTTTAAAAAGACCTTTTAAGACCGTATTTGTAACTTCCATCCTCTCGATCTGCATAGTGGGGCATGTGTCGAGTCTTGATTGGCTCCACAATTTTTAATAATGTGAAAAATACTAATCTGCCCTTAGCTCCCCCTGAGCTAGTGTATCCTTTGAGAGGACTACTATCATCGAGGTTGCACTACGATGTTAAGTTCACTGCTGAATCTGATCTACGATCGTTGTCTGTCCTGGTCCTTGCGGCAAACTTTGGCTTATCACTTCTTTTGGGTTAAGGTAGCTCAGGAAGGGCCAACCTCTTAGAGTGAACTAAGGATCAGGTTTGTCCCTGAGGCGCTTATCAAAGGAGTTGCTTGGATTTATTAGGAATGTTATCACCATTGGATACTTCTTTGTCATGTCAATACAGCTCTATGATTGTTGTTCTTCTTTAATCACCTCTATGATTTTAAACATAGCCTTTCTGCAGGGTTAGCACACACTAGAGCGTAGAGTTTTATAGTTGCAGATTTAGCATGCCTAACTCACTTATCAATTTATCAAATCTGGATTCATTTAGAGGCTTTGTAAAGACATCAACAAGTTGATTTTTAGTAGGGATATATTGTAAAGATATAGTTCCATTTTGAACATGATCCCTAATAAAATGATATCTTATTTCTATATGCTTAGTCCTAGAATGCATGACAGGATTGTGTGTTATTGCTATGGCGCTTGTGTTATCACAATGAACAGGTATAGATTTGAAATCAAAACCATAGTCTGCTAGTTGATTTTTCATCCATAAGATTTGAGCACAGCTGTGACGCCCCCAAAATAGGTATACATCACCCATCTTGGGTTGCCAAATACATGGTACATAATTCAAATACAAACTTAATTATACAACATGAGCTGAGAGTTTTTACACGAATATTGTCATCTAGACAATATCCAAACTCAAATAGAGTCCTCATTATATTTATTGGCACACTATTTTATAGAATAGTGAGGACTACTAAAACACCATCTCGGGCCATCACTCTGGTTCCCAGGCTAGTTCGGCTACGTTCTCATTTCCTGAAGAGAACAATGGAAGTAAAAGGGTGAGCTCAACTAGCCCAGTAAGAAATATTATGACTAAGATAATGCAAAATAAGTTATCGTTAGCCTTCAACAATGTTAAACTGATAGAATATAATAGACAACAAGTTTAATTGCAGCGGAACAAGCAATCCACTAGAAGAGTCAAGTAGAGCATGATATATACTATCTTCTATGATTTAAAAAGTTTATCATTAACTTTATTGTTGGGACTCAGCTTAATAAATAGATCACATCATCGAATCATCCCTGCACTATGGGCCAAGGATATTCATTAGTATCACGTCCATAAATTATTCTTGCACTACAAGCCAAGAATTATTCGTGTAATCATCAATGGTCATGACTATACAAAATTATCCAAGGTTATAATCATACTAATCAACAGTCCATCTATGCACGTAAGCCAAAGATGACTTTCATCATAATATAAGCATGAGGATGATGACAATGATATAAGAATTCAATAAAACAAGTTCAAGGATAAATTTTTAAAGATTTATAATTTAATTTATCCCGAAATCAATAACGTCCAAATTTTCAACATGATACTGCTTTGTAGAGTAAAATTCAAGAATAATATCCATGTATCAAAAATAATTTGGACAGAAAATAAATAAATTTTTCGGTGAATAGTACCCCATGAATAGTATCCTGTGAATAATACTTCGGGAATGGTACCCCGTGAATAGTACCTCGACATGAAAAGTGCCCTGAATGCCCGAGTGAATAATATTATAGTGAATAGTAAAATTGGGTGAATAGTAACCCATGAATAGTAACTCGTGAATAGTACCCCAACATGAAAAGTGCCCCGAATACTCGAGTGAATAATATTATAGTGAATAGTAAAACCGAGTGAATAGTAACCCGTGTATAGTACTTCGGGTGAAAATATTGATATTTAATAAGAAAGGTCATATCAATATTCTAATAAAATGATACTGGATGAAGCGCAAAACTTACGGATATTCCACTAATTTCAAGGATTATAGAAGCAATACTTACCATAGTAAGTTTAGATTTAAGAATATGAAAAGAATTAACATACGAAGACTACAAATGGATTTTCACCTGTCATACGGTACATAATCCGCGTAGACAGGTTATTCCGACATACTAAAGGATGAACACGAAAAATAGTATTCCTTATGAATACGAAAGAAATAATACCCCTTACGAATACAACAAATAATATCCCTTAAGAATACAACAAATAATATCCCTTACCTTAGTAGAAAGCTGGATACTGCAAAAGTTAAGTAGTAGAATACTCTTCTTCTTGCTCTCTATAGTGTCTCTCTCTATAGTGTCTCTTGTGAATCTACGTGAATTGGTGAGAATGAAAGAAGAATTGAGCTTTTATTTATAGGAGAATGGACTAAATAGTAACTAATTTATGAACGGTCTAGATTGATTTACTATTAGAACGGACGGTCCAGATTGATTACTATTAAAACCACAACCGAAGGTCCAGATTGATTTACTTTAAAACCACCACCGACGGTCCAGATTGATTACATTTAAAACCACCACCGACGGTCCAGATTGATTACTTTTAAAACCACCACCGACGGTCGAGATTGATTAACTATTAAAACCACCATCAATGGTCCAGATTGATTAACTATTAAAACTACCATCAATGGTCCAGATTGATTAACTATTAAAACCACCATCAATGGTCCAGATTGGTTTTACTTATTATTACACTTTAGTACCCCTAAAGTTTTCCAAGTTTGCATTATTCCCCTCTAAATTTTGTAATTCACATATCTTCAATAAACACATTCTTAATACTTCAACAATTATTTATCATTAATATTATAACTCATAATATTTAACAACTGAGTCGTTCGAGAAAGAGGGGCTTTCAGATAAGGATTTCTCATTATTATTGGTGCTTGATTAGGTGACCAAACCTCTCCTTGACAGAACTTCTTGACATTGTCAATATTGCAAATAATAATATGAATAACTTTATCATCTCAATTATTGATTTAATAATATATAAAATATCGACAATAATTGAATCAAATAACGTGTGAGATCTTATACAACAATTCTTTGTAGCAATAATTGAGTATAACTGAGTGACTTCTCACGTAAACATCAATAATCAATACCGTGTGCTACTATGCAACCACGCGTATTACTGTACTTTTACCATAAGGTAGTTCAACAGTTTAACGGTAAAACTTCCACTGTTAATTTTATAAAAAGATATTTATGTCATTTTTTGACAATACTTCCATTGTGAGGTCCACCAATGATTGTGCTGTCGTACGAATATTCCCTGTTAAAACGAATATTCCCCGACCAATCGAATATTCACTGACACAACGAATATTTTATATCAACTTGCTTACTTTGCAAAATTTTCCAAATATTACCCACAACTATAACATTATATCATATCCACACCATAATATTCAAAAATATATTTCGAGAAAAATTATTCTTTATTCAAAAAAAGTTGGGGTCTTACAACCTCCCCTTCTTATGAAAATTCATCCTCGAAATTAGGGTACGTACCTGATATGTCGAAGAGGTGAGGATACCTTGATTTCATTTCAGATTCTAACTCCTAGGTCATTTCCTTCACATCGTGGTTTCTCCACAAAACTTTGACTTGAGGTATAACCTTGGAGCGTAGAATATGATCCTTCTTATCCAAGATTTTAACAGGTACATCTTCATACGTTAAATATGCCGCTATCTCGTCCGGTTCTAATTAAATAATGTGGTTCAAGTCTTCCACATATTTATGTAACATCGATATGTTAAAAACGTTATGAACACGCGACATACTTGGCGGTAAAGCGAGTCTATAGACCACACTTCCTACTCAATCGAGGATTTCAAATAGACTAATAAAATCGAGGATTTGAGCTTTCCTCTCTTCGTTGATTCTTGCTTCTAGAATAACGCCCTCTTGAACCTTCTTCTTCACATTCATCAGCTCTAAGTCTGTAGCTTGAGCGGCTTTAAATTTATCGATTAAAGTTGGTTCTAATTGTATATTCGTTATCTTCATGTAGGTTCTTGGAGTCTTTAACTCTATCTCCATCTTTTGTAAGTCGTACGAAATGAGTCTTTGTGTTAACAATATCACACTCGTAACTGCATACGATCTTTTACTCAACTTGTCAGCTACCACGTTCGTTCTTCCACGATGATATTGAATGGTATGGTCGTAATCTTCAACAGCTCGAGCCAACGTATACGCGCCATATTATGTTCGTTTTAGTTGAAGAAATATTTAAGGGTTTTAGAAATGGGTTTGGTACTGGGGTCAATACAAAATTTGATTTCACGCTCTAGGGGTAGGCCAGGAAGTCTCCAGGAATACGTCAAAAAATTTATTAACAATGGAAATATCATTCAAAACTGTGACTCTCATCCCAAGACTTGGATAACACGTCACATTGATACCTATCAACTTGCCACCGTTATTCACGGCTTCCCCTACAGAAAGTTTGGCTTCGGTGCATTCCACACAAGGAAGTCACCAGCGAAAGGCTCAGGGCTCTTTACTTATGGCTTAATATAACAGTGATTGACTTTAGTGGTTTGGTTGCTTGAATTCGCATAACAGGTTGGTTAGGAAAATGAAAGCTAACAACCTTACAAAAATCATGATGAGTAGTTAACCAATCGATTCTTAAAATCACATCAAAGGCAAGTATTTTCAAAGAGACAAGATCGACAGGTAACGTAAAAGTGTCGATTTGAATCAACAAGATTTATAAATAATGGAGGTAATGAAGGTTTCTCCCAACGGAGTCTCAACAGATAAATCAAAGTCTAATTTCTCTGGAGTCAAATTTAAACGTTGAGTGCAAGCAAGAGAGATAAAAGAATGGGTAGATCCGGTATTTAATAAGGTATAGATTTCACAAAAATTTATAATTAACTAACCCGTGCTAACTTCATTCGGGTTACTCGCTTTTTGAAAAGTCACAAAAAATGCTCTTCCTGAAACCACCGACTTTGTTTTGTCCATATCCGCCTTTGGTGCCACCGTCCCAGCTGGACTTGATTTCGCTACAGGACAAAATTGAGCTATGTGACCATCTTTTCCATAACTAAAACATACCTTGGAAGGCTGTGAACAGTTTGGACTTATGTGTCCTTCCTCTCCGCATTTGTAGCATTTAACTAGTGGTCGTTCTCCTCCCCTAGAATTTGTTGCTGGTGTTGGTGTTGCTGCCAACTTCTTCCCATCATCTTTAAATCTTCTCTTCTTGAATTTTCCACTTCTATTATCTTGGCCATGATTACCACCGAAGTGGTTACCATTTTCTTACGATAATTTCCTCCACGATGGTTATCATTGTTTAGATGATACTTTGCCACTTAAGTACGATTATTATCGTGTTGTTGGTCGTTACCTTTTGGTTGTGCTGACTCATTATCGCGCTCCAATAACTGAGCCCTATTCACAAAATCTGAATATAAACAAAGTTTGTGAGAAATGAGGTATTGACGTATATCGGGTTTCAAACCTCTTAGAAACATTCGCGTCATTCGCTCCTCATTATCGACCAAATGGGATGCGAACGAGGACAACTCGGCAAACTTAGCCTCATACTGCGACACGGTCATATTATTTTTCTCCAACTTGATAAACTCCACCTCCTTCATGTGACGAATACTTTCGGGAAAGTACTTGTCGTTGACCAGTTCTTGGAACTTTTCCCAAGACATTTTGAGTGCGGCAGTCTGGGTACGCTTCACAAATTCCCACCAATAATCTGCCTCTTCAAGCAACATAAAGGTGGTGAAGGGAACCTTTTTCTCCTCGGAGCTTCCCAAGATATCAAATATCTTGGTGATCTACTTTAACCACGTCTCCGCCTTAAGTGGTTCTGGATTCCCCAAAAACTCCAGCGGTCCCAGCTCCTTGAACTGCTTAGCAGTGACCAGCCGTGGGTTGCCATTGTTTCCACCTACATTATGAACAAGAGTCTCTCTCGTTTGGTGTTGGATGAATTCTAAAAAGTTCCTAAACATACCATTGTTCGTCATTTGGTCGGTGTTGTTGTTTACACAAGGATTATTGCCTTCCTGATGCACATTATCCTGGGTATTGATTGTTGGTGACTCAATGGTCTCATGTGCTTCATTATTGATCTCAACATTTTCAGATGCCATTTTCAAACACTGTCACAAAATAAGGGTTAATTGACATGCCACATATTATCCCTATACTATAACCGACCAATTAAATACCAAATAAATTTAGGTAGGTCATACTAGCGAAGGAATTCCCCGTCTCTCCCCTCCTAGTTTTTGTCTCACATCTCAGCCTGGGATCATATCCTAAGCTTTGATATTAATGGCGTGACGCCCCCAAAATAGGTATATATCACCCATCTTGGGTCGCCAAATACATGGTACATAATTCAAATACAAACTTAATTATACAACATGAGCTGAGAGTTTTTACACGAATATTGTCATCTAGACAATATCCAAACTCAAATAGAGTCCTCATTACATTTATTGGCACACTATTTTATAGAATAGTGAGGACTACTATAACACCATCTCTGGCCATCACTCCGTTCCCCAACTAGTTACGGCTACGTTCTCATTTCCTGAAGAGAACAATGGAAGTAAAAGGGTGAGCTCAACTAGCCCAGTAAGAAATATTATGACTAAGATAATGCAGAATAAGTTATCATTTTCCTTCAACAATGTTAAACTGATAGAATATTATAGACAACAAGTTTAACTGCAGCGGAACAAGTAATCCATTAGAAGAGTCAAGTAGAGCATGATATCTACTATCTTCTATGATTTAAAAAGTTTATCACTAACTTTATTGTTGGGACTCAGCTTAATAAATAGATTACATCATCGAATCATCCCTACACTACGGGCCAAAGATATTCATTAGTATCACGTCCACAAATTATTCTTGCACTATAGGCCAAGAATTATTCGTGTGATCATCAATGGTCATGACTATACCAAATTATCCCTAGTTATAATCATACCAATCAATAGTCAATCTATGCATGTAAGCCAAAGATGACTTTCATCATAATATAAGCATGAGGATGATGACAATGATATAAGAATTCAATAAAACAAGTTAAAGGATAAATTTTTAAAGATTTATAATTTAATTTATCCCGAAATCAATAACGTCCAAATTTTTAACATGATACTGCTTTGTAGAGTAAAATTTAAGAATAATATCCATGTATCAAAAATAATTTGGACAGAAAAGAAATAAATTTTTCGGTGAATAGTACCCCGTGAATAGTACTATGTGAATAGTACTTCGGGAATAGTACCCCGTGAATAGTACCCCGACATGAAAAGTGCCCCGAATACCCGAGTGAATAATATTATAGTGAATAGTAAAATTGGGTGAATAGTAACCCTTAAATAGTAACTCGTGAATAGTACCTGTCGACATCGGGATTTTTTAGTGTCCCTTTTTGTTACTTGTTCTTTGGTGTTCTCAAGTTAATGTGAGATTTGTTTGAAAAAACAAGTGAAAAAGGTCCGGCATGTATAATGTCAACGATTTGACTTTAAGGTTCGCCAGTTGGTGTATTTAACTAGTTGCACCAAGGCAACCAAAAATGTTTGCACATTGACCCAGTGATGTGACATCGCTAAAGCGAGTTCTGTGAAACTTAGAGATTCATTTGAGTTCGGGGGCTTGATTATGCGGAGGGAAGGTGTTAGGCACCCCCCGACATCCGTGTTGCCACGGTGACCGCCACTTTTCAAATAAATTGTTATATGAATGTGTGTGTGTGTGTGGATCAATGTGCAATTATTTGGAAGTAGTGATGTACCTCGTTCGCACCTATATACAAAGGGTTTGAATTTGTAGAAAAATTCAGTTTTAACCAGATATATCAATGAAGTTTTGTAAAAAGAGATTTTTCAAACCTTGTGCTCAATAGTAATTGAGGCCTTTGATACTTCCATTTTATTATTAAATGTTCGGCTTATTTGCTTTTATTTTTGAGATGCGAGGCATCTTCGAGAAAATAATATACAAAGCGATGCTAAACTCCTCATGGGCATGATGACCATCCAAAGAAATTCATACATCAGTAAATAATGTACAAAATTTGTTTATAATTTGAAAAATGTCCATCACATGAACCGAATCTAGATTCAATGAAAGTGAATCTGTGATCACATGATTCCTAAGCTCACATGATCATCGCGAGTTTGTATGGAAAGCGATAGCGATTATATATATAAAAGCTATAAATATATATATACAGGCATGATCAACCACCACGAAGCAACTCCATGGGGGATCAGAAATGTAAATATATAAGAGCGGTAAATATATATATATATATAGACATGATCAACCACCACGAAGTAAACTCCAGGTGGGACGAAATGTAAATAAAAGTCAAAAGCGATCAGCGCGCCACTTAAGTAAACTCGAGCGAGACGAAATATAAATATATATATATAAGCGATAAATGCAATGGGATATAAATCCAGGCTCATCGGATGTGTCCGACAACAATTATATATATATATAAGTAGGTAAATGCACCGGATATAAAATCCAGGCTCATCAGATATGTTTGACAACATGTATATGTATATATATATATATATAAAAGCAAGTAAACGCTCCAGACATAAGTATAGGCTCAATCGAGGCATAACTCGATAATGTTAGTCCATATATAAAA
Organism: Panax quinquefolius; assembly: GCA_020205615.1. Taxonomy (NCBI): domain Eukaryota; kingdom Viridiplantae; phylum Streptophyta; class Magnoliopsida; order Apiales; family Araliaceae; genus Panax; species Panax quinquefolius. The sequence goes on from JAINUW010000454.1 coordinate 89,756, forward strand.
TATATACATATATATAAGTATATATATACAGACAGAAATGAAAACCACTGATCGAAGTCCGGGCAAACACACACAACATGACTTTCAATGTGTATAACAATGTGTGCTAATATGAAAAGAAAGGCTTTATAGAATGTAAGAAGGCTTACAGTGGGCTGTCGATGTAGACTTATATGACTCTATGTGGATAAACATTCAGCTCCCGCCGGATAAAAGTATAGCTATATGTGAGCTTACAGAGGTTTAAACTGAGGAAACACTCAATATGAGTGTGTACAGAGTAAATTGGACAGGGCTTCCTCGCCTTTTTTCTCTCTTCTCTTCTCAAATGGCTGACCCTTAGGTCTATATTTATAGATTGATGGTAGTAGAGTGTACTACTGCGGTGTATGATTACCTACTGGTGGTCGAGGTGTCCCCGGGCTTTGTGGGTCCTATCATCTCGAAGTACGTGCACTCATGCACTATAATATTTGCTCGAACTTATAGAACTTCAATTCGAGCATCCAAACGAGGTATATATGATCTTCTTTGGACCGCTTGTGTCGAGAGTTATGCAATGACATGGATTAGAGGTTGTACGAAGTCAAGAAGAGGGGACCATGCCCATAGTCTTCAAGCTTCAAATTCTATCCGGTGTACTGCCACGCGTAATAGTCACTCGGGATTGTAACTCCTCGATTCTTGTGGGACATTATTGTATGTATGTATGTATGAAGTGTTGAGACGACGCGCAGGTGTTGATGTGGCAAGATGACGTTTGACTCTTCGTCGGGGTTATCGCTGGTTTGAGTTGAAAGCAGACATTGCTCAGGGTTACAACTGAGATTGGACTGCTATAAGTGTTTGAATGCCGCAAGGTCATCTTGTGAGTGTTCCTGTCTACCCGTTGTTAGCTCCGGGTCTGAGGGATGAGTACCTCGGCAAGAGGTTTGAGCTTGAAGCTGATAGCATGTGTTTGAAACAAGCATTTCCAGAGTTATCTCTGGAACTGCAACAGCACTCCTTGGGGTTATCGCCAAGGACAAAACTCAGGGGTTATCTCCGAGGTTGGAAATGATCTTTTCGGTGTGTGTTCCGGGTTTGGAAATGATGTTCCCGGTGTGTGTTCCGGGTTTTGAACTTGAACTTCCAATAGTATCCAGAATGGATGTAAGATGTCTTCTAAGGTTATCTCTGAAAGACGAATCTGCCCTCCTGCAATGTCAGTAACAGGTGTGTAGAAAATTTTGAGTGTCTACAGATGCCCCTCTTTATCATATTCATGCAATGCAAGGCATGGATAGGATAAAGAATCCTAGACACTTGAAATACAAGAAGATAAACATGATGCTATGTGCAGCAACATGATGCAAATGTATGATGCATGATTGTCAGTTAACCCTGTTGGGATGACAATCAGTGATGGCTTGGACATGCGATCCAAGTTTTCAAGGATGTTGACGTTGGGGCTATCACCAAAGTCTCAAATCCTAGACACTGGCTTATATTCCATAGAGGTGCCTCTTGTGTGCAAGAGATCTATGGGGATAATGCTTTGCCTTTTTGAGGATGCGTATAACATATTTCCTCATTCTATCGGAGTTAATGCCAATAGTCTATTGTTGTCAGGGTTGCCTGACCTTCGCTGATGTGTGTATTACCAGATAGATCCATGTTGGGTGGATTGTCAAGGTTGCTTGACCTTCATTGATGTATGTGTCAATGGTCGCACTGCATTGTAAACCCCCGCCGGGGATACGTGGCTAAGTTGCTTCGATGGGTTTACTTGCCATCGGCTGAGATGACGTCAAGGCTGCTTGACCCTCATTGATGTGTGTATCAATGGTTGAGAATGCGCTATAACCCCCGTCAGGGATACGTAGATGCTTGAAAGACGTGCATTGTGACCCCCTCCGGGGATACATAGATGTTTATAACTTTGGCGTTGTAACCCCCGCCGGGGAGGTTTAGCATTTCGTGGTTTTGCGTTGTAACCCCCGCCGGGGAGGTTTAGGGTTGAGACCTTGCAATGACGGCATCGGACCTTTGTGGGGTATTTTTGAGCATGATTTGCGAAAGATAAGCTCATCGGTATAGTATACCCTGCATTCAAGCAAATACCAATGAGATGACGGGAGTTCAATTCTGACCCGTACAAAACCAGGATTCCAGGCTATTCCGCTCAATCGCATAGCACTTTTGTTCCTGATTTGGTCTTTTCAGCTTATGAGACCTCCTTTGCAACTTTAATTGGAGCGAGTCGGAAGTGTGGGACCCATGTATGAGTGCCGCAGATAGAACTGCAGCATCCGCAGGTGGACCTGCGGCCAACCGTGACTATGTAAAGGCCAAAGGTTGCTTTCATAAGTCATTTTCAAGCTGCACTGCGAATGAAATCTGAGAGCTCTTCTTCAGATCTGCTAAGTTTGGGTAACTTTTTGTATATTCTACCACCGTAAAAGTGTTTTTCACTGTCCTGGTAACATATGCATGTATTTTTTCCAGTTTCTATCCATTGGAAAATGACTTATCACATGAAATGCATTTAGACACATAGTAGTGAATATGCATGCTAATATGACTTGATAAAAATATTCAACATAGAAAATGTTAGTATTAAACCATGCTGAACATAATGATGTGAAAAAATTTGACTTTTAAAACAGTAAAATTGGCACCTTTTACTGTCATTTCTTATCCTATCTAAGGACAAATGAGTAAAGGTAGAAAAAATAAAATAATCCTGGTAACTAGACTACACTTACAGATTTTTTTACTGTGATGTGATAATGCATGTAGAATGTATATGACTGTGTACAGGTGTGCTACTGAATGGCCACCTAGTCATGCCTATGTTCATGTGGATAGTCCCATTTACAAAGGGGGATATGGAAAAATTTTCCAAAATGTAGGAATTGAGTAACCATGCATTTTTAACTCTACTGTAGACATATGTTAAAACAATGCATGCATGCAAGTAATCATAAGATGCATTTTGAAAAGCTCCAGGTAAGAATTTACCACACCCTTTCTGAGATGATACGGAGACTTGTTGTCCAGATATTATGGATCTGGATCAGTCGAGTAGTTCCCATAGGACCACTTCAGGTGTACGGAGGAGGGCTTCTGAAGAGCCTCGGTGCGGTTTGTCGACTGACCTAAATGCGTGCACAGTGGAAGCGATGATACGCCCTATCCGGGTTGAAGTGCCGAATGTTGAGAAATTTGGTGAGTTTTCTGTCGGTCATCCAGTTTTTCTATGAGTATTCGCATGGATGGAGCGAGAGCGCATTGTCTGCGGTAGTATCCACAATGCGAGGATGTTGATTCTGACGATGAGGAGCCTATAGAGGCGACATTCCGTGGATGATGATTTGATCTTGGCATTTGCCAAGATTTGTGATGGATTCTCCCACCGGTAGTGTGCAGCTTTGTTACTCGAGATTTGCACACGGCATTTGGAGCGAGCTTACATCGATGACTATGATAAAGATCGCTAGTAGGCGCGATGTTGTGACTCTTGATGGGAGAGATGTCGCTCTGTTAGAGAGGATGAGGCTAGATCGGCCCGAGGATGCATTGATCGTGGGGCGGGATCGCCTTATCTCGCTAGGGATGTGGCCATTGCGGATAGTACTTGATGAGATCCCGGATATTTGTCGGTTTTGACGCATGAGTGCTTACATTGATGAGCATTATGCCACCATGCGGTTATCCTCTAATCTGCTAGCTTCGTGTAGATACCATTGGGCGAGGAGCTTGCAGCGTTACCTCCGTCTTGAGAGAGGATGCCATGTTAGATCGATAGTTCGCATATATACAGATCTGTAAATAGCTTTATATTTTCCTGCACAGACTAGCTTAGCCATTTTGTCATGTACAACACATATGTATATATCAAACAGTATTATTTATGGCAGGGAAATATATTTTGATTAACTTCCCTTTTAGTTATGCCTTGATACTTGCTTGATATTTGCCTATTTCTTCAGGGCCTTGTGATCTTGATGCATTCTGAACTTATCCTTGATAGGTGGACATTGAGACGTCGCAAGATCTCTTAGAATGGATCATTGATCTGTATATCCCTACCATTTTTGGTGTCTTGGGACTGGTATCTGTATGGAAAAGTGAAGAGGAGGGTTATTTTTCCTCTCTGAGATTGACCGTACCACAGATGGTCGCCAGTACTTCTATTTATAAAAAGCCTAGTTAATTCCATCTCTTATGGGTTGGTATTGCTTTTTGAGGCATGATCGCAGCTTAAATGGTCACCGAATCTTCTATTTGTGAGAAGAGGTTGGGTAATTCCATCCCTTTGATCTGAAATCGATGAAATATGGTGCATTGAAGGTTGATCCCAGTACCGTGTGATAAGTATTTTTATTCTGGTAGGGGTTAGACTGAACCATAAATGGCTGCCTACGTACTCCTATTAAAGAGGAGATCAAGTCTGCGTAGTTTGAACCTGGTGTAATAGGTTCAAAGCTGAATGTGAAAGACAAAAGATTTATTGGTGAAGAAGGGTGTAGAAGCATTTTTGTTGTTTTTGTTTTTATAGAGGAAGGGCAGAAATATTTTTGTTATTTTTTTTATTGCGATCGGCCCATATAGAATATGGTTGCCTACGTACCCCCGGGTATCAGGGAGATCAGGTCGACGTAGTTAAGCCCCTCGGGACGAATCGTGATGACAAAGAAAAGTGTAAATCCCATGTGCGAAGCTATATTTGCGGGGAGAAGAAAGTTTGATCCCATAATGGGGATAAAGCTGTAGGTGTGGAAAAAGTTTGATCCCATTTTGGGACAAAGCGCAAGCGTAGAAAAGTTTAATCCGTCTTTAGGATAAAGCTGCGGTGTGAAAGGTTCAATCCATCTTGAGGATAACTTAGAAATTGTATGCAAGATTTGAAATGAGGTGAAAACAGGCTTTGGTTTGAAGTGTATGTTTCCACGAGGGAAGAAGTGTTTGTAAAAAGGAGAGGGTTCAAAACCGGAATGAGTGGTGATTTGATGATCAAAATCAGGATGTTTGTTTGATGGTAACTTTAGACATAGTACCGTTTCATGGTGTCCGAGTTAATAAGCTGTGGAAATTCATTGCCATCTATTTCCTGCATTCTGAGAGCACCTCCTGTGAATACCTCCTTGACAATAAATGGGCCTTCCCAATTAGGAGCGAATTTTCCCTTAGATTGATCTTGGTTGTCAATGATCTTCTTTAAAACCACGTCATGTTGTTTGAACTACCGTAGTCAGACTTTTTTGTTGTAGGATCGTGCGATCCTTTGCTGATTTAACTGACCATAGAATATAGTCGCGGTTGGCCTTTCGTTTATTAGAGACAATTGGTGATACTTGTCTTGTACCCATTGATCTTCATCTAACTGAGCATCCATCAACACTCTAAGGGATTCCATTTCCAACTCTATGGTGAGTACTGCTTCTATCCCATAGGTTAATGAGTAGGGGGTTGCCCAAGTGGAAGTACGCATGGAAGTTTTGTAGGCTAATAAAGTCAGAGGCAAGAGGTCAGGCCATCCTTTGTGATTGGCGGACATTTTCTGCATGATCTTTTTGATGTTTTTATTAGCCGCTTCAACAGCACCATTCATCTTTGGATGGTAGATGATGGAGTTAAGGTGTTTGATGTGGAATTTTTTGCATAACTCCTCCATCATTTTGTTGTTGAGGTTCTTAGTATTATCTGACACAGTGACCTCTGGTTGTCCATATCGACAGACGACATTGTTTCTGATGAAAGCAAGGATGACTTCCTTAGTAACCCTGGGGAAGGATGCTGCTTCTACCTATTTGGTGAAGTAATCAATCATAGTAAATATGAATCGATGTCCATTACTGGCTTTGGGCTCGATGGGCCCAATCACGTTCATTTCCCACATTGAGAAGGGCCATGGCAAACTCATATTGTGGAGTTCCCATGGAGGGGCATGGATAGCATTCCCATGAATCTGGCATTGATAGCACCTCTTGACGTGATCATCACAGTCAGTTTTGAGTGTAAACCAATAATGCCCTGTTCTAAGAATCTTCTTGACAAGTAGGGGTCCGCTCATTTGAGGGCCACATACTCCACCATGGATCTCATCCATGAGTCTCTGAGCTTGGTATTTATCCAGACATCTGAGGAGACCTATTCCTGCATCTCTTTTATAGATAGCATCTCCGCTCAGGAAGAATTTCATAGCAAGTCGATGTATCCGCCTCTTCTCAGTTAGGCTCGCCTCAGCAAGTGTAGATCCTTCTCGTAGATACTCCTTGATGTGCTGATACCAAGGGTTGTGGATGGGAGGTAGTTCATTCGATACTTCTCCAACATAATTCCCATAGACTGGGGCTTTTTGCATTGCAATTGTAATGTTTGGCGTGTTTTCCTTGTCAAGTATGTGAACCAAGGAGGCCAACGTTGCTAATGCATCCGTAAAATCATTCCTATTATGAGGAATGTGTAGAAAGGAGATTTCTTCGAACTCCAAAGCCATCTGTAGAACTTACCGATGGTTAGGCAGAAAATGTAATTCTTTGGTTTGATAGATTCCCGTGGATTGTCTGATACCAATTCGAAATCTCCAAAGACAGTTAACCGCCTGATGTACATTAAACGGGCAAGTTTTAGCCCTATAATCTGACCTTCATACTCAATTTGTGTTGTTGGTCTTGATAAAGCGCAATTTAATGACGACGGGATCTTGATCTCCGTCTGGGATATTAGAACTGCTCCATCTCCAGAGCCTTCTATGTTAACAGCTCCATCAAAATACATTTTCCACGTATGGCATGTACCGTACTGATGTTGTTCCTGAACTGTCATTACCCCTTCATCGGGGAAGTATGTTTCCAAGGGTTTGTAGTCCCCTACAGGTGCAGCGACTAGTTAATCCACAATTCCTTGACCTTTGACAGATTTTTGTGTCACGTAGACGATGTCAAATTGATGTAAGATCAACTGCCATCTGGACAGTCGACAATTCAGTATGGGCTTACTGAACACATATTTGAGAGGATCCACGCGGGATATGAGATGGGTTGTGTGACCATGGAGGTAATGTTGTAACCTTATGGAAGCCCATGCTAAAGCACAACAAGTCTTCTCAATTAGAGTGTACTTGTGTTCACTGATGCTGAATCTTTTGTTGAGGTAATAGATAGCTCGTTCTTGGCCTCTATCATCTTTTTGCCCCAGCATACAGCCCATGGCATTGTTATTTATAGACAGGTACATGAACAGGGGAACATCATCCCTGGGTGGTACCAAAACAGGAGCGTTAACCAACTGCTCTTTGATTGTGATGAAGGCTTTTTAACATTCATCATTCCATTTCATGGAGGAGTTCTTCCTTAAAAACTTGAAGATTGGCTCACAGGTTGCTGTGAGTTGAGAAATGAACCTGCTAATAAAGTTGATTCTTCCAAAAAATCTCTGTATTTCCTTCTCTGTCTAAGTAATGGGCATTTCCTTGATGGCCTGGATTTTGGTAGGATCCAGTTCAATCCCTTTGTGGCTAACTAGGAAACCTAGCAACTTGCCTGACTTAACACCAAAGGCGCACTTGGATGGATTTAACTTCAAGTTGTACTTACGCAACCTGTTGAAAAGATTTTTGAGATGGTCTAGGTGGTCCTCCTCCCTTCGGGATTTGACAATGATGTCATCCATGTAGATCTATATCTCCTTGTGCATTAAATCGTGGAAAAGAGCCATCATAGTTTGCTGATAGGTTTCCCCAGCATTGATGAGGCCGAATGACAACCGTCTGTAGCAAAAAGTTTCCCAAGGCATGATGGAAGCAGTTTTCTTATGGTCCTCCTCAGCGACCATAATTTGATGGTACCCCGCAAAGCAATCAGCAAAGGAGTACATGCCGTATTGAGCAGTGTTGTCAATAAGAATGTGGATAAAGGGCACAGGAAAGCTATCTTTAAGGCAAGCTTTGTTTAAATCCCGGTAATCCATGCAGACTCGTACCTTTCCCCCTGGTTTAGGCATGGGAACAATGTTGGATATCCACTCTGGATATGTAGACACCATGATAATGCCAGCTTGAAATTGTTTCACAATTTCTTCTTTAACTTTTAAACTCCACTCAGGTTTCAATCGCCTGAGTTTTTGCCTAACTAGCTTGAATCCTTCTTTGATGGGAAGGCGATGAAGAACAATGTCAGTGGAAAAACCCACCATGTCTTCTTGATAACATGCAAACACATCCTGGAATTGGGTTAATAGTGCAACCATGTCATTCCGTTGGTTTGGGGTGAGGTCTGAACCAATTTAGATTAGCTTAGGGTTGCCTAAGGTTCCAAGATTGAAAGAAGTTGTTTGGTCAAGGTTGGGTTTAGGTTTGTATGCGACCCATTCCTTAATCTCCTGAGGTGTCTCAATGTCCTCTTGCATATCCATCAAGTCTGAGTCCAACTTTGCATCAAAGTTATAGCCCTTGTGGAGAAAAGGCACTTCATTAGCAAGTACAGGCACATCTAAATTTAGAGTCCTAAAATAGAATATGCTTTCACTTAATATATGCAACTGTTTGATAATACAAAGTGTTAGCATGTACTTGATAAAATAACTGCTAGTACTATAAAGAAAAGTAATCAATTAAAGTTATCTACTGTATGAGAGGATTTTTTGCCCATTTTACCCTCGTCGACCGATGCGTGGAGTCTTTGCTCCAATTGTCGAGGTAAAGTCCGATGGATTGCTGCGATGATGGAAGGATCGTCATTGTCCTCCTTCTCCCGAATGATAACCATGACATCTGGGAAATCATTGTCTGGGGTGTATCTGTTTGTATGTTCATCATGAACAATGACACGTATGCTTGCCATCATCAATGCAATGTAATGTTTACGTTTCTGTTCCTTTTCTTCCACTTTGGGATCAGGAATCAGCGCCTCTTTTGGTTTGATTAGCTTTGGCTTAGAAAGCTTGACATGGCATGACATGACAGGTGGCACCTTCTTTGGAGATTATATCAACTCATGAGGTAAAGGTATAGAAAATTGCCGTAGGTGGAAGCTTGAGGAACGACTTATGTTTATGGGGATTCTATATTTGGAATTGGCGAGAATATCCTAGTCCATTTATTCAATTTATTTGGACATTTGAATAGGGTGCTTAATACCACGCTTATCTTTACCAAGCTCTTGTCGAGTTGATGACCCAATGACATCATTTCTGAGTGGTAGAGCATAACCTCGGTAGAAATCATGGAGTGCGGAAGTGGCGTTCCAATAGAATGGTATTTGCGTGGTACTCACTTCGAGTATGTAATGGCTGGTAAACTCAACTTGAGTAGAAACTAATGATTGGAAGATCTCCTTGTTCGAGGATACTCATTTCGGCATTAGCGATGACTAGGCATTGTTGTTGACAATGTATTTGAGTTATTGATGTAGTGTGGAGGAGCGGCTCCGACCATGTGTATCCATGGTCTCCCCGATAGCGAGGTTGTATCCGAATCTATCTAGAGAGGGCGTGGAAGGATACACGTTAAATGTATTTGGACCAATCTCGATTCGTCGGGATCCATCAAATGCTCTGATAACCGTATGGCTGCTTTGGATCCGCTTGAGATTGACATTCATCTTCACCAAGGTGGCATAAGGACGGATATTTAGAGACGAGCCTCCATCTATCAAAACTCCAGCTAGCATGTACCGGAAGACAAAAGCGCAATGTGCGATGGCTTGCGATGAGTAGATCCGCCGGATGGTATATATCATCATCAGTGAAGGATATCACATTGTTATTGAAATTGTGATCAACCAAATGTTGAAATTTTTCCACATCCACTGATTTTGGCAAGTCGGCTTCTTCCAAAACCTTCAATAAGATCTTCCGATGATCTTCGAAAGAGAAAACCAAGTCCAGTATAGATATCTGGTGTGGAGCTTCTCGTAAGCTTAAAACCATATTAGCTTCATTGTGGCCCATAGTGCGAAGAATTTTTTCAATCTTCTCCATGGGAATCTTCCCTTTTGCTTCGTAAATAGGTTTCATAACTCGTTAAGGAAGATACAGTGGATTTTCCTTTGACACTGTAGCAATAGTATGAGACGTGGATCCTTCATCTTCTCCATAATTCCATGGAACTTTGTGTAAGCGGACAACAGGATGTTGTAGTCTGAAGGGTAAAGAAATTGGCTCTAGTGAGGCCACTTTCAAAGGATTGTCAGCTCCTTTGAGTTGAATTGGTTGTATGGGAAATACTTTGACAATCTCATCATTCACTTCGGATATAACTGTTACTGATCCCTTCCATTTGGTAGGACATGCATTCCCACTCTTGAGTTGCACAGTGTAATCATCTGCTAGTTGCAGGACACCGCTATCAATAAGATTCTGAATGAGATAGCGGAGTGCCCAACATTCTTCTGTGTTGTGACAGCGAAAGTGTGAATGATATTGACACACTTCAACAGAATTGAACCGTCTTGAGCGGGGATTGATTGGAGGCAGAAGAAAGGTAATTCTTCCTTCATTGATCAACATTTGCAGTATCTCCTCAATAGATTAGCCCAGATATGTAAATTCTCTTTGATTGGCAAAATCTCGATGGGCTTTAGCATTTCCTCTCTTTGCAACCTTCTCCTCCATAGCTTCGCTTTCTGAAGGTGGTGATGGAGCATTCATAATAAATGGAAGGAGATAGGCATGCTCCTGCCTAATTAATTGACGTGTGACTTGATGCTGGTGGGTCACCAGTTCTGCCAATTGCTCAAAAGAGCTTTCATCTTTCGTTCCATAGTAAACTGGAACTTTGCATAATCCCATTTGTCAACACCATCTTTGATGATCGGGGATGATTCATTATTGAAACTGGAACTCTGTCCAGTGCTCCAACTAATCATGTTGACCTCTTCTTCTTTGTGTTGAGGAAGGGGATTGTCTTGCACATGAGGTTGATCTGGTTTGGTGACCACGATCTCACCGTTGTCTATTAATTCTTGGATCTTATGTTTCAAGGCCCAACAATCTTGAGTACCATGTCCAGGTGCTCCGGCATGATAAGCACACTTCCGAGTAGCATTAAAACCCCTCCCATTAGGGTTGACTGGTGGAAGAAGATGTGTAATTTTCTTCTGAGTTGTTAGAAGAACAAGAATATTCTCGAGTGAGTCCCCTAAGGGTGTGATCATCCAAGGTCACTTTACTTCTCCACATTTAGGCAATAGAGGGTTTGAACACTGTGCTTGAAAAGGGTAGTACTTTCTCCTTTGTATAGGTATGCTTTGATTGCCTTTTTGACCTTGTAGTATCAAGGAAACATCCTCCTCTTTCTTTTTATGGACCCTTCGGGGGTTGTTTCCATAAGATCCAGACTAGATGTGCTCAGCAACAGCTTTAAGAGCGGCTAGGTCTTGAATTTTTCCAGACTTCAATCCCATCTCAACCATCTCTCCGTGCTTAATCATTTCAGAGAATGGCTTACCAATACCAGCTAAGACTCTCTCATAGAAAGGAGTTTCCTGTATATCTATAAATATCATGACCATTTCTGATTCCGTCATGGAAGGAATAACTTGAGCAGCAAGGTGCCTCCACCTTTGAGCATACTCTCTGGAAGACTCATTAACATGTTTCTTGACCTTGGTAATTTGGTACAGGTCAGGAGCCATCTGAGATTGAAAACTGTATTAAGTGAGGAAGGCATGAGCTAGCTCTTCCCAGCTATGGATCTTTCAGTTGTCTAATCTGGTATACCATGAACGGGCTTCTCCAGTCAGACTTTTGTGAAACAATTACATTCTGAGCTTTTCATTTTCCGCATAAGATCCAAATTCCCCAATGAATACCTTTAAATGGGTATAAGGATCCCCTAATCCTTCATACTTTTCAAAATCAGGGGTTTTGGATTTCTCTGGATAATGAACACCAGGGAAGATGCAAAGGTCAGCATACGAAACACTTCCATGTGTTCCAATCCCTTTGAGAACACGGATAGTTTCCTCCATTTGGAGGACCTTCTTCTTGATATCACCGGTGTCTGGATCTCCTTTGAGATGGGTGTTTTCAGGGTCTTTGTTGGTTGTATCCAACTGAGGTTCAGGAATTTTTTTTTCCAAACCTAGAGGTTCTCCTTGTGCAGAAGATTCTGTATGTGTTGGTATCTTCGTACCCTAAGTAGACTAATGCAATACTCTCAGCAGTATAGCCAAATCTGTAATTTGTTTTCTCAATCCATCAAATTCTTCTCAGGAAACAGTATTAGACTGGTCAGAAAAAGACATGATTGGATGTAGGCTCGTGGACTTTTTAGATTTTGAGCGGGTAACAGACCCAATGATTTTCCTACAAAAGACTTACGTAGTTTAGTCTTAGGGATAATGTAAATGTTATCATAACATGTCCATTTTAGGAATATTGTCCTGCAAAACCTGGTGTCAATTGATAACATGCATGCACAGATAATCTTCATATTTTCCATTACATAAAGATGAACATGGAATAAAATTACAAGTAATGCTTTTACAAGTAATTAAAAATGGAAAGCATGAAGAGACTTTCCTCCACGTTTGGTTTATCAGAGGTTGACCTATCTTAGGGTTACTCTCGCGGCTTTTTGGCATGAAGGTTCCTAGATCATCGCAATCTACTTGACGGGAAGTTAATCCAGTCTTTCAACTGGAGTGAATCTAGGTGGTGCCTTTCCTGAGCCCCGTTGGAATTATTCTTCCTACGAGTCCAGTAATCAAAGACCGACAGGATAGCCTCCTGGTGGAGGAACCACACAACATACATTAACATACAACGTGTCTCACCATTTATGCAAAATGATGACATGTACAAAGCACTAATATCACAGATAGATATTTAGCAGTGCAGTAAGTAAGATGCATTAGTACACATTCATCATAAATGTAAATTTAATATTCACACACAAGCATATAATAGTTTTGAAAAGCTTGTAATAGCGGCTTAAGCCCTCTTCTTTGGATTCCCAATGAGTGCCGCCACACAATCGACGTAAGGATTTTTTATTGTCCCTTTTCGTTACTTGTTCTTTGGTGTTCTCATGTTAATGTGAGATTTGTTTGAAAAAATAAGTGAAAAAGGTCTGACATGTATAATGTCGACGATTTGACTTTAAGAGTCGCCGGTTGGTGTATTTAATTGGTTGCACCAATCAAATGAAAAGGTTTGCACATTGAACCCGGTGATGTGACCTTCTTTGCTAAGCAGTCTGTGAAAGCCAGAGATTCATTTGAGTTAGGGGGCTTGATTATGCGGAGGGAATGTGTTAGGCACCCAGAGACATCCGTGTTGCCCGGTGGACCGCCACTTTCAAAAAGCTGTTATATGAATGTGTGTGTGTGTGGATCAATGTGCAATTATTTGGAAGTAGTGTTGTACCTCGTTAGCTTTTATATACAAATGGTTTGAATTTGTAGAAAAATTTAGTTTTAACCATATATATCAATGAAGTTTTGTAAAAGAGGTTTTTCAAACCCTATATTCAATAGTAATTGAGGCCTTTGATACTTCCATTTTATTATTAAATGTTAAACTTGTTTGCTTGCTTTTATTTTGAGATGCGAGGCATCTTGAGAAAATAATATATATGATGTAAACTCCTCATGGGCATGATGACCATCAAGGAAATTGGACATTGTAAATAATGTACAAGTTACTTACGACTAAAAACGTCCATCACGAGGAGCAAGAATCTAGATTGATAAATTTGAATCTGTGATCACATGATTCCTAGGCTCACATGATCATGTAGTTTGTATGAAAAGCGAGAAGCGATTATATATATAAAAGGCTGTAAATATATATATCTGAGACATGATCAACCACCACGAAAGCAACTCCATGGGGGATCGGAAATATAAATATATAAAAGTGGTAAATATATATATATATATATGGATATGATCAACCACCACGAAGTAAACTCAGGTGGGACGAAATATAAATAAAGGCGTAAAAAAGTGAACAAGCGCCACGAAGTAACTCGAGGCAGGATGAAATGTAAATATATATATATATATATATATATATATATAAAAGCGATACGCATACCAGGATGTAAATCCGGGCTCATCGGATATATAAACAACAATTATATATATATAAGTATATATATATATATATAAGCGAGTAAATGACTAGGATATAAAATCCAGGCTCATCGAGATATATCGTAGCGCTCGACAACAAATATATATATATATATGTATATATATATATATATATATATATATATATATATATAAAAGCAAGTAAAGCGCTCGAGACATAAGTATAGGCTCAATCGAGGCATAACTTTCGATAATGTTAGTCCATATATAAAATATATACATATATAAGTATATATATACTGATGACGAAATGAAAACCACCGATGAAGTTAAGGGCAAATACACACAACATGACTCTCAATGTGTATAACAATGTGTGCTAATATGAAAAGAAAGGCTTTATAGAATGTAAGAAGGCTTACAGTGAGCTGGCAATGTAGACTTCTATGACTCTATGTGGATAAACACTCAGCTCCCGCTGGATAAAAGTATAGCTATATGTGAGTTAACTGAGGTTTAAACTAAGGAAACACTCAATATGGGTGTGTACAGAGTAAATTGGACAGGGCTTTCTCGCCTTTTTTCTCTCTTCTCTTCTCAAATGGCTGGCCCCAAGGTCTATATTTATAGTGCCGATGGTCGCAGTGTACTGTGTAGCCGCATGATTACACTTCTTGCTTTGGTCGAGGTGTTCCCTGCTCAGCGGGTCCCATCGTCTCAAAGTACGTGCACTCATGCACTGTAATGTCCGTTTGAACTTGCAGAACTTCAATCCGAGCATCCGAACGAGGTATATGTGACCTTCTTCGGACCCCTTGTGTCGAGAGTTACGAAATGACATGGATTAGAGGTTGTACGAAGTCAGGAAGAGGGGACCATGCCCATAGTCTTCAAGCTTCAAATTATATCTGGTGTACTGCCACGCGTAATAGTCACTCGGGATTGTAACTCCTCGGTTCTTGTGGGACATTATTGTATGTATGTATGTATGAAGTGTTGAGACGATGCGCATATGTTGATGTGGCAAGATGAAATTTGACTCTTCGTCGGGGTTATCGTCGGTTTGAGTTGAAAGCAGACGTTGCTCAAGGTTACATCTGAGATTTGACTACTGCAAGTGCTTGAATGCCGCAAGGTCATCTTGTGAGTGTTCCTGTCTACCCGTTGTTAGCTCCAGGTCTGAGGGATGAGTGCCTTGGCAGGAGGTTTAAGCTTGAAGCTGATAGCATGTGTTTGAAACAAGCATTTAGGAGTTATCACGGAATCGCAACAAGACTGGGGTTATCGCCAGGACCGAAACTTCGAGGTTATCTCCAGGGTTGGAAATGATCCTTCCGGTGTGTGTTAGGGTTTAGAAATGATGTTCTCGGTGTATGTCCCGGGTTTTGAACTTGAACTTCCGGTAGTATCCGGAATGGATGTAAGCTGTCTTCCAGGGTTATCTCCGAAAGATGAATCTGCCCTCCTACAATGTTAGTAACAGGTGTGCAGAAAATTTCGAGTGTCTACAGTACCCCGGTATGAAAAGTGCCTCGAATACCCGAGTGAATAATATTATAGTGAATAGTAAAATCGGGTGAATAGTAATCCGTGAATAGTAACTTGTGAATAGTACTTTGGGTGAAAATATTGATATTTAATAAGAAAGTTCATATCAATATTCCAACAAAATAATACTGGATGAAGCGCAAAACTTACGGATATTCCACTAATTTTAAGGATTATAGAAGCAATACTTACCATATTAAGTTTAGATTTAAGAATATGAAAAGAATTAACATACGAAGACTACAAATGGATTTTCACCTGTCATACGATACATAATCCGCGTAGACAGGTTATTCCGACATACTAAAGGATGAATACAAAAAATAGTATTCCTTATGAATACGAAAGAAATAATACCCCTTACGAATACAACAAATAATATCCCTTACGAATACAACAAATAATATCCCTTACCTTAGTAGAAAGCTGGATACTGCAAAAGTGAAGTAGCAGAATACTCTTCTTCTTGCTCTCTATAGTTTATCTCTCTATAGTGTCTGTAAGACCCCATCTTATTATGAATAAAAATTAAATTTTCTCTATTTATTATCTTGAAATAATAAGGAGTTAATTTGATATAATACTTTGGTTATGGGTGAAATGTGCAAATTTTACAAAATAAGCAAGTGGTTAACTTGCACTAAGGATGAGTGTTGTGTCATTGGGATTCCCGATAGTCTCAACATCTATAATCCATTCCACATTTGTTGACTTTTATTTTTAAATAAATGAACAAGGTTCGATGCTTCTAAGGCAGACAGATGATGCTCTACGATCATGATCGTGGTGTCTTGCCACCTTGGTGCTTGATCTGATACTAATGGATGAAAACACTATGATTTCTCTTAAGTATTGGTACACTACGATCTTCACTTGCTTAACTTGCACATTCTATGCTTCCGAGAGCACTCTACGATTCTTGAGTTTGACTCGGTAGGCATTTGGACCACTCTATGATTCCAGGAGAGGCCCTCGAAAGCATACAGATTACGATTGTTGATACTATACGTTTCTGCCTTGGCTTTCGCAATCTTTTAATCAGCTTGATAGACTTTGATTCTGTTGACGCCTACCTATTACATCTCAAGACATAGATCAACCTAACAGCTTTGATCTT
Source organism: Panax quinquefolius (assembly GCA_020205615.1). Taxonomy (NCBI): domain Eukaryota; kingdom Viridiplantae; phylum Streptophyta; class Magnoliopsida; order Apiales; family Araliaceae; genus Panax; species Panax quinquefolius. The sequence goes on from JAINUW010000454.1 coordinate 106,448, forward strand.
TTCTTCTATACATTCATTTACAGAATGATAAATATTAAAGCTCAGATCAACCTAACAAGTTTGATCTAACACCAAGTCCTTGTACATGTATTCCTTGAAGTACTTTAAAAATAATCATGAATTTTTACTTTCAACATCAAATTTAAATATGCAATCTCCCAACAAGCATCAATAATCAAAGATACTATACAATACCGTGTGCTACTATGTAACCATGTGTATTACTATACTTTTATCACCGGGTATTTCAACAGTTAACGGTAAAACTTTTGTTGTTATTTTTATAAAAAGTTATTTCGGTCGTTTTCTAACTCCAACAGTAATTCCGTTGTGGGATCCACCAATGATTGTGCCGTTGTACGAATATTCCCTGATAAAATGAATATTCCCCGACCAAACGAATATTTTATGACAACTTGCTTACTTTGAAAAATTTGTAAATATTACCCACAACTATAACATTATATCAAATCCACACCTTATTATTCAAAAATAATATTTAAAGAAAATTAAATCTTTATTCATAAAACTTGGGCTCTTACAATGAGTTCTAAGATGACGAGATTACTGGGGAGCAGGAGACTGAGGAGAGTGGAAGGACCGATAGATACATGTTCAGTTCTCAGTTTCGCAGCCTTCAGAGACAAATTAATGGGCACAATAAAGAGAATAATAGGAAGTTGACTCGATTGGCAGCTAGGTAGGACCACATGTTCAACGCTATGAACACGTCATTTGCCTCTTTAAACACTTCCTTACAGAATTTAAATTCTGCTGCTCAGTTCCACTATCAGATGATTGCGCCTATGCCACAATATCCTCTATCGGATTCAGGCACAGAAGAGCGTTGCGTGTTTATGTCATGGACACCGTCGCCACCATCACCACCAACACCTCAAGCTTAGCAGGCTATAGGGAAGTCCTCTATTCTTTTCTTTCAATATGTTACAATAAGGAAATTGTACTTGTTAAGTTTGGGGGAGTGTTATTATTGTTTCATGTTTTAGCATTTAGTTCATGTCATATGTATGTTAGTTTGCATATGTTAGTTTAGTAGATTTCATGTTTAGTTCACGTTCATTATGTTTGCATTCAAGTAGTATAACTGCATAGTAGTTTTGCATAGTAGTATAGTATTGTAAATAGTTGTTTACAATTAGTTTCTTATTCTATTATTCTTATTTCATTATATAAAAAAATGGAAAAATATATAAATTACAAAAATATATTAGTTAGTTTATTGTGTTTATGTTGCATTTAGTTCATATTGCATTATTCCAGCTGTTAAGATAGTTACAGTCTATTTTGGCCAATGATGAGACTGGATTTGAGTAGACAAGTATAGTATTGACTATTAGAGCTTTGATGTGATTTCTTATAATAAATTGAATTTTTTTTGTCTGTTTGAAACTGGTATAAAAAGGTTAGCACAGTAAAAATAGCTTTGTTGAATGATTGAGTCTAAATTGACACATAATGGGACTCTAAAGGGTAATGCTAGTTTAAATGAAAGGATGACAAGAATAGGCAGTGATGGCTAAAGTTAGGCAAGAACCTAAGTTTGGGGGAAAATCTAGGGTATATAAGAAATATATAAAAAAGAAAAATATATATAAATAAACACCGTGGCTAGTCTAGTTTTGTGGCCTTTGTTACTTAAGTAAGTAAGCTCGAGGGGATTGTCTTTACACCTAGCACCCTAAGGCCTTAATTGGTTTCGGAGTCATTGGTCAAAAGCTCGTTAAGGTAGCATTGAAAAGCCTAAGGGAATTAGACATTGCACAGCCATGAGAAATATAAAAAAGAAAGAAAAATAAAGTAAAATGGGAAAAAGTGCAAAAAGCCCCGTAATTGAATAATAAAGCATAAGTACCCCATTTGGACCCTCGATACCGGTAATTGTTTGATGTTAGTCAGATCTTGACTGTTTTTGGAACTCTTGAGTTTACACTCTATAATGCCTTCAAAGAGGCCTATTATATGTTAAATTTTATTTTATATCAGTTAGTATGGTTGTTGAGCACACTCGCACTATATCAGTGATAATAGTCTGAGATTTGATGATTGATTGGGAAATTACTAATTTGTTTTGATTTGAGGTATTATCATGTTTACTTGATTTCTCTGAGGCTGATTGAATAGAATTGTCTTTGTCATTACTACTAGATTTGTAGGCATGTAGATTAGTTGCATTCCATTGCATTGCATTACATTTTATTTTTGTGCTCGAGGACTAGCACGATTTAAGTTTGGGGGAGTTTGATGAGTGGGTTTTATACCAACAAATCGGCCTCTAATTTGGACTTAAACTATGTTGATCCTGCTTATTTCTGTTCAATTTTACTTGTTTTGTGTTTAGGATTGCATTACATGGCATGGTGGTACATTCGTGGCTTTGTGGTCACACTTAGCATCAGAATGGGCAAAATAAGCATGGCAAGACATACCCCCCACCAGGGCGGGCATAAATACAAAGGAAACCCCCATTGGGGCGGGGGTATATGGCCTAACTTCAGTAGCACCCCCCGTCGGGGCGGGTTTTATCAGTGCAAAATCCCCCGCCGGGGTGGGGGTGCGGGGAGAGAGAAAGTGTTCCACTTCAATTGGAACTCTGCAACTGCGTATGAGGATCAATTTGGCATGGACTGGAACTCTGATAGGCATCGTTTTGGGACTAAATACATGACTTATGATCAGATAACAACATCAAGAAAGGGGGAATTACAACAATCAATCAAATTAACAAGATTTGAGCCCTAATTTCAGAAGATCATTGGAGGAGCGGATTTGAAGGTTAAGATCACGAAGATTGCAAATTGGAGCGAGGATAGGGTGGTTTTGTAACTATTCTTTATCTTTCAATTTAATTATTGTAATTTGGATGATGAATTTCTTTATCTTTTTAGTTTTTATTTCATTTATGATGAACTAAAGTACTTTGTAGGCTTGCAATGGATCTTTATTGTTGAACAATGATTGTGAAGCCTTAATTTCAGTTTAATAATCTATCCATTCAGTTTATCTATTGTGATTTGCACTTTAATTTATGAATTGCTTGATCACCAATTCTATGTGGATTTATATGGACTCGAGAGATGATGTATAAATCTAGACTTAGTCACTTTAGCATGTGTTCTTGAATTCTGTGTTTTAATGGAATCTTGATGAATGTTTAGGATAAAGATATACCTAGCATCGCATGTAATTGGGTAAAGAACTTGAATTTAAACCTTCATTGAATTTAATTCACATAGAGATATAGTGAATTAGTTAATTAGGGTGTATGGCTTAATTCTATCAATTCGTGGATTTAAGTTAATACGGTATTAGTGCATCGAGAGATGGCTAATTCTACTTAAGTGTTCTTGATTAATAAACTAAGATAGTGAATTGAACTGGAATATGGTGTGATAATCGGAGTGAGACGTAAAGTGAAGTTGTAAGTCTAATTCTCCATTAATTGCTTGAAATTACGGTTATTATGTTGTGTTGATTGGTTGGGATTTTTAGTTTCTAGTTTTTATTAGTCATAATCATTAATTTGAATAGTTTAATAAAATTAAGTCGATATAAAACTGGTAATTGTTAGGTTCAATTTCATACTAGTCTCTATGGGAACGATACTTTTTCGTACTATTATAGTACTGGTTGACCATGTGCACTTACGTGTGAGCGTATTTAGATTTCGACCAACAGTATGAGTTCAAAAGGATATACCAACTCATCCGAGTTTTTGAAAGATTTTCACAATATAGCCCAATATTTGTTGTGTGTGTGTGTGATTTGAGTTTTGAAAAGGTGTTTGATTGCTTTATTTTGAAAGAAGTATTGTGTCTCTTTGGACCTATGTACAAAGGGTTTGATTGATATAAAAGTTCATTTTTTCAGATAAAGCATAAGAAAGTGATGTTTTGAAAAGATGTTTTCTTTCGCCAAATAGGAATCGAGGCCCTTTGATACTTCCAATTTTATTCTAGAAGCGGCTTTATTTGATTTTATTTAAGATGCAAAGCATCCTTGATGGCATTAAAACTATTATCTCTAAGGGTCGGGCTCCTTGTGGCCATGAAAGCCATCGAAGTGAGACCGAGCACCTACATAAATGATTTTCATTATTATGGGGTCTTAAATTCGAATACCGTTTTAAGGTCTAAGATTACATGTACAATGGATTGCAAGTTGGTTGTACAACTTAAAAAAGTCCATGATTGGAACCGGATCTAGATCCATTGATTGGATATTCAACCATATGGTTCCTAGGCTCACATAATATCATTTAAAGCTTGCAAGATGTGTATTTAAACATAATATATACATATTACATAACTTCTCTAAACAAGTGATCGATTTATCGATTAAATCCTTGCACGTGCCTAAAAAAACTTCTTGTTCCCTCTAGATATAGATCTAGGGTCACGTGGTTGCTAAATATTTACAAAACTAGAAAATAAACATAGATCTACATGGATCCTAACCACTTTAGCTCAAAGGTTCATATTTTGCAACTTTTGAACCAGTTAAAAGTTAGATCTGGCTAGATCTAGGATATATCTAGTTAATATACTTTAAATATTGACTATTTATACAAAAATAAATGGTTAACAGTTAGATCTAACCACAACCAAGCAAGATCTATATGTATATATAACACTTATATATATATATATATATATATATATATATATATATATGTGTGTGTGTGTGTAGTAAAGTACTAAATGAGCACAAATATGAAGAGATCTTACGTATTTACGTGAGATTTGCAAATAAAAGGTTGAAAGCTTCCAAAAACTCGATTTCAATCGGTTAAAAGTTGATATAACGAAGTTTATATGTATATAAATGTTTAAAACTAAGATTTACAGAGTTTGAGATGAAGAAACGCTTACTTTCTCTCTATAGAGAAAGTTAGTGTGGGATAAATTAAATAATGGGCAAATAAACCTTGTGGAAAAGTCTTGTGACTTCATGTGGAAAAGTCTCAAACAAATAAAAAGAAAAACAATGTAGTCATAAAATATATATGACATAGACAAGTATATTTATTTATTTAGTAATTTATACTTTCTTCGTTCCAAAATATAAATCATTATTGACTTTCTAAAGTTAACTATAGACATATTTAGACTCAAAATTGACATGAATTTTCTTAAATATAATTAATACAATGATGAATGTTTTAAATTATCTCAAAAATACAACTCATTCTAAAAAAATTAATTTCTTTTAATGAATTATTTCAAATTTGAGTTTGAAAATATATCAAATTGAATTTTAAAATTGAATAATAATCTTATAATTTGAAATGGAGGAAATATATTTGAAGTTGACATGAATTTTCTTATATATATCTCAATTATTTGAACTGGGTTGCAACTTGCATTTAGATACGGACATAAAAAAGTAAATGCCTTCTTGGAAAAGTAACATTTTGTACAAATTTGTGTTTTCTTATTGTTGACGCAAGGAAATTCCTATGTGTTTCCTATCCTTTATATTTTGCTAGGTTGATTAATTTATTTAAAAAGTGAGTTTTAGGAAAAGACCGACATACATGTCGATGATTTTGCAAAGAATGATTTTATGCGATTGGGTCGAATTAGACAGATTCGCCAGTTGGTATGATTTCAAAAGGATATACCAACTCATCCGAGTTTTGAAAGATTTTCGCAATACAGCCTAATATCTGTTGTTGTGTGTGATTTGAGTTTTGAAAAGTTGTTTGAGTGCTTTATTTTAAAAATAATGTTGTGCTTCTTTGGAACTATGTGCAAAGGGTTTGATTTATATAAAAGTTCCTTTTTTTAGATGAAGCATATGAAAGTGATATTTTGAAAAGATGTTTTCAAACCCTTTCTCCATATAGGAATCGAGGCCCTTTGATACTTCCAATTTTATTCTAGAAGCGGCTTTATTTGATTTTATTTAAGATGCAAAGCATCCTTGATGGCACCAAAACTATTATCTACATGGGTCGGGCTCTTTGTGGGCATGAAAGCCATCGAAGTGAAACCGAGCATCCACATAAATGGTTTTCACTATTATGGGGTCTTAAATATGGATACCATTGTAAGGTCTAAGATTACATGAATAATGGATTGTAAGCTGGTTGTATAACTTAAATAAGTCCATCATTGGAACCGGATCTAGATCTATTAATTGGATATTCAACCCTATGGTTTCTAGGCTCACATAATATCATTTAAAGCTTGCAAGATGTGTATTTAAACATAATAAATACATATTACATAACTTCGCTAAACAAGTGATTTATCGATTAAATCCTTGCACGTGAGTAAAAAAACTTCTTGTTCCCTCTAGATATATATCTAGGGTCACGTGGTTGCTAAATATTTACAAAACTTGAAAATAAACTAGATCTACTTAGATCCTAGCCAATCTAGCTCAAAGGTTCATGTTTTGCAACTTTTGAACCAGTTAAAAGTTAGATCTGGCTAGATCTAGGATATATCTAGTCAATATACTTTAAATATTGACTATTTACACAAAAATAAATGGTTAAAAGCTAGATCTAACCACAACCGAGCAAGATCTATATGTGTATATAACACACACACACACACACACATATATATATATATATATATATATATATAGTAAAGTAGTAAATGAGCACAAATATGAAGAGATCTTACGTATTTATGTTAGATTTGCAAACGAACAACTGAAAGCTTCCAAAAACTCGATTTCAAGCATTTAAAAGTTGATATAACAAAGTTTATATGTATATAAATGTTTATAACTGAGATTTACAGAGTTTGAGATGAAGAAACGCTCCCTTTCTCTCTATAAAGAAAGGTAGTGTGGGATAAATTAAATAATGGGCAAATAAACCTTGTGAAAAAGTCTTGTGACTTCCTATGGAAAAGTCTCAAACAAATAAAAAGAAAAAAATGTAGTCATAAAATATTTATGACATAGACATGTATATTTATTTATTTGGTAATTTATACTTTCTTCGTTCCAAAATATAAAATCATTATTGACTTTCTAAAGTTAACTATAGACATATTTAGACTCAAAATTGACATGCATTTCCTTAATTATAATTAATACGATGATGAATATTTTAAACTATCTCAAAAATACAACTCATTCTACATTTTTTTTAATTTCTTTTAATGAATTATTTCAAATTTGAGTTTGAAAATATGTCAAATTAAATATTAAAAATGAATAATAATCTTATTATTTGAAATGGAGGAAATATATTTGAAGTTAACATGCATTTTCTTTTATATATCTCAATTATTTGAAATAGGTTGCAACTTGCAATTACATACGAACATGACAAAGTAAATGCCTTCTCGAAAAAGAAACATTTTGTACAAACTTGTTTTTTCTTATTGTCGACACCGGAAAATTCCTAAGCGTTTCCTATCCTTTATATTTCGCTAGATTGATTAATTTATTTAAAATGTGAGTTTTAGGAAAGGACCGACATACATGTCGACGATTTTGCAAAGATTGATTTTATACAATTAGGCTGAATTAGATAGAGCCGCCAGTTGGTATGAGTTCAAAAGGATATACCAAATCATCCGAGTTTTGAAAGATTTTTGCATTATGGCCCAATATGTGACTCCGTTTAATTAGTCTAGAACACGAAATACATAGAGTTCGGGGGCTTGCTTAAGCGAAAGGAGTGTGTTAGGCACCCCCCAACTTCCATGAAACATTTTTGCCGCGCATTTTTCATTTCCTAAACATGTGTTGTGTGTATGTGTGTGTGTGTGTGATTGGAGCTTTGAAAAGGTGCTTGAGTGCTTTATTTTGAAAGTAGTGTTGTGCCTCTTTAGACCTATGTACAAAGGGTTTTATTTATATAAAAGTTCATTTTTTTTAGATAAAACATATGAAAGTGATGTTTTGAAAAGATGTTTTCAAACTTTTCGTCAAATAGGAATCGAGGCCCTTTGATACTTCCAATTTTATCCTAGAAGTGGCTTTATATTATTTTATTTAAAATGCAAATCATCCTTGATGGCATTGAAACTATTATCTACAAGGGTCGGGCACCTTGTGGGCATGAAAGTCATCGAAGTGAAAGTAAGCACCCGCATAAATGGTTTTCACTACTATAAGGAATTAAATTCGGATACTGTTTTAAGGCCTAAGATTACATGTAAAATGGATTGCAAGCTGGCTGTACAACTTAAACAAGTCCATTATTGGAACCGGATCTAGATCCATTGATTGGATATTCAACCCTATGGTTCCTAGGCTCACATAATATCATTTAAAGCTTGCAAGATATTTATTTAAACATAATATATACATATTACATAACTTCTCTAAACAAGTGATTTATAGATTAAATCATTGCACGTGAGTAACAAAACTTCCCGTTCTCTATAGATATAGATCTATGCTAAATATTTATAAAACTAGAAAATAAACTAGATTTACCCGGATCCTAGCTAATCTTGCTCAAAGGTTCATGTTTTGCAACTTTTGAACAAGTTAAAAGTTAGATCTGGCTATATCTAGGATAGATCTTGTCAATATAAATTAAATATTGACTATTTACACAAAACCAAGCAAGATCTATATGTATATATAACACTTATATATATATACACATATATATAGTAAAGTAGTAATGGAGCACAAATATAAGAGATCTTACATATTTACGTGAGATTTGCAAATGAACGGCTAAAAGCTTCCAAAAACTCGATTTTAACCGGTTAAAAGTTGATATAACGAAGTTTATATGTATATAAATGTTTATAACTGAGATTTACAGAGTTTGAGATGAAGAAACGCTCCCTTTCTATCTATATAGAAAGGTAGAGTGGGATAAATTAAATAATGGGCAAATAAACCTTGTGGAAAAGTCTTGTGACTTCCTATGGAAAAGTCTCAAACAAATAAAAAGAAAAACAATGTAGTCATAAAATATATATGATATAGACAGGTAAATTTATTTATTTGGTAATTTATACTTTCTTCATTCCAAAATATAAAATCATTATTGACTTTCTAAAGTTAACTATGTATATTTAGACTCAAAAGTGACATGAATTTCCTTAATTATAATTATTACAATGATGAATATTTTAAATTATCTCAAAAATTCAACTAATTCTACATTTTTTTAATTTCTTTTAATGAATTATTTTAAATTTGAGTGTGAAAATATATGAAATTGAATTTTAAAAATAAATAATAATCTTATAATTTGAAATGGAGGAAATATATTTGAAGTTGACATGCATTTGCTTATATATATATATCTCAATTATTTGAACTGGGTTGCAACTTGCAATTACATACGGACATGACAAAGTAAATGCCTTCTCGGAAAAGAAACATTTTGTACACACTTGTGTTTTCTTATTGTCGATGCCAGGAAATTCCTACGCGTTTCCTATCCTTTATATTTCGCTGGGTTGATTAATTTATTTAAAAAGTGAGTTTTAGGAAAAGTCTGACATTCATGTCGATGATTTTGCAAAGATTTATTTTATGTGATTGGGCCTAATTAGACAGAGCCGCTAGTTGGTATGAGTTCAAAAGGATATACCAACTCATCTGAGTTTTGAAAGATTTTCGCAATATGGCCAATATGTGACTCCGTTTAATTTGTCAGGAACCCGAAATATATAGAGTTTGGGTGTAAGACCCCAAATTTTATTAAATGAAAGTATTCAATTTTCTTATAATTATTATTTTATTTAGTAAATGGTTAAATTGATAAAGGTTAAAGTTAAGGGTGACATTTAAAAATTTTGCAAAGTAAGCAAGTTGATATAAAATATTTATTGTGTCGGGGAATATTCGTTTTAACAGAGAATATTCGTACAACGACACAACCATTGGTGGACCCCACAACGGAGGTATTGTCGTAGTTAGAAAATGACTAAAATATTTTTAAAAATAACGGCGAAAGTTTTACTGTTAAACTCTTGAACTACCCGGTAGTAAAAGTATAGTAATACGCGTGGTTGCATAGTACCACACGGTATTGATTATTGATGCTTACATGAGAAGTCACTCAGTTATACTCAATTATTACTACAGTAATTGTTGCATAATATCTCTCATGTTATTGATTCAATTATTTTCACAGTATCATCTGCACAATATTTATTATTATTAAATCAATAATTGAGACGACAAAGTTATTTATATTATTATTTGCAATATTGACGATGTCTAAAAAGTTCTGTCAAGGAGAGGTTTGGTCACCTAATTGCGCGCCAATAGGGAGAAATCCTTATCGGAAAGCCCCCTCTTTCTTGGGAATGATCTGGTTATTAAATATTGTGAGTTATAATATTAATGATGAATAAGTTCATGTTGATTAAAGATGAAATTGATATTTCCATTGTGTTGGGATTATTAGTGTTAGTGGAAATTGACATCTATTCCGATAATAATTGATGTTTGAAGGTTATATTGACCTATCGGGTAATTAATCGGATAAATGAGCAATTAATTGTTATTAATTCACATGCTTATAACTATTTGTTCACATGTGTGTACAATTGATTCACATGCATGTACTATTAGGGGAGGTGGTGCAAGATTGATAATACTTTCATGACTAAATTAAAAATAGAGGTATAGATGAAGGTACTATACTGTAATTGTAAGACCCCGAAATTTTTTTAAATAAAAAAGAATTTCCTTTATTTATTATTTTGAAATAGTAAGGGTTGATTTGATTAATGTGGATAGTTAAGGGTTAAATACGCAAATATTTCAAAATAAGCAAGTGGTTATTAAATATTCATTGTTGTCGGGGAATATTCGTTTGGTCGTGGAATATTTAAATCTTGTCGGGGAATATTTAAATGCGGATGGCCTTGACCATGTGTGGCCCCATAATGAAAGCGATTGGATGAAGAAAGCGACAAATATAAGTTGTTTTAAAAAAAAGCTGGCGTAGTTATTCTGAATTATCTTTGTTGGAATACCGGTGGTTTAAAACACTAATCTGGCGTTGTTGAGCAAGAGCACTGCGGTATTGCACCAATTATTGATTCTTACGTAGAAGAAGGCACTTCACTCAATAATGGTTACTGATAATTCTTATTCGATATTTTATTGAGTTAATAATTCTTTGCGTTGATATTTTATATTCTTTGTTGTTTTAATAATTGTCATTACACATTATTTTTCTTTATCGAAGCAATAATTCATATTATCGAATAATATTATTAGATAACATTATTGGCAATGTCTAGAAAGTTACATGCTCAAGGAGAGGTTTGGTCACCTAATTGCGCGCCAAGAAGAAGAAATTCTTATTGGAAAGCCCCTCTTTCTGAGAAGCGCACGGTTGTCGATATTGTGATTCTGTAATATTATTTGTGAATAATTAATTATTGATTTATATGATGAGGAAAATATTGATTTTATGTGGATATAGATGGAGAAAATTTTAAAATGACAATTGTTGAAAATTAATATTTTATCTTTTTACGATAAAATAATTCATTTAAATATATTATTTTAATAATATATTAACGGTGATATTTTTTTACGAATGTGGGATATATGAGTATACAAGGAGGAAGAATATTTTTGTTGCAATAAATGTTTAAAACATGTTAAACATGTAAATTGGACCCCATTTATTGGATTGAAATTTGATTATAGCACTCGTAAAATTGCCCGTTTGTGGATTTCGGTCAATTTTGATTGGAATTTGGAAAAACTTTCTTCTGCAAAGTTGTAGAGAATTGAATTTCCTATAAAAACTCGCGAGATTCGAATTTTCTGATGAAAGGGCTATTTATTATGAATTATTGAAGTTAGAAGCTCTCAAAATAAATAATTTTTGAAATTTTAAATTATTTATTTTATGAAAAACGTTTTTTTTCTTACTTTTCTAGAAGGTGGCATGTGGGAAATGCTAGGATCTGAATTCTAAGGTTGACGTATGAATTTGATAAATATATATATATATATATATATATATATATATATATATTAATTTATTAAATTTTCTAGTTTTGGTGTTAAGCAATTTCCTATAAATAGGGTGCTTAGGTTAGAATTGAAAATCACACCGTAAGCTGAAGTTTTTCTCTCTATATTATCGGCGTATTCTTGTGAGTATTTTGAGTATACTTTGAGTATTGCTATACGGTCTGCAAGTCAAGTCATGCTTTATATCCTGTTTAATTTAGAAATCTTGATCTTTCGAGGTAAGGGATATTATTTTTTTCGTAATGATATTATTTCTTCAATATCATTATAATTTGAAATGTTGATCTGAAGTTTTTATCAAATTTGGAACTTTTCACGTATCGGGGTTCTTATTCATGAGTTACTATTCACGAGTTACTATTCATGAAGTTACTATTCACGAGTTCTTATTCATGAGTTCTTATTCACGAGTTACTATTCACGAGTACTATTCATGAAGCGTGAAGATGTTTTTGTGGAATTTCTATCTTTTGGTGTCAGAGTTCTTATTCACGATATATCTGACTTTATTCACGATATCTGATGACTATTCACGTATACTAAGATTATTCATAGAAAAATAAAATTTCTTCTTTTCGTCTAAAACATCTATTACGGATACTAACTCGATTGTATCCATGTTTTGATCATTCTTGAATTTTACACCACTATGATTATTTTTGAGGTATTTTTGGACGTGGATAAAACCAAGTACTGAATCCTTAATCCTTAATCCTTGTCATTTTGTTTCTTTGGATTCGTTTCTTTAAAAATATTTTTCATCATCCTCGGTCTTAAATGATGATATTATTGAATATCTTTGGCTGTAGTGCAAAGATGAATGATTTCTGAAGAATATCTTTGGCCCGTAGTAGTGCAAGATGAAGCAGTGTTTAAATGAAACATGACCCGGTGATGAATATCTTTGGCTGTAGTGCAAAGATGAATATTTGATTCAGATGTATATTGATTGATGTTACAGGATAAAAGATGAGCGATGAACTTTTAAATTCATACATAGAAGATAGTAGTTTGCATTCTCTACTTAACTCTTCTAATGAATTATTATTTCCATTATGAATATTGATTTAAAATTTGTTTTGTCTATTGTATTCTATTATATTTTTCCTGTTGAAGACTAACGATAATTTGTTGTATATTATCTTAGTCATAATATTCTTTCTTGAGCTAGTTGAGCTCACCCTTTTCCTTTTGTTCCATTTTTCTTCTCGGGAGGCGAGAATGTAGCGAAGTCTTAGTCGGGGTATGGAATGAAGGTTCTAGAGAGTTGTTTTTAGTAGTCCTCACCATTTTGTAAAATAATGAATCAATAATTATGATGGGGATCTATTTGCGTGTGGATATTGTGCAGATGGCAATATCTCGTATTTAACTCATGATTTATATGTTGTAATAATAAAGTTGTAGTTATTTACGTACCATGTATTTGGCGACTTCGAGAATGGGTTGGATGGAATGGACCTATTTTGGGGGCGTCACAGTAATTATTTTTTTCACATGTATAAAACTATTGATTCACATGATGTACTATTAGGGGTGGTGGTGAAAGTTTGATAATACTTGCAGGACTAAATTAAAAATGAAGAAAAAGATAAAGGTATTATACTGTAATATTTTGAGCCCCAAAACGTGCAATTATCGAAACTATATTTTCCTACAAATAGAATCTCATTCTTCTTTCATTCTCACCAATTCAGTAAGACTCACAAGAGCAATTATAGAGAGAGAAGCTATAGAGAGAAAGAATAAGAGTAGTCTGCTACTTCACTATTCTAGTATCTAGTCTTTTTCCAAGGTAAGGGGTATTATTTATTTCATATTCTGAAGAGATATTATTTTTCGTATTCGTATGAATATTATTTTCGTTCAATATTCATAAGGAATATCATCTTCGTTCAATATTCGTAGGAATATTATTTTCGTTCAACAGTCGTAAAGGGTATTATTTATTTCATATTCTAAAGAAATATTATTTTTCGTATTCGTATGAATATTATTTTCGTTCAATATTTGTAAGGAATATCATCTTCATTCAATATTCGTAGAAATATTATTTTAGATTCAATATTCGTAAAGGGTATTATTTATTTCATATTCTAAAGAGATATTATTTTTCGTATTCATATGAATATTATTATTTTCGTTCAATATTCGTAAGGAATATCATCTTCGTTCAATATTCGTAGGAATATTATTTTCGTTCAACAGTCATAAGGGGTATTATTTCTTTCGTATTCGTAAGGGATATTATTTATTTCATATTCGCTTACGATATTATTTTTTCATATTCGTAAGAAATTTTATTTCGTTCCATATTCGCAAGAAATATTTTCTTCGTTTAATATTCGTAAGGAATATTATCTTCGTTCAATATTCTTAAGGAATATTATTTTCGTTCAATAGTCGTAAGGAATATTATTTTTGTTCAGTATTCATAAGGAATAATATTTTCTTCCATACTCTGTAGTTTGTGAGTAATATTATTTCATCTCGTATTTCTAATTATACCCTCATTTTGTTAAAGTATTGCTTTTATACTCCGTGAAATTAGTAGAATATCCTTGAAATTTGCGCTTCATCTAGTATTGTTTCTCAAGGATATTTTCTGCACATTCTTGTTAAATTTTAAGCTTTTCATGTCAAAGTACTGTCCATGATTATTATTCTTTTATACAGTACTATTCACAAAGTACTATTCACGGGTACTATTCACAAAGTACTATTCACAAAGGACTATTCACAGGGTATTATTCTCGAAGTACTATTCACGAGGTACAATTCACCCAGAGTACTATTCATGACAAAAATTAATTTCTTTTCGGTCCAAATCATTTTTGATACAATATCATTCTTGAATTTTACTCCACAAAGCAGTATCATGTTGGCAATTTGAACATTATTGAATTCTGGATAAATTAAATTATAAATCTTTAAAATTTATCTTTTGCTTTCTTTTAATTGAATTCATATATCATTGTCATCGTCCTCATGCTTATATTGTAATGAAAGTCATCTTTGGCTTACGTGCATAGGTGGACTATTGATTGGTATGATTATGACCAAGGATCATTCGGTATAATCATGACCCGTAATGTTATATATGATGTGGTAAAGGTCCTCAATGGCCCGTAGTGCATTGATGGACAGTTGTTGGTATGATTATGACCAGAGATTATTCGGTATAATCATGACCATTGATGATTACATGAATATCCTTGGCCCGTAGTGCAGGGATGATTCAATGATCCGATTTATTTATTAAGCTGAGTCTCAGTGATAAAGTTGATGAAAAACTTTTTAAATCATAGAAGATAGTAGATATCATGCTCTACTTGACTCTTCTAATAGATTGCTTGTTCCGTTGCAGTTAAACTTGATGTTTATTGTATTTTATCAGTTTAACACTGTTGAAGACTAATGATAATTTATTCTGCATTATCTTGGTTATAATATTTCTTACTGGGCTAGTTGAGCTCATCCTTTTTCTTTCATTGTTCTCTTCAGGAAATGAGAACGTAGCCGAGACTAGTCAGGGAACGGAATGATGGTCCGAGATGGTTGTTTTAGCAGTCATCACTACTTAGTGTGATAATAAATGTAATGAAGATTGAATTTGAGTTTGGATATTGTCTAGAAGATAATATTCATGTAAAAACTAAGCTGTGTTTTGTCATATTTTTACACGACAATTGTATTAAAGAAGTTCGTAGTTATATTATATACCATGTATCTGGTGACCTAAGATGGGTGATGTATATCTATTTTGGGGGCGTCACATCGGGGGCTTGCTTAAGCAAGGGGAATATGTTAGGCACCCCCTAATGAGTGGGATTTATACCCGCAAATCGGATCCTTTATTGCTTAAGAAGTTGCTTAACCTTCGTAGTTTTTATAGCTTTTATATTATTTTGGTATATTTTTTATTAATCTATGTGTTGTAGGGCTTATTAGGTCTTTTCCAGCTTGCAGGAGAAAAAATGTCAATTTTGTTACACCGGCGCTGCAGCGCCGATGCCAGGCTTAAATCTGGCACTGCAGCACCCCTTCCTGGCCAACTTTGACATCATCACGGCACTGCAGTGCCC
>JAINUW010000112.1:0-233655 GCA_020205615.1 Panax quinquefolius
ACATGAAAAAGTTCCAAATTTGATAAAAGTTCCAAACTAATATTTCAAAGATAATGATATTGAAGAAATAATATCATTTGAGAAGAAAATAACATCCTTACCTCGAAAGATTAGTACTTCTAAATTTGGAATAACAAGGGTATAGTCTTTGAAGGAACTTCGTGACCGTCTAACAATACTCAAAGTATACTCACAAGAATACGCTCAATATATCGAGAGAGAAATAGAGAGAAACTTCGGTTTACGGTTTGTTTTTCAATTCTAACCTAAGCACACCTATTTATAGGAAAATGCTTAGAACACCAAAGCGTAAAATTGAATATAATATTAATATATTTTTCACATTTTCTTTAGCCCACCTTAGACAACTGATCTCAGCCCATTTGAATCACATGTGAGGCCAACTTAGTTGCAAAAAATGTTTTTCTCAAAATAATTAACTAAAACTCCCAAAAATTAATTATTTCGGAACTTCGGAACTTCAATAATTCATAATAAATAGCCCTTTCATCAGAAAATTCAAATCTCGCGTGTTTTTATAGGAAATTCAAGTCTCTACAACTTTGCAGAAGAAAGTTTTTCCAAATTCCAAATAGAAATTGACCGAAATCCACAAACCAAGCGATTTTCTGTGCTATAATCAAATTTGATTCGATAATTGTGTCCACCAACAAACATGTGTTAAACATTTAATGCCACAAAAATACTCTTCCTCCTCATATACTCATATATCCCACATTCATTGTAAAAATATCATCGTTAATATATTATTAAAATAATATATTTAAATGAATTATTTTATCAGAAAAAGATAAAATATTAATTTTCAACAATTGTCACATTAAAAATTTTCTCCATCTATATCCTCATAAAATCAATATTTTCCTCATCATATAAATCAATAATTAATTATTCATAAATAATATTACAGAATCACATTATTGACAACTAGGCAGTTCCCAGGATAGAGGGGGCTTTCCAATAAGAATTTCTTCTTACTGGCGCGCAATTAGGTGACCAAACCTCTCCTTAGACAGAACTTTCTAGACATTGCCAATAATGTTATCTAATAATATTATTCAGATAATATGAATTATTGCTTCGATAATGAAAAAAATGTGTAATGACAATTATTGAAACAACAAGAATATAAAATATCAACCTTGAAGAATTATTAACTCGATAAAATAATCGATAAAGTAATTATCGTAACCATTATTGAGTAGTGCCTTCTTCACGTAAGAATCAATAATTGGTGCAATCTGGTGTGCTATCTTGTGTTTTAACCACCGGGTATTGTAATAAAGATAATTGTAACAACCACGCCTTATTATTTTTAAACAACTTATATTTATCGTTTTCTTCATCCAATCGCTTTCAAGTTATGGGGCCCACATTGGTCATTGTAGTCGCATACGAATATTCCCTGACAAGCGATTTAATATTCTCCGACAACAATGAATATTTTATAACCACTTGCTTATTTTGAAATATTTGCGTATTTTACCCTTAACTATCCACATTAATCAAATCAACCCTTACTATTTCAAAATAATAAATAGAGAAAATTAAATTTCATTAATAATAAGTTGGGGTCTTACAACCTCCCTCCTTATGAAATTTCGTCCTCGAAATTGACGACGATACACAGTGTTTGAAAAGGTGAGGATACCTCGCTTTCATTTCCGTTTCCAATTCCTGGTCATTTTCTATAGCATGATTCCTCCACAAAACTTTAACTTGTGGTATGACCTTTCTTGGCGCTGTAGGGACATGCTCCTTCCTATCCAAGATCTTGGTGGTACCTCCTCATACGTTAAGTCTTGGCTATCTAAATGGGTTCTAACTCTATAACGTGGTTCGGGTCTTTCACATATTTCTGAAGTACGGATATGTGAAACACATTATGAACACTTAGACATACTCGGAGGTAACGCGAGTCTCATAGGCTACATTTCCTACTCGGTCAAGAATTTGAAATGGACCAATAAATCGTGGATTGAGCTTTCTCTCTTCCCAAATCTTGTAACTCCCTTCCATGGAGCAACTCGCAACAATACATGATCCCCTACACTAAATTCCACGCCCTTTCGATGAAGATCCGCATAACTCTTTTGTCGATCTTGTGCCATTTGTATACGTTGTCGAATCATTTGGATCTTTTTTCGTAGTCATACGTACCAACTCGAGTCCCAACGTTGTTGCTTCACCCACCCTCGTCCCAACATACTTTTGGAGAGCGACACTTTCGCCAATATAATGCTTCAAATGGAGCCACACCTATACTTGCTCGATAAGCTCATTGTTGTAGGAGAATTCCACCAATGGTAAATACTTATCCCAACTGCCCTTGAAGTCTAGGACACAGAGTCTTAATAAATCTTCAAGAGTTTGAATAGTCCTTTCTGATTGTCCGTCCGTTTGAGGATGGTATGCCGAACTGAATCGTAGATCCGTGCCCTTAGCTTTTTGCAAGCTAACCCAAAATCTTGAAGTGAATCTTGGGTCACCATCCGAAACTATGGATACAGGCATGCCATGAAACCTCAAAGTCTCATTCACGTACATACTAGCAAGATGTTCAAGTGAATAAGTCTCCCGTATCGACAAGAAATGAGCAGACTTGGTTAATCTATCAACAATAACCCAAATAGCATTGATGCCCTGAGAAACCGTAGGAAGACCCGTAACGAAATCCATGGTAATGTGTTCCCACTTCCATTTCGGAATCTCAAGTTGTTGCAACGGACCCTTAGGTACCAGATGCTCCGCCTTTACACGTTGACAAGTTAAACACATTGAGATAAACTTTGCAATCTCTCTCTTCATATTGTTCCACCAAAATGTATGTCGAAGATCACGATACATTTTAGTACTTCCAGGATGGATTGCAAATGGTGTATTGTGTGCCTCCATCATAATCTTGTACTTCAAATCAGAGTCGTTAGGAACACAAAGTCTAGAGTGGACTCGAAGTATTCCTTCTTCATCAATTCTCGCTTCCGGAATAGCTCCTTCTTGTACTTTCTTCTTCATACGCATCAGCTCCGGGTTGGTGGCTTGAGCAACCTTAACTTTTTCTATTAAAGTTGGCTCTATGCGTATACTTGACATCATCGCACTCGTTCCCGCATATGATCTTCTACTCAACGCGTCGCCTACCACGCTCACTTTTCCGGGATGGTATATGAATAGTGTGGTCGTAGTCTTTCAATAGTTCGAGCCAACGTCGTTTGCCGCATGTTGAGTTCTTTTTGAGTGAAGAAATATTTAAGGCTTTTATGGTCCGAATATATCTCCACTTTCTCCCCATATAGATAGTGCCTCCATATCTTTAGCGCTTGAAAACGATCATTGCCGCTAACTCTAGATCATGAGTAGGATAATTCCTCTCATACTATTTAAGTTGTCGCGAGGCATAGGCTATGACTTTCCCACGTTGCATGAGAACACATCCTAACCCTTTGCTCGAAGCATCGGATGAGATAACAAATCCATCGAACCGGATGGTATTGTTAGAACAAAGTCTTAGAAATAAGTCTCCTCTTAAGCTCTTGGAAACTCTTCTCACATTCTTCACTCCAAATGAATTTTGTATCCTTCCGAGTTAGCCGAGTTAATGGAGTAGCAATTCGAAAACCCTTCCACGAATCTCGATAATAACCATTTAAGCCCAAAAGCTACGTACTTGACCACCGACTTGGTTGCTCCCAACTTTGTATTGCTTCAATCTTCATGGGATCAACAGATACTCCATGTTTCGACACCGCGTGCCCAAGGAATGCTACTTCCTCAAGCCGTAACTCGCATTTCTTCAATTTGGCATATAGTTTGTTTTCACGAAGCCTTTGGAGTACCCGACTTCAAATGGTGCTCATGATCTTCACGACTTTTGGAATATATAAGGATGTCATCAATAAAGACAACAACGAATCGATCCAAATATTCCTTGAATACCGGTTCATCATATCCATGAAAGCCGCAGGAGCATTAGTCAATCCGAAAGACATGACTAAGAATTCATAATGCCCATACCGAGTTAAGGCGCGGTCTTTGAATATCCTCGATTCTAATCTTGGTGATGATATCCGTAAGCTAAGATCGATTTTTGAAAAGAATTGTGCCCCTTGCAACTGGTCAAACAAGTCATCAATATGAGGTAGAGGATACCTATTCTTGATGGTGACATGGTTCAATTCCCGATAGTCAATACAAAGTCGCATACTCGCGTCTTTCTTCTTTACAAATAAAACAGAGCACCCCAAGGAGATGTACTAGACGAATGAAATCGATGTCCAACAATTCTGTAGTTGGACCTTTAACTCTGAAGTTCAATAGAGCCATTCGATATGGGGTTTTAGAAATGGGCTTTGTGCTGGTTCAAGATCAATAAAGAATTCAACTTCACGTTCGGGGTAGGCCGGAAGTTCTTTGAAATCGTCCGGAAAGTCAATAACAATGGGAATATTATTCAAATTTGACGTGTCTTTATTCAAATCCATAACATGGGCTAAGAAAGCTTGACATCCGTTTTTCAATAAGCGAATAGCTTTATGATTAGATATGATTGTGATTGATTTTAATGGTTTAGTTGCTTGAATTGCATACAAACGGGTTGGTAAGGAATATGAAAACTAACAACCTTATTTAAAACAATCAATTTTGGCATGATGAGTAGTTAACCAATCAATCCCTAAAATCACATCAAAAGCAAGTATCTTTAAAGAGATAAGGTCAATGTGTAAGGTAATGGTGCCAACTTGAATCAAACAAGAATTATAAATGTGGATGTGATGAAAGTTTCTCCTAACGGAGTTTCCACAGATAGGTCAAAGTCTAAATTTCTCCGAGTCTAATTTGTCAAATCTGCATTTCTTTCCATTGGTTATCATTATTACATTGATCGCTATCTCTAGTACGATCCTCGGTTGTGGTCCCTCGGTTGACCGTACTCATTATCTCGCTCTAATAATTGAGCCATGTTTACAACATCTCGAATAGAGAAAGTTTATGAGAAATGAGATCTTCGGCGTATCTTGGGTTTCAAACCTCTAAGAAACATCCGCGTCATCGTTCCTCATTCTCCACTAAATGAGGTGCAAACACGGATAACTCGCAAACTTTGCCTCGCATCGAGACACCGCCACGTTGTTTTTGCTCTAATCGATGAACTCTACTTCCTTCATATGACGAACACTTTCGTGAAAGTATTTGTCATTAAATAGTTTCAAACGTTTCCCAAGACATGCCTTTGAGTGCGCAATTTGGATGGGTACGCTTCATGAGACTCCCACCGATGAGTCCGCCTCACCACGGAACATAAAGGTGGCGAATGGAACCTTACATTCTCCTCCGTGCATCCCAAGACATCGAATATCTTGGTAATTTGTTTGACCCATGTTTCCGCCATGATCGGATC
Organism: Panax quinquefolius; assembly: GCA_020205615.1. Classification (NCBI taxonomy): domain Eukaryota; kingdom Viridiplantae; phylum Streptophyta; class Magnoliopsida; order Apiales; family Araliaceae; genus Panax; species Panax quinquefolius. Next base: position 5,420 of record JAINUW010000112.1, read on the forward strand.
GGCTTTCCTTAAAATTCGGTGGTCCCAACTCTTTGAAGCGCTTGGTTTGTGACAACCCGTGAATTGCTATCATTTCCTCCCCGTATTTTGAACACGAGTCTCCTAAATCGATTTTGCATGAACTGCAAAAAGCTTCTAAACATCCCTCGTTCATCATACGCTTTCGATTGGTGTTGTTCACGGGAGGAACATTACCCGACTGTTGCACGTTCTCCTCGTTGGTGAGTACAGGCGTCTCCACGGTCTCATTTACATTGTTAATATTCTCAATCGACATTCTCAAATCCGTCATAAAACAAGGGTTAATTAAGGAAATCAATATATCACATAATATCCTTATATCTTGACCAACTAAAAAAAATAAGCTTAGGTAGGACACACACTAGCGAAGGATTTACTAAATCTCTCCCTCCTAGTTCTATTCCCCGATCTCCCCGGAGATCATATCCTAAGCTCGATACCAACTGTGACTTTGAACACCAACTTGTGTCAAGACCTCAAATAGGTACCTATCGACACCCGCAGAGCAGGCGTCCCCTACGGAGAGTCCGCCGGTGCATCCCTCATCAATAGGAAGTCACCAGATAGAGGCTCGGGGCTCTTGACATGGCTGGCTCGATACCAACTCATGGCGCCCCAAAATAGGTATACATCACCTATTACGAGTTGTCAATACATGGTACGAAACAACTACAACTTTATTATTAAAACGAAGAATCTGTGAGTTTGAATACAAATATTATCTTCTAAACAATATCTATACTCAAATAAATCCTCATCACATTTATTGATACATTATTTTACAAAAATGGTGAGGACTACTAAACAATCCTTTCTAAAACCTTCATTCCATACCCAGACTGCACTCGCTTATATTCTCGTCTCACGAGAAGAAAAATGGAACAAAAAGGAAAAGGGTGAGCTCAACTATCCCGATAAAGAATATTATGACTAAGATAATATACAACAAATTACCGTTAGTCTTCAACGGGAAAAATCTAATAGAATACAATAGAAAACAAATTTTAAATCAATATTCGGAGCCGTAAATAATAATTCATTAGAAGAGTTAAGTAGAGAATGCAAACTACTATCTTCTATGTATGAATTTAAAAGTTCATCGTCTATCTTTTATCCCCTGTAACATCAATCAATATACATCCGGAATCAAATATTCATCTTTGCACTCTGACAGCCAAAGTTATTCATCGATTGGTCAGTGTTCATCTAAACACTGTTCATCTTTGCACTACTGACCAAAGATATTCTTCATAAATCATTCATCTTTGCACTCTGAGCCAAAGGTATTCAATAATATCATCATTTAAGACCGAGGATGATGAAAATATTTTTAAAGAAGCGAATCCGAGTGAAACAAAATGACAAGGATTAAGGATTAAGGATTCGTACTTTGTTTTATCCATGTTCAAAAATACCTCAAAATAATCATAGTGGTGTAAAATTCAAGAATGATCAAAACATGGATACAATCAGAGCTAGTATCCGAATAGATATTTTGGACAAAAGAAGAAATTTTATTTTTTGGTGAATAGTGTCGTATACGTGAATAATCTTCAGATCGTGAATAGTAACTCTCGACACCAAAAGATAGAAATTCCAAAAAAAACATCTTCACGCTTCATGAATAGTAATTTTCGTGAATAGTAACTTCGTGAATAGTAACTCATGAATAGTAACTTCGTGAATAGTAACTCATGAATAGTAACCACGACATGAAAAAGTTCCAAATTTGATAAAAAGTTCCAATCAATATTTCAAAGATAATGATATTGAAGAAATAATATCATTTGAGAAGAAAATAACATCCCTTACCTCGAAAGATTAGTACTTCTATTTGGAATCTAGGGTATAGTCTTTGAAGGAACTTGCACTTGTCTAACAATACTCAAAGTATACTCACAAGAATACGCTCAATATATCGAGAGATAAATAGAGAGAAAACTTGGGTTTCGGTGTGTTTTCAATTCTAACCTAAGCACCTATTTATAGGAAAATGCTTAGAACACCAAAGCGTAAAATTGAATATAATATTAATATATTTTTCACATTTTCTTTAGCCCACCTTTAGACAACTGATCTCAGCCCATTTGAATCACATGTGAGGCCAACTTAGTTGCAAAAAATGTTTTTCTCAAAATAATTAACTAAAACTCCCAAAAATTAATTATTTCGGAACTTCGGAACTTCAATAATTCATAATAAATAGCCCTTTCATCAGAAAATTCGAATCTCGCGTGTTTTTATAGGAAATTCAATTCTCTACAACTTTGCAGAAGAAAGTTTTTCCAAATTCCAAATAGAAATTGACCGAAATCCACAAACGAGAGATTTTACAGGCTATAATCAAATTTCGGTCAATAATTATGTCCACCAACACACAAAACATGTGTTAAATATTTAATGCCACAAAAATACTCTTCCTCCTCATATACTCATATATCCCACATTCATTGTAAAAATATCATCGTTAATATATTATTAAAATAATATATTTAAATGAATTATTTTATCAGAAAAAGATAAAATATTAATTTTCAACAATTGTCACATTAAAAATTTTCTCCATCTATATCCTCATAAAATCAATATTTTCCTCATCATATAAATCAATAATTAATTATTCATAAATAATATTACAAAATCACATTATTGACAACCGAGTAGTTCCCTAGAGATGAGGGCTTTCAATAAGAATTTCTTCTTCTTTGGTAGTAGCAATTAGGTGACCAAACCTCTCCTTAAACAGAACTTTCTAGACATTGCCAATAATGTTATCTAATAATATTATTCAGGATAATATGAATTATTAGCTTCGATAATGAAAAATCGTGTGTAATGACAATTATTGAAACAACAATGTGAATATAAAATATCAACACAAAACAATTATTAACTTAATAAAATATTGAAGTAATTACTGTAACCATTATTGAGTAATGCCTTCTTACGTAAGAATCAATAATTGGTGCAATACAGGTATCTTCTTGTGTTTTAACCACATAGGGTATTTTAACGAAAGATTAATCAGTGAATAACCACGCCTGTTATTTTTAAACAACTTATATTTGTCGCTTTTTTTCATCCAATCGCTTCAAGTTATGGGGCCCACACATGGTCGCTGCGCCTTCGCATGCGAATATTCCCGACAAAGCATTGAATATTCTAAAACAACAATGAATATTTTATAACCACTTGCTTATTTTGAAATATTTGCGTATTTTACCCTTAACTATCCACATTAATAAAATCAACCCTTACTATTTCAAAATAATAAATAGAGAAAATTAAATTTCATTAATAATAAGTTGGGGTCTTACATTATATGCCATTTGTTGAGTGCTCTCTGGTTTCTTTTAAGTGGGATGTGTCCTTACAGTACCAACCAGAGGCTTCATTCCTTTGGATATTCTGGGAGTGCTCAAATGTTGAGAATCATGTTTGCTCTACGATTCTGCCTTGGTGTTGTGAGAATATCTGTTGAAGTCTCAGTTCTACACACTACGATTCAGCTTCGGCTATGCAGATACTACAACTTCGAGATCAGATCTTGACACTCTACGATTTCTATCGTTGTGCTTGTTGTCTTCATCTGATCTTGCTCGACTGCGATTTTTACCTCTGATACGATTAGTAGACTCTACGACTTTGAGTGTAGTCTATGATTCTTGACTTGGCTTCTACATCAATAGATTCTACGACTTCGAGTGTTGTCTACGATTCTTGACTTGGCTTCAGAAGATGCTCGATCGACTCGTTACCAGGCTGTCTCTACAATTCTGCACATGACTTGCTCAGCAGACTACGACTCTGAAGAAATTCTTCTCGACACACTACGATCCTTCCTCGTCTCTCCTGGCAGTCTATGAACTCCGAGATCTATTGTCTTGCAGACTACGATTCTACCTCGACAGCTCTTGAGTTTTCCTTGACTCTCTTGGCAGACTACAATTTCTGGTGCAGTGCTTGACGATCAGACAAGCATATCTATTACATCATAATATCAACCTAACAAGCTTGATCTTTCTATATTTATAGTCCTTGTACATTATTTATTTTAAGGGACTTCACAAAATTGTTTTTCTTATGTGGGATCAACTTAACACATTTGATCAATTCATTCCAAGTCCTTGTACATATGTTTCTATTCTCTATCAAAGGACTTTACAACTTTTCTTAATGCAAGCATACTTGCATATTCATTCATATATATATCATAATAAAATCATATATAAACAGGAATATCATTCACATGCTTATTCCTAACAATCTCCCCCTATTTGATTATAACAAAAATAATAAGTGCATATGCATGATATGAATGAATCTTATATACAGTGAGGAACTGTATTTATAGAAATAGATAATCATGAATATCATTTTATAATGATATGGAACTTTATAAGCTATGACATTTTTATATCTTGGATCCAGAACATACCTAGTGGTTAGAGATGCACCTCTTTGGCTCCATATGTGTTTCGAGGATGTTTTGTTAATCAGTTACTCCTCTGCTTGACCTTCTTGCTCCTGCTCCCCCTGGGATGTTGACTTCATTTCTTTTTTCATTTTCTGGCTCCCCCTCAACGTTTGTAGTCATGGGATCATCATCCTTTGGCTCCCCCTTAGATGATAATTCTTCTTATGCTTCTGCTGCTACTGTCTTCTTCTTCTCCTTCTTTTCCGACTTCATTCTTTTTGCCCTACTCAACCTTGAGTGCCTTTTTACGTGCCTCTTATTCTCCCCCTTTTTGTCATTAATCATTTGAGAGAGCTGTTCCATGTTGGACATACTCTTCTCCATTAAATAAGAGGAGTTACCAACTTAATCCTTGAGTTCTTGTTGGCACAACTCAAGTTGTATGGATAAAGACTGATTCAGGTTGTCGATCTTGTCAGCGGGGACTTGAATTTGCTCTTCATTGGCCTTCTGTGCTCGTAGAGCTTTTGCCTTCTGATCATGTATGGCCTTCAGGTAAATTTGATCTCTCTCTTTGATGCTGAGAGATACATCAGCTATAGTGGCTTCAAGTCTATCTTGAGCTGAATTATCTCATGTTGCTTTCAACATCTTTGATTTTTTATTGATTTGAGATATCTTCTCAACCAACTTATCAGAATTCTTTAATAGCTCCTTCTCCATGGAAATTTGGTCATCTGATTGGGCATCCTCTTGTTGAACACCAGATTGGGCTCTACGATTTTCATCTTTGGACAAATTTTTCAAAGCGTTGAGAATTCGAACAATCGTTGAGTCCCAATTGCTATTGGAGGATGAAAGAATGTCGTTTAACAGTGCTTGGGCCGGGAAAGTCTTCTCATTTTGGACTTGATCAACATCATTGGTAGAGTGAACAAACTTTACGATCATCTCCTTGGCCATAATCCTTTTGCCATCAGAGTCCACTCTACGATCATAATTAATATAATGGTTGCCAGCATGTCAATAGACTTTGTAGTGAGGATGGTCTTTGATCATTATGGTTGCAAACTTCTTTACCCTTGTGAAGTTTTGTGAAACCGGCTCCAGATTTGGAAACTGAGAGTAGCACCAGCTAAAGTAGCTCTCATCTCTACCAGTATGTGCTTTTAGCCAGGGCATCCATGAAAAGAACTATCTCATCAGAAGATCTTCAGAATTGTACAGTATTATTGTGCAATCTAACTCCATATTTTTCCAATTGTGAAGCACTTCATTTATAGTCATTCTCACAACTCGAAGTTGTTCATTTCCATGACTTATCCATCTTGCTGCTGGTTCAGCTGGTGGTTCATCAAAAACTTCCACCACTATTCTTCTGCTAATTTTTGCTGGAGAGAAAACAGGATAGTCTCCTGGTTCCTCTGATTCCTGATTAGGAAAACCAGAATATTTTCCCATTTCTTCACCTTCTAAACTTGAATCATATTGACTTCCTTTATCTAATTCATTAGTGAATCATTCTTGCTAGTTTTCACTACTAGTATCTTCTTCAACATCTTACCCATTGGATTCAGACTCTTCATTACTACTTCCATCTTCGACACTTTTCTTCATTGATTCAGATTCATCATCACTTACTTCAATGACTGCAGTAGAGTGATCACTTTTCTTCTTGGGGGCAAATTTAGCAAGTAGTCTGTTGCTCTTTCTTCTAATTGAGGGTTCAGCTATATGAGAGTCAGACTATTCTTCCTCTTCAGACTCTAAGGCCTTTATATCATCAGGCAAACTTCCTTAACGTTCAGTATTGGCAGGGGCAAGTCCTTCTTCTTCTTCTTCTGAATCAACACCATTTGACTCATCATCTGGGCTTGTTGGAGCATTTGCATTTTGAAATGCAGTTGGGTCATCTTGTAACTTTTCTTCATCATTAGAGTGAATGCTCTGAGAGTTAGCCATAGGGCTTGCATATTCTTTTTCATCAGCAGGGTTTACATTTTCTTTCATGAATCCAACTCCACCTTCATCGCTGGATTTGCTCTTTGGGGACTCAGTCTTGAGACCATCAGTTCCCTTCTCTTCTTCTGACTTTACGTCCTCTTCTTCGTCAGATGTACTTTATTGGGAAACTGGGGCTAACCTATTTACCACCTTGGCTTTCTTTCTGGATGGCCCTTGAAGTAATCTGTTACTTCTCCTCTTTGTGGTCTCTACAGTTGAGACCTTTTCATCTTCATCCTTGTCTTCTGTGGAGAGACTTCTTAGTAAGGACTCAGTTTTCTTCACACCCTTGGATTTCTTCCTTGATAGTGTGGTTTCCATTGGTACAGATTCACAAGATTTAGAGATTTCCACCTCTTTTGCCTTCCTCTTCTTCGCAAAGTTCTTTCTGCTGCTCCCATTTGTTGTTAACCTCTTGTTTTCCTTTGGGTTTTTCTTCCAGTTCACAAACAGTTGTGGAGACATTACTTTGTGAACATTCAGAGGCTCTCCTTCATCATCTTTGATCTTGCCTCTCAATTTCTTCTTTAACACAATGCTCAATAGTCTTCCAAGGAAAACCTTTGTGAGGGGTTTATTCGTAGACTTCCTCGTCTCAGCCTTTTCCACCCATTTGGACATTTGATCGAACAAGATAGCTCTAAAGTTTATTTACTTCTTCAGAACTATTGCAGACATAATCTTCAGTTGTTGATCAAGCATGGTGTCATGTGCAATGTTCTTGCATAACATACATTTTCCCACTATCCTAGCAAGGAACTCGGATTCTTCTGGAAACTCCTTTTTCTTCATGTCCTTCAGACAAAGGTTTCTTTAGTACCCCATTATTTTCTTCACTTGTTCAGTGTCAATCAAATCAGGGCTCTTTAGTCCTCGGTCAGGAAAGCCTAAGCATAGATTGATGTCAGATGATTTCAGCTTTAGAGACTGACCTTTAACTTTGGTAGAAAGGGTTCCAAAATTTATGGATACGTTAGAGTAAAACTCCTTAACCAGTTCAGTATATACTCGAGTGCTTTCCTCAAGACATTCTGAGAATCCAGCTTTCTTTACAAGTTCAAGAATGTCTCTGAACTTCTTTTCGGATTTCTCAAACAACTTGGTTCCTAGCTGAATGTCGGTGATTACTTGCCAGTCTACCATTAGAAGAGTTCAAAGAATATGGATATTTTGATTTAGAGAATCTTTTGAGAGATTGATGAATGTAATTTGGGCAATGCTCTGGAGGGTTAACGGATTATGGCTTAGAAAAGGATTCTAGGGTTTGAAAACTATGAGAAAGAAAGGTTCGATAATTTTTGATAACTGTTTGCAGATTTTGAATTTGTCATTATGGCAGTTCCCTATGACTCTGCATGCGCTATAATGTGTCAACTAGCCATTGGTTGCACGATGCCCAGTAATGAGTTGTAACTCCCCATAACCTTTTCGGTTTTATATTCCTTTTAAGAGAATAATCAATACTGATGTTGATTGACCATTGACCTTTTTGCTTCGTATAGTATCCTGGTGAGGTAGCTATGGACTCTACGTTTTCCTTTGTTGGCTCAACGATCTTCTTTCGAGAGATGTTGCAGTGGATGGTTTTGACACTAATCCTCATCTTAAAACTGCATAGCTTGATCATGGATGTACCCCAAGCCAGTTTGGGCACTTAAGTTCTGAGGTGCATTTGCATGATGTCTTTCCAAGCTGTGTTCATGTCTATCTCCACACAATATGAGTAGTCGAGTACGTATCCAATTCTTCCAAGCTCCTTGTGAGCTAGGGTATTATAAGAGCCTGAATTTTATGAAATGAAAGTATTCAATTTTCTTATAATTATTCTATTTAGTAAATGGTTAAATTGATAAAGGTTAAAGTTAAGGGTGATATGTGAAAATTTTTTAAAGTAAATAAGTTGTCATAAAATAATTGGTGATAAAAGTATAGTAATACGCGTGGTTGCATAGTAGCACTCGGTATTGATTATTGATGCTTACGTAAGAAGTCACTTAGTTATACTCAATTATTGCTACAGTAAATGCTGCATCATATCTCTCATATTATTGATTCAATTATTGTCACAGTATCATCTATATAATATGTTATATTATTAAATCAATAATTGAGAAGACAAAGTTATTCATATTATTATTTGCAATATTGACAATGTCTAGAAGTTCTGTCAATGAGAGGTTTGGTCACCTAATTGCGCGCCAATAAGGAGAAATCCTTATCGGAAAGCCCCCTCTTTCCTGGGAACGACCTGGTTGTTAAATATTGTGAATTATAATATTAATGATGAATAAGTTCGTGTTGATTAAGGATGAAATTGATAGTCCCATTGTGTTGGAATTATTGGTGTTAGTTGAAATCGGCATTTATTACGATAGTAATTGATGTCTGGAAGTTATATTGACCAATCGGTAATTAATCGGATAAATGAGCAATTAATTGCTATTGATTCACATGATTATAACTATTTGTTCACATATGTGTACTATTGATTCACATTTATTTACTATTAGGGGAGTTGGTGCAAGATTGATAATACTTGCACGACTAAGTTAAAAATGGAGGTATAGATGAAGGTACTATACTATAATTAAATTTTTCACATGTTTAGAACTATTGAGTCACGTGATTTACTATTGATTCACATGATTTACTATTATGGGAGGTGGTGCAAGTTTGATAATACTTGTAGGACTAAATTAAAAATGAAGAAAAAGAGGGAGGTATTATACTGTAATATTCTGAGCCCCAAAATGTGCAATTATTGAAACTATATTTTCCTATAAATAGAAGTTCATTCTTCCTTCATTTCTCACCAATTCACTAAAGCTATAGAATAGTTATTATAGAGAGAAAGAAAAAGAGAAGTCTGCTACCTCACTATTCCAGTATCCAGTTTTCTTCTAAGGTAAGGGGTATTATTTCTTTCGTATTCATGAAGAGAGCTACATTATTCCATTATTTATTATTATGTTGGAATAACTTGTCTATGCATAAATACCGCATACATGGTGAAATTCTTCATTATTCCATTCTTTATTATTATGTTGGAATAACTTTATCATATGCTGGCACCGCATACACAGTTGAAATTCTTCTATTATTCCAATGTTTATTATTACATTTGGAATATCCTATCCGTGCGTGATTACGCATTACAGTTCCATTCTTTATTATTACGTTGGAATATCCTTTTTATGCGTAGACACGCATGACACGGTTCTATTATTTATTATTACATTGGAAATAACGTCATGCGTGTGTGGTCTATCGCACGCTCGGTGAATTCTTACATTATTCCATTCTTTATTATTACATTGGAATAACTCATCTCTATGCAGACTACCGCATGCATGGTGAATTCTTCTGTTATTCCATTTTTTTATTATTCTGTTGGAATAACCTATCTATGTGGATTACCGAATGCATGGTGAATGATCCTTCATATTCATTCATTATTAAATTGTGGAAATGATATGTCTACGTGGATTACCGCATGACAGGTGAAAATCCATTTGCAGTTTCGTATATTCTATTATACTCGCATGAGATATCATTTCTTTTGTACTCGTCATGAAATATCTTTTATTTGGTATTTTATTTATGAGTTACTATTCACCCGGTTACTATTCACTCTAGTATTATTCACACGGGTATTCGGGGCACTTTTCGTGTCGGAGTACTATTCATGTGTTACTATTCATGGTTTACTATTCACCCAATTATTATTCACTCTAGTATCATTCACTCGGGTATTCAAGACACTTTTTTTGCCGGGGTACTATTCACGGGGTATTATTCTTGAAGTACTATTCACGGGGTACTATTCACCCAAAAAATATATTTCTTTTCTGTCCAAATTATTTTTTATACATGAATATTATTCTTGAATTTTACTCCACAAAGCAGTATCATGTTGACAATTTGGACGTTATTGATTTCTGGATAAATTAGATTATAAATCTTTAAAATTTATACTTGAACTTGTTTTATTGAATTATTATGTCATTGTCATCATCCTCATGCTTCTATTGTGATGAAAGTCATCTTTGGCTAACGTGCATAGATGGACTGTTGATTATTGGTTTTACAGTTGTATATCTTTGGCTTACGTACAAAGATGGACTGCTGATTATTGATTTTACAATTGTATATCTTTGGCTTACGTGCAAAGACGAACTGTTGATTGAAAGCTTTGGCCCGTAGTGAAAAGATGGACAGGTGTATGACATGATCATGACCACTAGTGATACTAACGAATATCCTTGGCCCGTAGTGCATGGCTAATTCGAAGATGTGATTGGCAGGATCATGACCATTAATTAACAGTTAAATGTCTTTAGCCGTAGTGCACTTACAGACAATTGATTGGTATGATCATAACCATTGGTTTTATAGTTGAATATCATTGGCCCATAGTGCAAAGGTAGATAACTGATTGGTATGATCATTGTTATTACATTTGAATATCTTTAGCCTTTTGGGTAAGGATATTGAGTAAACGTTCTATTAAGACTTTGTGGCAAGGAGAAACTGTCGATTTACATGATTATAAAAATAAATTGTGGATTTAACTATAATCTTTGGTGCTCCAAGTGAAGACATGTGATGAGAGTTCTTTTTATGTTGGGTACAACAAAGAACTATTGATGAGTATTACATGAATGAAGTATTAATGATGGAATTTTAATCTATAGGAGATAGTAGACATTATGTTCTACTTGACTCTTCTAATGGATTGCTTGTTCCGCTACAGTTAAACTTGTTGTCTATTATATTCTATCAGTTGTTATACTGTTGAAGGCTAAGGATAATTTATTCTGCATTATCTTAGTCATAATATTTCTTACTGGGCTAGTTGAGCTCGCCCTTTTCTTTCCTTGTTCTCTTCAGGAAATGAGAATATAGCTGGGACGAATCGGGAAATGGAGTGATGGTCCAGGATAAGTGGCTTTAGTAGTCCTCACTATTCTGTGAAATAGTGTGATAATAATTATAATGAGGACTCCATGGACTGTGGATATTATCTAGAAGACAATATTCTTGTTCATACTCTCAGCTATGTTTTGTCGTATTTTATACGACTGTTGTATAATTAAGTTGTATTTGATTTTTGTACCATGTATCTGGCAACCCAAGATGGGTGATGTATACCTGTTTTGGGGGTGTCACAGTTGGTATCAAAGCTTAGGGATATGATCCCTGGCTGAGATGTGAGACAAGAACTAAGAGGGGACAGACGGGGAATTCCTTCACTAGTATGACCTACCTAAGTTTATTTGTTATTTATTTGGTCGGTCAGAATATAGAGATAATATGTGGCATGTCAATTAACCCTTATTTTAAAACTATATTCTAGAATGATATCTGAAATACAGGAGATGAGAAATGGGAAAATCATGATAGAGAGGAAATAACCATGAAGGTACAATTCGAAAAGAAAGCAAGGTATTCTCATCTCTTCGAACTACCAGGTACGTAAATTTCGAGGGCAAAATTTCATAAGGAGGGGAGATTATAAGAACCCGAATTTTAGGAAATGAAAGTATTCAATTTTCTTATACTTATTCTATTTAGTAAATGGTTAAATTGTTAAAAGGCTAAAGTTAAGGGTGATATGTGAAAATAAGTTGTAAACACATAAGCACATAAGTATTTATTACTTCTTCCTTAAAACTCGATAAGAGTTTATCATTACTATCTTTTCAAAGGTTACTTCCTAAGGCTTTTCCCCCACCTAAGGTTTATAACCTAAGGTTTTGATACCAATTTGTGACACCCCCAAATCCAGGTACTTCATTTCCACAGGATTTGGTGTTCACTTAATAACACATTCATATCTAACTACCCAATCACAATAAAATTGGATAAATAAAACCTTCCCCATTAAAGGGTTACAAAAAAAAAATCTCTTAGGTTGTCTAACCTTTAAACACAATCATTCAAATGTGGAAAATAAATAATCTTTATTACAACCATTCCATTAAAAACTGATAATAAAATATCATCAAATTACAAGTCTTCAATGCTTGTTCATTTTTTCCTTTTCCTTACTGATGTTAGGTACATCAACCTTCTCATCCTTAACTGTAATAATTATATAAGCAAGAGTGAGAAAACAAAGCTCACTTGATACAATAATGAATGAAAAACCTTTACAACAAATGTTAAATAAGAGGCTCAATAGTTTTAAACAATTACGATTTGTCAACAATCAAGTAAATAAGCGAGGGTCCTAAGACCACTTAACTATGTCCATAGTTATAAGTAATGTTTCAACTTAAACTTTAACAATCATAAGACTATAGGATTCCCGTACTTAGGGGATCACCCTTCATACAATGTATTGTGCATAAACATTTCAACGCTTAAGCGTAAGTTAGCCCTAATAATAGGGTTGTTCATCTCAGTATTTAGAGTACAAGTCCGCACCAAAGTGAGTTTGGTTTGGATACATTTCAGGGTAATTTGGAATTCAATGAACATCAACTAAGGATTAGTTAAATGAAACCAATAACATCATACTATAGAATAATCATAATTAAATCAACATGGTAAATTAAAGTTATGCATTAGGAATAATCTAATAGCATACAACTTGAATAACTATAATACACCTTGCTTGAACAATATTAAGCCAAGGTTATTTAGAATTGAATACTAAGCATTCATGGCAATATGAACGATAAAACTATTCAAATATATTTGGGCATGCTAAACAACAAGTTAAATACAAGAATAACTTGTTCAATATCAAAAATCAAAGTTTAGAAACCTTGCATTATTATATTGGGAACAATAATTGATTCAACAATAAAATAGATTAGAGAACTTGCATCATTTATAAGGTAATGGAATTGGAAACCATAATTAGTTCAACAAGATAAAGGATTAGAAAACTTACCTTGCTCGTAGGCTAAACCGAATCAATTCGGATCATAATACCCTATATATATATATATAAATGTCATCATGACATAGTTAATCACTACCACTTTACAAACTTAACTAACTACATTCATCATGTAGGTTTGATTATTTAATCACATAATCAAGTTATAACACAAGTTAATAGTTAATAACATACTTATTCATAGTATAGAAATACAAAAATCAACATTTTACAATCCGAATATCATCACATAAAAATTCTTTAAAATTTTGAGTACAAAAAAAGTACCTTTGTCAGATTATTTCGCTAACTTCACACAATTGGCTATTTACGCTTTATCTTGTGGTGTGGTATGCTTAAGACGGAGATGGCATCATGACAAGCAAGAATAACGCTACAAGGCAAGATCTGCCTTTTGAAAAAGATGAACTGTTGAGCAGCGTGCGTGGCGTGGCGCCTAAATCGATTTGACGACAACTTTAAGAATAAAGATAAGAAAAAGCCAATTTTGGCCTAAAAGCCAATTTTCGGCAACAGTATAAGAAAAAACCAATTTTGGCAACAGTATAAGAAAAAGCCAATTTTGCTCGTAGGCTAAACCGAATTAATTCGGATCACAATACCCTATATACTTATATATATATATATATATATATATAAATATATATATATATATGTCATCATGACATAGTTAATCACTACCACTTTACAAACTTAACTAACTACATTCATCATGTAGGTTTGATTATTTAATCACATAATCAAGTTATAACACAAGTTAATCGTTAATAACATACTTATTCATAGTATAGATATACTAAAATTAACATTTTGTAGTCCTACTATCATCACATAAAAATTCTTTAAAATTTTGAGTACAAAAAGTACACTGTCAGACCATTCTGTTAACTCATACCATTGTGGCGCATACAGTTTTATATTGTGGTGCGGCGTCTTATAGAGATGATATAGCCATATGGGGAGATGATGTAATATGACGCGGAGATGAAGCATTGCTACATGAGAATAACGCTTCAAGGCGTTGCTGCATGAAGATGGTGCTTCTTATTTATGAAAAGATGAACTATTTGGTCAGGTTACGGGCCTAAACTGCTAGATTTGATTGACAACTTGGCAATAGTATAAGAAAAAGCCAATTTTGGCCTAAAAGTTCCTTTCTAACAGCCTAATTCACATGCAATTCATACAAAGACTTCATGTAAACATAATTCAAAGATTGTAAACATGTTTCTACTCATAAAACAATATAAACAACAAATTTAACACATACAATTTCAATGTTTTTTATAAAAACTCACTTTTTGATGTTTTTGATGAAAATAAACACTGTGATTTTGTTTTTCAAACAAAAAAGTTAATTCAAAGCATTTTATCAATGTTTATACATACTCTATCAAACTCAACAGTCAATTTATCAATTAAACAACTAATTACCCTTAATTTTTACTTTAAACTAAACAATATATATATACACAAAAAACTCTCTTGTAAAAATAGCTTTTCTTCACAACCATATACATAATACAAATTCATGGACTATTCTCCATTATAGCTTAAGAAAATAGTTTAACAACACTATATTATCATATAAAATCACATACATAACAAATAATTTATCCTTACACAAGGATTTTACAGAGAATTAGGGAAGAGAAAAAAACTAAACCTTTAAAACTAAAAAAAATAGGATAATACTTTGAAGAAGATGATGATGGCTATTCCTTTTTTTTTATTCTCAAGCTTTTCTTCTCACCAATTCCCTAGTCTTTCTTCCTCTCTTCTTTTCTCTCTCACTTTTCTTCTTCTTCTTCTTCTTCTTCTTCTTCTTCTTCTTCTTCTTCTTCTTCTTATTATTATTATTATTATTATTATTATTATTATTATTCCTCTGAGTTTTCTCTTTTCTTCTTAACTCTAACTACGTACTAACAATATAATGTATATAGTATATAATTTATATTAATTATATAATATAAATATAGATATAACTGATATCAGTTATCTAAGTTTTGAAAACCAAAAGCCATAAGGCTTGTTTAGCTAGTCACTAAAACAAATAACCAATTAATACTTATGCCATGTTTGGTAAAACACAATTAGAATAAAGACTTAATAGGCATTAGGCATTGTTTGACAAAACTGAATTAAAACTCCTTTAAGTTATTTTAATAACTACTTTATAAAAGGTTATTTGTCACACTTTTAATAAATTAAATTAATCTTAATAACAATATATTAAATTATTTTAACACATAAATCAATACCACAAAATTATAATTTTCTAAATAATTATAACTTTATTTAACCAACTAACACATCCTTTAATTACAAAATTCAAATAACAAGAATAATAATTCAATTAATCAAAACTCTCAACTTAATAATTAAGTTAAATTAGCAAATATAATAATTTTCTTAATTATTTATTTAATAGATAGTTAACCAAATTGAATCAAATTTGAACAATTATAAATTCAACCATAAACACATCCATTAAATACTTAAATAATTCAATAAATATTTAATATAACAATTAAAATTCTGGAATGTTACATCATTCCCTCTTTACAAGGATTTTGTCCCCAGAATAACAATTTAAACAATTCATTCGTCACATTCTCCACTACTTACAAATATTCTGTCCCCAGAATCGAAGGCATAGATTAAACAAATAACTCAGGGTAATTCTTCATCATTTCAGCTTCGAGTTCCCACGTAGCCTCTTCGACATTGTGGTTCCTCCATATTACCTTCACAGAAGGTATCACTTTATTTTTATTTCTGAGCACTTGTTCTTTCCTGTCAACTATTTGGATAGGAACCTCTTCATAGGACAATTCTTTCTCAAACTGCAATGATTCATACTCGATCACGTGCTTGTAATCAGACTTATATGGTCGTAACACTGAAACGTGAAAAACATTATGATTGTTTTGTAATTCTGGAGGCAGAGCTACCTCGTAAGCCACCTCTCCCACTTTTCGTAGCACTTCAAAGGGTCCAATAAATCTCGGGCTTAATTTTCTCTTTTTACCAAATCGAATTTTTCCCTTCCAAGGTGAAACTTTTAGGAAAACATAATTTCCTATGTCGAATGCACGATCTTGTCTGTGTTGATCAGCATATTTCTTTTATGCATCTTTGCCGCATTATCAATCTTGTTCTGATGAGTTTGACAACCTCAGCAGTTTGTTGTACCAGTTCTGGTCCTAACAGTTGACGTTCACCTACTTCATCCCAGCACAGTGGAGTTCTGCACCGTACAATGCTTCGTAAGGCGACATGCCGATGCTAGCATGGTAACTGTTATTGTAGGCAAATTCCACCAATGGTAATTGTTCATCCCAACTTCCTTTGAAATCCATGACGCATGCTCTCAGCATATCTTCTAATGTCTGAATCGTTCATTTCCTTTGGCCATCTGTTTGTGGATGATATGCCGTACTCATTCGCAATTGTGTTCCCATACATTCTTGTAGTCTCTTCCAGAAGTTTGATGTGAACCTCGGATCTCTGTCTGACACAATCGACATTGGGACTCTATGTCTCATCACGATTTCTTTAACATATAGTTTTGCCAGCTGATCAAGATTGAATTTAATCTTTATTGGCAAATAGTGTGCAGATTTTGTCAATCTGTCCACTATCACCCAAATTGCATCGTATCCTTTCTGAGTCGATGGGAGACCTACCACAAAATCCATTGTGAAATGTTCCCATTTCCATTCTGGTATCTCTGATGGTTGAAGTAACCCGCTTAGTCTTTGATGCTCGACTTTGACTCTCTGACATGTCAAGCACTTTGTAACGCATTCTGCAACGTCTCTTTTCATATTTGGTCACCAAAAATATCGCCGTAAATCTTGATATATTTTCGTACTTCCTAGATGAATCGAATATCTCAAACTATGAGCTTCTGTCAAGATGTCCTCTTTAATGTCTGGTACTGCTAGAACCCAGATTCGTCCCTCGAATCTCAGCATTCCATCAGTATCAACCTTATACTTCACTTCCTTTCCCTCGACCACACTTTCTCTTATTTTTCTGCATTCCTCATCCTGCAGTTGAGCGTTCTTCACTTTGTCCACCAAAGTTTGACTGGCTTCCATCTGGAATAATTTTTCATCAGATTCTTTTGGAAATTTGATTTCCAACTCTAACCTTGACATTGCTGTAATAAGCTCCTCCTTATCGATTAACAACATCAACTTTTCCCCGCCTTTCCTACTCAAGGCATCTCGCAACCACGTTTGCTTTGCGGATGATAAAAGATCTCGCAATCGTAATCTTTTATCAATTCCATCCATCTCCTTTGACGGCGTGTTTAGGTTTTTTGAGTGAAAATATACTTGAGACTTTTATGGTCCGTGTAAATCTCACATTTCTCTCCATAGAGATAGTGTCTCCATATCTTCAGTGCGAACACAACTGCCGCCAACTCTAAATCATGAGTTGGATACCCTTTCTCGTAGTCTTTCAATTGCCTTGATGCATACGCGATGACTTTCACGTTCTGTATAAGGACACATCCTAATCCTTTGTGTGAAGCATCACTGTACACCACAAAATTTCCTGTATTATCTGGTAATGACAACACGGGTGCCATACTTAGCTTCTTTTTAAATTCCTGGAAACTTCCTTCACACTTCTCCGTCCAAACAAATTTTACAGATTTCCTCGTCAAATTTATCAACGGAGTGGCAATCTTGGAGAAATACTGAATAAACTGTCTATAATACCCTGCCAATCCCAAGAAACTTCTTACTTCTAATGGAGTTCTTGGTTGTTCCCAATTTATCACTGCTTCGACTTTTGATGGATCCACTGAAATTCCATCCTTGTCGATTACGTGCCCAAGAAATTGTACACGTTCTAACCAGAATTCACATTTAGAGAATTTTGCGTACAACTTTTCCTTTCTTAGTGTCTCCAACGTTAAACATAAGTGTTCCACGTGTTCTTCTTGAGTTCTAGAGTACACCAGAATATCGTCAATAAACACCACCACAAACTTGTCTAAAAATGGTTTAAACACCATGTTCATCAAATCCATGAACGCTACAGGGGCGTTTGTCAAACCAAAAGACATCACCAAAAAGTCGTAATGTCCATACCGAGTTTGGAATGTCGTCTTCGGTACATCCTCCTTTCTTACCTTCAATTGGTGATACCCACTTCTCAAATCTATCTTTGAGAAATATCTAGCACCCTTCAATTGATCAAACAAGTCATCTATTCTCGACAATGGATATTTATTCTTAATAGTGACTTTGTTCAACTCCCTATAATCAATGCAAAGACGATTGACCCCATCCTTCTTTCTTTACGAATAACACCGGTGTGCCCCCCATGGACACACACCTAATTTGAATGTATTTCTTGTCCAACAGCTCCTGTAGTTATACCATTAGTTCCTTCATCTCTACCGGAACCATTCTGTACAAGGCTTTCGATATCGAAGTGGTTCCTGGTGTTAAGTCAATCACGAACTCAATTATTTTGTCAGGTGGAAGTCCTGGAAAATCCTCCGGAAACACGTCCACAAATTCCCTAACCATTGGTATTTCTTCCAGTTTTGCACCTTTCTTCTGAGTATCGACTATGTAAGCTAAATAACCCACACAAACCTTGACTCAACAACTTCTTCGCGCAGATAATGTCGACATCTCATTTGTTCAGCGATTTGCTTCCATTGAAAACTACCTTTGATTTGAGTCATAAGGTTTACACATTTCTTTTGGCAGTCAATTATCACTCCACAATTAAACAACCAATCCATTCCCAAAATAACATCAAACTCTCCAAGCCTAATCGGAATTAAATCTACTATCAAAATATTTCCCTTAATATTCACCCTATAGTTCTTGTATACGAACCTAACAGGAATTACTTCTTTATTAGCAATTTCTATATTTAAAGGGAAATTCAATTCTTCACTAGGCAATACTAATCTCATAGCAAATTCATCAGATATAAATGAACAAGTAGCACCCGAATCAAATAATACGTAAGCGTCAATATCATTGATTGGGATAATACCTGACACCACATCCTTTGATTGCACAACATCTTGCACAGTCATGTTGAAGGTTCTGGCTGTGGGTTTGGTTGACACCGTCGGTCCAGTAATAGCCCATGTACCACCACTGCTACCTCCCTTGCTTCCCGTTGTTTCTCCAGCTTTCTTCTTAGGGCACTCAAGAGCAAAGTGATCCTTGGACCCACAAGTGTAGCATACATTCTTCTTGGGTTGATTGCAATTTGGGGCGATGTGACCCTCCTGGCCATAGTTAAAGCATACATGTTTCCCCATTAAGCATACACCCTTGTGAAACTTCCCACATGTAGCACATGCTTCAAACTTCTTACTCTGTTGGCTACTTTGTTGATTCCCAGCACCCACATTTCCATTCCACTTTCTTTTCAAATTATTATTTCCACTACCACCACTTCCATTCTTAACCTCCACTTCATTCTTCTTCTTTTTATGTTCTTGGTTGAACTTGGTTATAGCCTTGCCTCCACCTTCGGCGAGAATTGCCTTTTCCATCACAGATGCAAACGTTTTCAACTGGAACAAGGAAACCCTGCTAAACAACCAGGGCTTCAGCCCATGTTCAAATCTCTTTGCCTTACGTTCATTTGTGCTAACTTGGTATGGCGCAAACCTCGCCAACTCGTTGAATTTCGCGGAATACTCCGACACCGTCATCGTTCCCTGTTTCAGTTCTAAAAATTGTACTTCTAACTGGCTTTTCGAACTCTCTGGGAAATAGGTCTCGAAGAAAATCTCCTTAAACCTTTCCCAAGTCATAATTCCTAGTCCTTCCCGAGTTTTATTGGCCTGCCACTAATAACTAGCCTCTGCTTTTAACATGAATGTTGCAAAAGCAGTCTTCTGGTTATGCTCTACCCTAGCAACATCAAAAACCATCTCAATTTACATGATCCAAGTTTGTGCTTCAACTGGATTCATGGATCCACGGAATTCTGGTGGTCCAACCGCCTTGAAGTCCTTAAACGTAGCACCTTGGTTCTGAGGTTGATTTTGCGGTTGATTCTGTAGTGCAACTGTCAACAACGTCACCATCTCTTCAAGCAGGGGTTAGCTTCAAAGATTATCATTGTTGGTTCCTTCGGTGGTTCTCTGACAGGGTGGTTGACGTCTTGGAGGCATTTTCTACTAAAAATACACTCATTAGATTATTACTCACCTCTTTCAAGTAATTTCTAATTAACTTGCTCCAAACAAAAATAATCACCACATAACTCATAACACTTTGGATAAAAGAAGATAATAACTTTTATTCATACTTAATTCTTTGAAAAACATCATATCCATAGCATCACTGCTATTTACATTATTTTCCTGAACTACTAAAGTTTTAGGATATCATCATCATAACCCATAAGTTGCATAAAACTTGGGATTTACATAATACTTATCATGACATAAATTATAAATCAAGTAAACTTCCTACGATGTCCTATTAAGATACTGCAAAGCCTTACGACGCTCTTCTTCCATAATTCGAAACATGGTTCGACGATCTAGTATGTACGAGGGTAGCGTCTCGAACTGAATTAGGTAACCCATGACCCGATCCTGAGCTTGATTGATCGCAATGTTGAATACATTATCCATTTCTTGCACCTTCATTCTCTTTGCTTATGCGTCTCCCTCTGCTATTTCGGCCCGTTAATCAGCTTCCTCATACGCGTCTTCGGCTCTTGCCCTTTTTGCAGACTCTTCTCTCAACTTGCTCTTCAACTCTGCAATCTTTGCTCTCATTTGGTAGTTCTCTTCTTCAGTGTGAACCAGTTTCTCTTCAACATTGTTCAGTCGTTCTTCTCGATCCTGGATCTCGTCGTCCTTCTGTGCCATTGAGGTTTGTTGTTCAGCTACTATCTCTTGCAATTCCTCAACAGTATCTTGAAGTTCCACGTTACGGTCAAGCACCTCATCGTATATACGGCCAGCTATCGAGTTAAATGGAATCATTTCCTCCTCGTCCTCTTCATCCGTCTATGGCAGCTCCAAGGGATCTTCCTCATCCATCTCTATCTCATCATCCTCATCAGGTACTCTCTCCTGCTCAACTACTGTGACCAACAGAACTGTTTCCCATGGCCGTAATTGTTCCCAAACTACCTGAATATCTCGAGGCTCTTCTTCCCTAGTTTAACTGGATCCTCCTATATTAGACATCCTGTCAACCAAAGTTTAAGTTTTAATTACTAATCATTACTACTCGACACTCATGAGCACATAAGTTAAACACATAAGCACATAAGTATTTATTACTTCTTCCTTAAAACTCGATAAGAGTTTATCATTACTATCTTTTCAAAGGTTACTTCCTAAGGCTTTTCCCCCACCTAAGGTTTATAACCTAAGGCTTTGATACCAATTTGTGACACCTCTAAATCCAGGTACTTCATTTCCACAGGATTTGGTGTTCACTTAATAACACATTCATATCTAACTACCCAATCACAATAAAATTGGATAAATAAAACCTTCCCCATTAAAGGGTTACATAAAAAAAATCTCTCAGGTTGTCTAACCTTTAAACACAATCATTCAAATGTGGAAAATAAATAATCTTTATTACAACCATTCCATTAAAAACTGATAATAAAATATCATCAAATTACAAGTCTTCAATACTTGTTCATTTTTCCTTTTTCCTTACTGGTGTTAGGTACATCAACCTTCTCATCCTTAACTGTAATAATTATATAAGCAAGAGTGAGAAAACAAAGCTCACTTGATACAATAATGAATGAAAAACCTTTACAACAAATGTTAAATAAGAGGCTCAATAGTTTTAAATAATTACGATTTGTCAACAATCTGAAGTAAATAACTGAGGGTCCTAAGACCACGAACTATGTCCATAGTTATAAGTAATGTTTCAACTTAAACTTTAATAAATATAAGACTATAGGGATTCCTCGTACTTAGGGGATCACCCTTCGCATACAATGTATTGTGCACAAACATTTCAACGCTAAGCGTAAGTTAGCCCCTAATAATAGGGTTGTTCATCTCAGTATTTAGAGTACAAGTCCGCACCAAAGTGAGTTTGGTTTGGATACATTTCAGGGTAATTTGGAATTCAATGAACATCAACTAAGGATTAGTTGAATGAAACCAATAACATCATACTATAGAATAATCATAATTAAATCAACATGGTAAATTAAAGTCATGCATTAGGAATAATCTAATAGCATACAACTTGAATAACTATAATACACCTTGCTTGAACAATATTAAGCCAAGGTTATTTAGAATTGAATACTAAGCATGCATGGCAATATGAGCGATAAAACTATTCAAATATATTTGGGCATGCATGCTAAACAACAAGTTAAATACAAGAATAACTTGTTCAATATCAAAAATCAAAGTTTAGAAACCTTGCATTATTATATTGGGAACAATAATTGATTCAACAATAAAATAGATTAGAGAACTTGCATCATTTATAAGGTAATGGAATTGGAAACCATAATTAGTTCAACAAGATAAAGGATTAGAAAACTTACCTTGCTCGTAGGCTAAACCGAATCAATTCGGATCATAATACCCTATATATATATATATATATATAAATGTCATCATGACATAGTTAATCACTACCACTTTACAAACTTAACTAACTACATTCATCATGTAGGTTTGATTATTTAATCACATAATCAAGTTATAACACAAGTTAATAGTTAATAACATACTTATTCATAGTATAGAAATACAAAAATCAACATTTTACAGTCCGAATATCATCACATAAAAATTCTTTAAAATTTCGAGTACAAAAAGTACCTTTGTCGGACCATTTTCGCTTAACTTCATGACTTGTATTTCCACGATTTATCTGTGTGTGGTGTATATATGGCATGAGATGGATAATCATGCGGCGCAAGAATAACACATACAAAGTGCTGCATGACGTTAAAAGATGAACTGTTGAGCCTCGGCGTGGCGCCAAATCATAGATTTGAATCGGTAGCGACTGCGACAAAGATAAGAAAAAGCCAATTTTGGCCTAAAAGTTCCTTTCTAACTGCCTAATTCACATGTAATTCATAAAAAGACTTCATGTAAACATAATTCAAAGATTGTAAACATGTTTCTACTTATAAAACAATATAAACAACAAATTTAACACATACAATTTCACTATTTTTGATAAAAACTCACTTTTTGATGTTTTTGATGAAAATAAACATTGTGATTTTGTTTTTCAACCAAAACAGTTAATTCAAAGCATTTTATCAATGTTTATACATACTCTATCAAACTCAATAGTCAATTTATCAATTAAACAACTAATTACCCTTAATTTTTACTTTAAACTAAACAATATATATATATACACAAAAACTCTCTGTAAAAATAGCTTTTCTTCACAACCATATACATAATACAAATTCATGGACTATTCTTTATTATAGCTTTAGAAAATAGTTTAACAACACTATATTATCATATAAAATCACATACATAACAAATAATTTATCCTTACACAAGGATTTTACAGAGAATTAGGGAAGAGAAAAAAACTAAACCTTTAAAACTAAAAAGAATAGGATAATACCTTGAAGAAGATGATGATGGCTATTCCCTTTTTTTTTTGATTCTCAAGCTTTTCTTCTCACCAATTCCCTAGCCTTTCTTCCTCTCTTCTTTTCTTCTTCTTCTTCTTCTTCTTCTTCTTCTTCTTCTTCTTATGAGTTTTCTCTTTTCTTCTTAACTCTAACTACATACTAACAATATAACGTATATAGGATATAATTTATATTAATTATATAATATAAATATAGATATAACTGATATCAGTTATCTAAGTTTTGAAAACCAAAAGCCATAAGGCTTGTTTGGATAGTCACTAAAAAAATAACCAATTAATCCTTATGCCTTGTTTGGTAAAACACAATTAGAATAAAGACTTAATAGGCATTAGGCATTGTTTGGCAAAATTGAATTAAAACTCCTTTAAGTTATTTTAATAACTACTTTATAAAAGGTTATTTGTCACACTTTTAATAAATTAAATTAATCTTAATAACAATATATTAAATTACTTTAACACATAAATCAATACCACAAAATTATAATTTCTATATAATTATAACTTTATTTAACCAACTAACACATCCTTTTAATTACAAAATTCAAATAAAAAGAATAATAATTCAATTAATCAAAACTCTCTAACTTAATAATTAAATTAAATTAGAAAATATAATAATTTCCTTAATTATTTATTTAACAAATAGTTAACCAAATTGAATCAAATTTGAATAATTACAAATTCAACCATAAATACATCCATTAAATACTTAAATAATTCAATAAATATTTAATATAACAATTAAAATTCTGGAATGTTACAGATTCACATGATTATAACTATTTGTTCACATGTGTATACTATTGATTCACATTCATTTACTATTAGGGGAGTTGGTGCAAGACTGATAATACTTGCATGAATAAGTTAAAAATGGAGGTATAGATGAAGGTACTATACTATTATTAAATTTTTCACATGTTTAGAACTATTGAGTCACGTGATTTACTAAAGATTCGCATGATTTACTATTAGGGGAGGTGGTGCAAGTTTGATAATACTTGCAGGACTAAATTAAAAATGAAGAAAAAGACGGAGGTATTATACTATAATATTCTGAGCCCCAAAACGTACAATTATAGAAACTATATTTTCCTATAAATAGAAACTCATTCTTTCTTCATTTCTCACCAATTCACTAAAGTTATAGAGCAATTATTATAGAGAGAAATTATAGAGAGAAAGAAAAAGAGAAGTCTGCTACCTTACTTTTCCAGTATACAGTTTTCTTCTAAGGTAAAGGGTATTATTTTTTCGTATTCATGAAGAGAGCTTCTGTTATTCCATTCTTTATTATGATGTTGGAATAACCTATCTATGCAGAGTACCGCATACATGGTGAAATTCTTCTATTATTCTATTGTTTATTATTATGTTGGAATAACATGTCTATGCGAAGTACCGCATACATTGTGAAATTATTCTATTATTCTATTCTTTATTATTCTGTTGGAATATCATGTCTATGCAGATTACATATGATCTGGTTCTATTTTTTATTATTCTGTTGGAATATCCCGTCTGTGCGTATTACGCATGACCTAGTTCCATTAATTATTATTACATTTGGGAATAACTTTCGTATGCATGCGGTCTCATCGCATGCCCGGTGAATTCTTACATTATTCCATTCTTTATTATTCGTTAGAATAACCTATCTCATGAGACTACCACATGCGTGGTGAATTCTTACATTATTCCATTCTTTATTATTACATTGGAATAACTGCCTATATGGATTACCGCATGCATCTTTGAATGATCCTTCAGATTTATTCTTTATTAAATTATGGAAATGATCTATCTACATGGATTTACTAGAAAGGGGGTGAAAATCCATTTCTTATTTCAGATATTCTATTATACTCGTATGAGATATCATTTCTTTTGTACAAATCATGAAATATCATTTTATTTGGTATTTTATTTACGAGTTACTATTCACGGGTTACTATTCACCCATTTACTATTCAATCTAGTATTATTCACTAAGGTATTCGGGGCACTTTTTGTGTCGGAGTACTATTCACGAGTTACTATTCACTCTAGTATCATTCACTGGGTATTAGGACACACTTTTGTGTGTGGGTACTATTCACTTCGGGTACTATTCCTGAAGTACTATTCACGGGGTACTATTCACCCAAAAAATATATTTCTTTTATGTCCAAATTATTTTTGGTAGATGAATATTATTCTTGAATTTTACTCCACAAAGCAGTATCATGTTGACAATGTGGACGTTATTGATTTCTGGATAAATTAGATTCTAAATCTTTAAAAATTATCCTTGAACTTGTTTTATTGAATTATTATGTCATTGTCATCATCCTCATGCTTGTATTGTGATGAAAGTCATCTTTAGCTTACGTACATAGATGGACTGTTGATTATTGGTTTTACAGTTGTATATCTTTGGCTTACGTGCAAAGATGGACTGCTGATTATTGATTTTACAATTGTATATCTTTGGCTTACGTGCAAAGATGAACTGTTGATTGAAATCTTTGGTTCGTAGTGCAAAGATGGACAGGTGTATGACATGATCATTACCACTGGTGATACTAACGAATATCCTTGGCCCGTAGTGCATGGATAATTCGATGATGTGATTTGAAGGATAAAGACCATTAGTTAACAGTTGAATGTCTTTGGCCGTAGTGCACTGACAGACAATTGATTGGTATGATCATGAGCATTGGTTTTATAGTTGAATATCTTTGGCCCGTAGTGCAAAGGTAAACAACTGATTGATATGATCATTGTTATTACATTTGAATATCTTTAGCCTTTGGTGTAAGGATATTGAGTAAATGTTCTATTAAGCCTTTGTGACAAGGAGGAATTGTCGATTTACATGATTATAAAAATGAATTGTGGATTTAACTATAATCTTTGGTGGTTCAAGTGAAGACAGGTGATGAGAGTTCTTTTTATCTTGGGTATAACAAAGAACTGTTGATGAGTATTACAGGAATGAAGTATTAATGATGGACTTTTAATCTATAGGAGATAGTAGACATTATGTTCTACTTGACTCTTCTAATGGATTACTTGTTTCGCTGCAGTTAAACTTGTTGTCTATTATATTCTATCAATTGTTATACTGTTGAAGGCTAAGGATAATTTATTATGCATTATCTTAGTCATAATATTTCTTACTGGGCTAGTTGAGCTCACCCTTTTCTTTCATTGTTCTCTTTAGAAAATGAGAATATAGCTGGGACGAGTCAGAAAATGGAGTGATGGTCCAGGATAAGTTGTTTTAGTAGTCCTCACTATTCTGTGAAATAGTGTGATAATAATTGTAATGAGGACTCCATGGAGTGTGGATATTGTCTAGAAGACAATATTCTTGTTTAACCTCTCATCTATGTTTTGTCGTATTTTACACGACTGTTGTATAATTAAGTTATATTTGATTTTTGTACCATGTATCTGGTGACCCAAGATGGGTGATGTATACCTGTTTTGAGGGCTTCACAGGTATCCTCTGGTAAGACTTCGATCGTCAAGTCTATTTCTACGATCGTTGAGGTTGGTCCACGATTACTAAGTTCTCTTCAATCTCTACTCTACGATCGTTGACTGACTTGGTCTTTGAGATGAACTTTATTAAGAATTCCTTCTAGGTTAAGGTAGTTCAGGAAGGGCCTGTGACGCAACCAAATTCGGACCTCCACTTGGTCACTCGAATTCGGTTCATCACGTTCTCATGGTAAGACCATAATAACTAAAATAACGCACACACAACGGAAAATCTACTTTAAAATAATATACAATGATTTATTATAATTATTCCCCCAAGTCTCACAACCTACAGTACTTAATAGATTACATAATAGTATCGAATAAAGACCTATTACATAATCCTACTTAAGTTTAAACATAGTCCACAAACAGTCTTAGTCATAACATAATAGCTTTAAACATAAAAAGGACAAGCTAGTCGGTAGCCTTTCCCTTGCCCTTGTCTGCTCCAAAGACACCTTCCTGTTCTTCCTTAACTGAAAGGTTTTAAATAAGCAAGGATGAGCACAAATTGCCCAGCAAGTAATATACAACAAGGGTGCAGGATATAATATCACAAGATTTGAAATATCGAAGGGTTATTTCTCGGATAGTTCAAAGTGTCAGAATAACATCATGAATAAGGGATATAACAATTCAATATAAATCAACAGATATATATATATATGAATTCAACGGCTAACAATGTATCCAACTGGATAAGCAATTTATCTTGAAAGAAAATACTAAGGACTATGGAACTTCCACTAGAGTTACCAATATTGAACTGATAACCAAAAATATTAAGTACTATAGATGATCAGTCTACAATACTTTACGTTATGCATAACACCACAATAATATTTATTCATGTGTTGGGGTTTCCAACAACATACACTCCCCTTACCAAAAGGGTTGTCCAACTCAGTTTTCAAGAGTCCCGTACCAATCAATTGGTTTGGACAGTGTTATTATAAACATGCATATAGTCTAGCCAAATCAAATGGCATCGACTCTTTCACAATATTCAAGGACAATACCAATTTCAACATGAATAATAGCTTTCACAAGGGTTTAACAAAGTAATCTAACTTGTATTCAAAAGGATAAGCTTATGGTATAATGCAATGATATTGCACAACAATAATAATAGGGTTCGGATACGTGCTCAATAAAAGTAAGGTTTAAGGAAACTTGCTCAATAATAATTAGAGTAAGTTTAGGGAACTTGCCTTAAGCGTAGTTTATCCACGTTAATAAATCAACACTTTCGAATCCTATTTATAACACATTATATGTTCAAGATGTTAATTAGCTAACACAGTCTTTAATCAATCTTGACATGATATAAGTATGCACATATAGTACAAAATCAGTTTATAAGTAATCATGAACCAAACAGCTAGTTATTTTATAAACAAATCAAGAATATTAAAGGTTAGGACCTCCTCTACTCATGGACTTTTCATTTCAATGCAACACCGACTTATCAACTAAGCATCACATATATATATATATATGTACATCAATAGGTTTTAGATCACATTTAGCATCATAAGTATCATGTAAGTTACTGTCCAAAAGATCAGAATTCATTTTCGGGATTCAGATTGCACATGATTCTACGCCATGGCTAGAGCTCTAGGACCCCAAGCTAATTTGTCTTTGTCCCGACCTCGCCAAGACTCACCATTTCTTTGCCTTGTGGGTTCTGTCCGGTCTCGAACGCACACTCATACTTAATGTGTTTTGACATGTTAAAGGCTTTCACGTGCTTCTTAGATCAATCTAGGCCTTTTCTTGTATATCATGGTTCTAAGTTCAATCATTTCAATAAATTAAGGTCATGAAACCACAAAGTCTAGAATGCTTGCTTTCTAAATCATACAAGTTAGTTACAACACTCATATTATACATGCTTGTGTGTATTTGTAACACATACGTGAAACTAATCACCGCTTTAGTTGAAAATATGATTTGTTCGGGCTTATCTTGAAATATAACATACAAGCATAGTATATCCATGGTTATACTACATGAGTTAGTCTAAGAGAGTCATTAAATATGATCACAAATGTCAGATTCTAGTCCTCAAGGTAACATGATAATATTCCTATTCAAAGGTCATAATTTCATTTGTAAAGAATACAACATGTTCATGCTTCTTTGTTAATCACTTAAGCATAAGCTAAAGGTTTATTCATGCATGTCTAAGTCACATTAACATGCTTTGTAAAGTTAGAATATACCACATGTAGAAATCATATAAGTTAGCATACTAGGCTAAGTCTTTCCTTGAAAATATTCCTAACATAAGGCTTAACAAGTTTTATCATGGTCAACGGACTATATACACTTCAACATGCTCATCTATGTGCAAAATCAATCATGCATAGCTCGCTAGGTTCACAATTTGTAGAACATGATCTTTAACATAGTTGGTTTTTAAAACTTAAGGTTCAAATCTCCATTTAAACCATATGTCTCCATTAATCATGCAAGTCTATGAAAACATACTCACATTAGGTCAACATATCCAAATATACATCATACACATGTTAGCTTAAGTCAAAACAACTAGCTACTCATGATTAGATTTGAAAACAGATTGCTCAACTGAGTTCAGCAGCCAACGCAACTGCGCTGTGCCTCAATACAAATGTGGCGCACCTTCGCAATGCCTGGTTCAGGCGCAGAACAGTCTGCTTCGGCAACTGACTAGCCAAATCCCAAAATTTATTCACCAAATGGGTTTTAAACACTTATAAACCGATTGCAACAAGCTTATGTGATCATATAACATCTATATGGACATTACCCAGCCTCATTAACATACAATTCCATGAATTCAAGAATTTGAATTTCAAGACCAAAACTTCATTTTTATAGAGAATGAAAATGGTAACAAGGAAAAGAGTTTATACCTCTGCAATGTGATGAAGACTTGCTCCAAATGAACTTCTAAGCTCTAGCACACTTGTATGCTCTCAATCTCTCACTTAACAAATTATCAGACAATTCAAGCAATATAGATAATGAAGAGAAGTGTCCAATTTATAGAGAATTCTTTGACCATGCCAAGCCATAGTCCAAGAAATCAAACTCATGGGTTGAGGGATTGCATGATGTATAAGAAGGAGTTGGTAATTAGTTGTTGAATTTCATCATGAGTACCCTCCCCCCATGATCATGCCTAGCAAGCTTGGAAGAAAATATGAAAAACATAGGCCTTAGCCTTTATGAAATACACGTGAATGGAAATGAGAGTAAAATGGGACTATCAATTTGGGATAAACAAATTAACTAGCATTCTTGTATACTCCTACACATCCACACTCTTATGTTATATTTTTTTAATACACATCTCAACCATATATTATAATTAAATATCATACTTAATAATTAAGGTTTCAATGTAGTAGATAGAATATGAAAATGTAATATACATATAATCTATGTTCATTTTATCACACTGGTATACTTTAATAGTTCATGGTATATAATTTCCATAAATGCCCATATACATATTGGCACATAGATAATATATTTATAACACATAGTTTCAATATGTTTAATTACAATGTCCAAGCAATATAGTTTTATAAGACTTAATATATATAGCCACATAAATGTCACATTGCACCATATAGTTATTTTTGTATTATTGTTCACATGCACATAACTATCAATATAATATTATTATATTACTAACTTACTCACTTATGTTCAATAAATTAACCATGCACTTCCTTAATTAATTAACATCAACATTAATTAATCCACCCATTTATGGGTTTTCCATAATCATTACTTATCTATATAATAATCACCTATTATTAATAATTACCAAGAAATCAATATTACACCACAACCATTATCAATTAAATAATAATTAATAATCACATATTAACCGACCTTATTAATATCAATTAAAAAAAATCCATAAATATACTACAACAACACTTAACAATTAATATTACTTAATTGCTCATCTCATAATTTCTTCGCCGCTTATCATTACTATTTGAATTTCCATCACCATGCCACACAAGGCTTTCAACAAGTTTACCACAAACTCCACATATTCTCAATTATTCATTTATTAATATGATTGAGTTATCTTATTTCATAATACGAAATTGTTCATATTCAAATAATTATTTATTTTTATTAATATATTTATTTAATAATATGCGGAAATTCTCGGGTATTACATCCTCCCCCCCTTATAAAAATTTCGTCCCAGAATTGCCACAAGGTTACACAAACAGATGGGGAAAATCCCTCATCATTCTATCTTCTAACTCCCACGTTGCCTCCTTGACATCGTGGTTACGCCAAAGAACTTTTACAGAAGAAATAACTTTATTCCTTAAGGTTTGCTCTTTCCTATCTAGAATTTGGACAGGAATTTCTTCGTACGCTAAATTCTTCTCCACTTGAATGGGTTCATAAGAAATCATGTGCTTGTAGTCAGGCTTGTACGGACGTAACACGGATATGTGAAACACGTTATGGATGTGCTCCAACTCAGGTGGTAGTGCAACTTTGTACGCTACTTCGTCCACTCGTTATAGTATCTCGAATGGTCCTATGAATCTTGGACTCAGTTTTCCTTTCTTGCCGAAATGGATTTTTCCCTTCCATGGAGATACCTTCAAGAATATAAAATTGCCGACTTCAAAGTCTCGGTCTTCCCGATGCAAGTCTGCGTACTTCTTCTGGCGATCTTGAGCTGCTACAAGTTTGGCCCTTATCACTTTCACCACATCTGCAGTCTATTGTACTAACCCTGTCCCGAGTACTCGTCGTTCTCTGACTTCGTCCCAACATAACGGCGTTCTACACTTCCTTCCGTAAAGAGCTTCATACGGTGGCATGCCGATACTCGCATGGTAACTATTATTATACGCAAATTCGACTAAGGGTAAGTGATCGTCCCAATTTCCCTTAAAGTCCATCATGCAGGTCCTAAGCATGTCCTCTAGCGTTTGTATTGTTCATTCACTTTGTCCGTCCATCTGAGGATGATAAGCAGTACTCAATCTCAACTGTGTTCCCATCCTCTCTTACAAGCTTTTCTAGAATTTTGACGTGAAACGTGAGTCTCGGTCAGAAACAATTGACACCGGCACTCCATGTCGTGAAACAATTTCCTTTACGTATTGACTTGCTAATTGATTTAAACTGTAACGAATCTTGATAGGTAGAAAATGTGCAGTCTTCGTAAGTCGATCCACGATGACCCAAATGGCATGCAAACCTTTCTGTGTGACTAGAAGTCCTACCACGAAATCCATCGTAATATGCTCCCATTTCCACTCTGGTATTTCCAACGGTTGTAGTAAACCACTCGGTCGTTGATGCTCTGCTTTTACACGTTGACACGTAAGACATCTGCTAACATACTCCGCAATTTCCCATTTCAGATTTGGCCACCAAAAATGTTGCTTCAAGTCCCAGTACATCTTCGTGCCTCCCGGATGAATGGAATACATCGTATTATGAGCCTCGTGTAAAATCTCCTCTCTTATCTCGGCCACTACCAGTACTCATACTCTCCCTTCGAATCTTAAGATACCATCTTTATCTATTCGAAATTTTTCTTCCTCTGTTTCCACGATCCTTCTTCTGATTTTCTCACACTCTCCATCTTTCTCCTGGGCTTCCTTTACTCTATCCAACAATGTCTGACAAGCTTCTATTACAAATAACTTTTCTGCAAACCTCTCGGGTCCCCTCACTTCTATTTCCAAATTCTCCATATCTCTTATTAACTCCTCCTAAGTTGTCAGTTGAAACAATTTCTCCCTTCCTTTCCTGCTCAGAGCGTCGGCAACTACGTTTGCCTTCCCCGGGTGATAAATAATTTCACAGTCATAATCTTTGATTAATTCTAACCACCTCATCTGACACATGTTCAACTCCTTCTATGTGAAGATATATTTCAGACTTTTGTGTTCCGTGTATATCTCACATTTTTCTCCGTACAAATAATGTCTCCATATCTTTAACGTAAAAACTACGGCCGCTAACTCTAGGTCATGAGTAGGGTATCATTTTTCGTAATTCTTTAATTGTCGTGATGCATACACAATAACGCACACCCAATGAAAAATCTACTTTAGAATAATATACAATGATTTATTATAATTATTCCCCCAAGTCTCGCAACCAACAGTACTTAATAAATTACATAATAGTATAGAATAAAGACCTATTACATAATCCTACTTAAGTTTAAACATAGTCCACAAACAGTCTTAGTCATAACATAATAGCTTTAAACATAAAAAGGACAAGCTAGTCGGTAGCCTTGCCCTTGCCCTTGTCTGCTCCAGAGACACCTCCCTATTCTTCCTTAACTGAAAGGTTTTAAATAAGCAAGGATGAGCACAAATTGCCCAGCCAGTAATATACAATAAGGGTGCAGGATATAATATCACAAGATTTAAAATATCGAAGGGTTATTTCTTGAATAGTTCAAAGTGTCAGAATAACATCATGAATAAGGGATATAACAATTCAATATAAATCAAGAGATATATATGAATTCAACGGCTAACAATGTATCCAACTGGATAAGCAACTTATACTGAGCAGTCACTAAGGACTATGGAACTTCCACTAGAGTTACCAATATTAAATTGATAACAAAAAATATCAAGTACTATAGATGATCAGTCTACAATACTTTACGTTATGCATAACACCACAATAATATTTATTCATGTGTTGGGGTTTCAAACAACATACACTCCCCTTACCAAAAGGGTTGTCCAACTCAGTTTTCAAGAGTCCCGTACCAATCAATTGGTTTGGACAGTGTTATTATAAACATGCATATAGTCTAGCCGAATCAAATGGCATCGACTCTTTCACAATATTCAAGGACAATACTAATTTCAACATGAATAATAGCTTTCACAAGGGTTTAACAAAGTAATCTAACTTATATTCAAAAGGATAAGCTTACGGTATAATGCAATGATATTGCACAACAATAATAATAGGGTTCGGATACGTGCTCAATAAAAGTAAGGTTCAAACAAACTTGCTCAATAATAATTAGAGTAAGTTTAGGGAACTTGCCTTAAGCGTATTTTATCCACGTTAATAAATCAACACTTTCGAATCCTATTTATAACGCATTATATGTTCAAGATGTTAATTAGCTAACACAGTCTTTAATTAAGCTTGACACGATACAAGTATGCACATATGGTACAAAATCAATTTATAAGTAATCATGAACCAAACACTTAGTCATTTTATAAACAAATCAAGAATGTTCAAGGTTAGGACCTCCTCTACTCATGGACTTTTCACTTCAATGCAACACCGACTTATCAACTAAGCATCACACATATATATGTACATCAGTAGGTTTTAGATTACATTTAGCATCATAAGTATCGTATAAGTTACTGTCCAAAAGATCAAAATTCATTTTCTAGGATTCCAAATGGGCTTGATTCTTTGCGCCATGGCTAGGCCTAGGACCCATAGACTTCAGTTAGTCCCCTGACCTTGCCAAGACTCACCTGCTGCCTTGTGGGTTCTGTCCGGTCTCGAACGCAGACTCATACTTAATGTATTTTGACATGTTAAAGGCTTTCACATGCTTCTTAGATCAATCTAGGCCCTTTCTTGCATATCATGGTTCTAAGTTCGATCATTTCAACAAATTAAGGTCATGAACCACAAAGTCTAGCATGCTTGCTTTCTAAATCATACAAGTTAGTTACAACACTCATATTATACACGCTTGTGTGTATTCGTAACACATACGTGAAACTAATCACCTCTTTAGTTGAAAATATGCTTTGTTCGGGTTTTTCTTGAAATATAACATACAAGCATAGTATATCCATGGTTATACTAAATGAGTTAGTCTAAGAGAGTCATTAAATATGATCACAAATGTCAGATTCTAGTCCTCAAGGTAACATGATAATATTCCTATTCAAAGGTCATATTTTCATTTGTAAAGTATACAACATGTTCATGCTTCTTTGTTAATCACTTAAGCATAAGCTAAAGGTTTATTCATGCATGTCTAAGTCACATTAACATGCTTTGCAAAGTTAGAATATACCACATGTAGAAATCATACAAGTTAGCATACTAGGCTAAGTCTTTCCTTGAAAATATTCCTAACATAAGGCTTAACAAGTTTTATCATGCTTAACGGACTATGTACACTACAACATGCTCATCTATGTGCAAAATCGGTCATGCATAGCTCGCTAGGTTCACAATTTGTAGACCATGATCTTTAATATAGTTGGTTTTCAAAACTTAAGGTTCAAATCTCCATTTAAACCATATGTCTCCATTAATCATGCATGCCTATGAAAACATGCTCCCATTAAGTCAACATATCCAAATATACATCATACACATGTTCACATGTTAGCTTAAGTCAAAACAACTAGCTACTCATGATCAGATTTAAAAGCAGTTATTGGCGAGTTCGAAGAATGCCGTGTACTCGATTCGGTAGCGAGCGATCTGCTTTGGCAACTGACTAGCCAAATCCCAAAATTTATTCACCAAATGGGTTTTAAACATTTATAAACCGATTACAACAAGCTTATGTGATCATATAACATCTATATGGACATTACCCAACCTCATTAATATACAATTCCATGAATTCAAGAATTTGAATTTCAAGACCAAAACTCAATTTTTACAGAGAATGAAAATGGTAACAAGGAAAAGAGTTTATACCTCTGCAATGTGATGAAGACTTGCTCCAAATGAACTTCTAAGCTCTAGCACACTTGTATGCTCTCAATCTCTCACTTAACAAATTATCAGACAATTCAAGCAACATAGATAATGAAGAGAAGTGTCCAATTTATAGAGAATTCTTTGACCATGCCAAGCCATAGTCCAAGAAATCAAACTCATCGGTTGAGGGATTGCATGATGTATAAGAAGGAGTTGGTAATTAGTTGTTGGATTTCATCATGAGTATCACTCCCCCCCATGATCATGCCTAGCAAGCTTTGAAGAAAATATGAAAAACATAGGCCTTAGCCTTTATGAAATACATGTGAATGGGAAATGAGAGTAAAATGGGACTATCAATTTGGGACAAACAAATTAACTAGCATTCTTGTATACTCCTACACATTCACACTCTTATGTTATATTTTTTTAATACACATCTCAACCATATATTATAATTAAATATCATACTTAATAATTAAGGTTTCAATGTGGTAGATAGAATATGGAAATGTAATATACATATAATCTATGTTCATTTTATCACTTTGGTATACTTTAATAGTTCATGGTATATAATTTCCATACATGCCCATATACATATTGGCACATAGATAATATATTTATAACACATAGTTTCAATATGTTTAATTATAATGTCCAAGCAATATAGTTTTATAAGACTTAATATATATAGCCACATAAATGTCACTTCGCACCATATAGTTATTTTTGTATTATTGTTCACATGCACATAACTACCAATATAATATTATTATATTACTAACTTACTCACTTATGTTCAATAAATTAACCATGTACTTCCTTAATTAATTAACATCAATATTAATTAATCCACCCATTTATGGGTTTTCCATAATCATTACTTATCTATATAATAATCACCTATTATTAATAATTACCAAGAAATAAATATTCCCCACAACAATTATCAATTAAATAATAATTAATAATCACATATTAACCGAACCTTATTAATATCAATTAAAAAAAATCCATAAATATACTACAACAACACTTAACAATTAATATTACTTAATTGCTCATCTCATAATTTCTTTTCCGCTTATCATTACTATTTGAATTTCCATCACCATGCCACACAAGGCTTTCAACGAGTTTACCACAAACTCCACGTATTCTCAATTATTCATTTATTAATATGATTGAGTTATCTTATTTCATAATATGAAATTGTTCATATTCAATTAAATATTTATTTTCATTAATATATTTATTTAATAATATGCTGAAATTCTCGGGTATTACAGGGCCAACCTCTTAGAGTGAATTAAGGGTCAGGTTTGTCCCTGAGGCACTTTCCAGATGAAAAACTTTTAGAAGTGTTTTGCATTACTATCTTATTTGACTTTTTCTGCTTGAGAAATCCTCTACCGCCTTTAGACATTTGCATTGGTTGTAATCGTGGTTTCCTTCTGCTCTTACACTACGATTAGATGTTCGATCATAGGCTCTCCACGATTTTGAGTTGGGTGGTTGACTGGTTATTAGTAATACATTTTGAGACGTTCCTACTGACTATGGATCTTCATTTGGTTCGTCAGCCACAAAGTTTTTGATTTCTGTATCTGGTACATTGCTTCATAGTATATCTCTAATGTTTTTAAAGCTGTTGATCTGTTAGCATATCACTGCTCCCCCATAGTTGATACTGTCTTCTCAGAGAGACATAAGTTCTTCTTTTTTATGTGTAGCAGAAGGCAGCCATGCATATCTTATTCTGATTGAAGTCATCAAATATTCTTATGTCGTAGAAATGAGTATCTTCAGGGTTGATCATTCTACGATCCTTTGACATCACTACGAACGTAGTCTTCCTTGTCAGCATGTACTTAGAGTTCTGCTCCCATAATGAGTTTCTCATGTTTGATGCTCAATGATCCTCTGAGGTGAGCTTCCTTAAGGATTATTTTCTTATGACATGCTTTGCATGATTGAGCATGTAAGACCCTTTCCATATTTGGTTGAATGGCCTGCTTCCATGTAAGAATCAGCTGCCATGTGAGCTTCATTTAGATTAGCTCAGCAGGTCTTCAAGGTTAGACTTTGACAAATAGGAATTTTATCAGACTAATTTCTGAAATGTCTTAAGCCTTCTGCTAGTTGAATCTCCTTGACTGAAGTCTTTTGCTTCAGCTTTCCTTAGTGTGGTTTGATAGACCAAGTATCTGCAGGTTAGTTAAATTTCTATTTTTGGTACCCATGGTTAAATGGGTCCTGCTAGGTCAGTTTTCAAAATCCCTATTCCTCGTATATTTGAAATTTTATCATATTGATCACCAACAATCATATTCATGTATGTATCCAATTTAGATATGACATTTTTGGGTGCATGATGATGAGTGTGTGTGTAAGATTAACCAATTTAATAAGACACACTTTTTCTTTGATGGTTTCATCATTTGCTTGGTTATGTTCACAAAGTTTAAATGTTCACAGAGTGAGAATCAACTCTAACTCTTTTTTTTGTATCTGGTTGATTCATTGAGGTGATCAGTTTCTATGAATCTTTAAGATACTCTTATAGAACTGATCATACTCTATGTGTTATAAAAAACTTAGAGCATAGGTTTGTACATACATACTAACCCATTAGCAAAGATTTCTCCACTTAATATTAATTAAACCTTAGTATGCTTATGACCTATTTCAAACTTCTTTCAAGATCTTAACTTCAACCTAAAACTTGGATGGAGAGAAAGTTTGTTAGCATTTGAGTTTCCAACTTCAGTGTACTTTCTCTCTTCTCCTTTTTAGGTAGAGTATGGCCTCTTGATAGAATGCAGTTATAGTGCATAAGGTGATGCAATATAATGTACATATTTATAATGATGAGGAGCCGTACCTTTACATTGTCAATTTCTCGACAGTCATTTATCTTGACATACCAAGGTTAGGCATTGATGTGCATACTTTTTCCTTTACTTCTAACATCTTGTTGCTCCAGTTATCCTTTGATCAATCAGTCATAGTCTTGAAGATGTAGGCTCAAAGAATGTTGACATTTTTAGTTCTTTTACAACCTTGAGTTCTCAAGGTTCACATCCAGCTGTTGGTTAGCCAATTATAGATTTTAGAGATTCTTTTGTCTTCTCTGAATGCGTACTTCTTAGCGCATGTGGCCTTTTCATCTTTCAGTCTGGTGGATGCTTGACTATTTGTCGTTGATGCCGCTTGAGCTCCCATATCTGCTATTCAGACTACACAATTGATTGTGGACAAGGATTGGTCTTGCTGCTATAGCATTTAAGAACATGGACCGATCTGAGCAGCTTCAGGTGTATATACACATTTACCTGTACACAATATTTCCAACTTGTGAACTCATCTGCATTTACAAGTGAATTACAACTAAACTAAGTTTAAAACAATGTTTGTGCCTAGGATCAGACTCAAAGCGATTAGCTTTTTAATATATTATGAGAACCCGCTCTGATACCAATTGTTGGTTCCCAGTAGGCACACAATAGATCTAGAAGGGGGGGTTGAATAGATCCTTTTAATTTCAAATACTTTTCACTTTTATTTTGTATTGCTAATGAATTATCATATGACAAACATAAGAATCTTTTCAAGAACAGTAGAATAAGTAAGAGGTCCCCTTCATTGATATATTCATAATCATACAAACATTGTTCTTAGAGTTAGTTAAGTTGTAAGTAGTTAATACATACATAGTATGTGACGCCCCCAAAATAGGTATACATCACCTATTCTGAGTTGTCAATACATGGTACAGAACAACTACAACTTTATTATTACAACAGTAAAACTGTGAGTTTGAATACAAATATTATCTTCTAGACAATATCTATACTCAAATAAATCCTCATCACATTTATTGATACATTATTTTACAAAATGGTGAGGACTACTAAACAATCCTTTCTAAAACCTTCATTCCATACCCCACTGCAGAGTACTCGCTTATATTCTCGCCTCACGAGAAGAAAAATGGAACAAAAAGGAAAAGGGTGAGCTCAACTAGCCCAAAGAAAGAATATTATGACTAAGATAATATACAACAAATTACCGTTAGTCTTCAACAGGGAAAAATCTAATAGAATACAATAGACAACAAATTTTAAATCAATATTCGCAATGAAATAATAATTCATTAGAAGAGTTAAGTAGAGAATGCAAACTACTATCTTCTATGTATGAATTTAAAAGTTCATCGTCTATCTTTTATCCTGTAACATCAATCAATATACATACGGAATCAAATATTCATCTTTGCACTACATGCCAAAGATATTCATCGATTGGTCATGTTCATCTAAAACACTGTTCATCTTTGCACTACTGACCCAAAGATATTCTTGAAATCATTCATCTTTTGCACTATAAAGCCAAAGATATTCAATAATATCATCATTTAAGACCGAGGATGATGAAAAATATTTTTAAAGAAACGAATCCAATTGAAACAAAATGACAAGGATTAAGGATTAAGGATTCGTACTTTGTTTTATCCATGTTCAAAAATACCTCAAAAATAATCATAGTGGTGTAAAATTCAAGAATGATCAAAACATGGATACAATCAAAGCTAGTATCCGAATAGATATTTTGGACAAAAGAAGAAATTTTATTTTTCTATTGAATAGTGTCATTATCGTGAATAGTGCCGAGTATCGTGAATAGTAACTCGAGACACCAAAAGATAAAAATTCCATAAAAAACATCTTCACGCTTCACATGAATAGTACTTTCGTGAATAGTAACTTCGTGAATAGTAACTCATGAATAGTAACTCGTGAATAGTAACTCATGAATAGTAACCCCGACATGAAAAAGTTTCAAATTTGATAAAAGTTCCAACCAATATTTCAAAGATAATGATATTGAAGAAATAATATCATTTGAGAAGAAAATAACATCCCTTACCTCGAAAAGATTAGTACTTCTAGTTGGAATAAAGGGTATAGTCTTTGAAGGAACTTGCACCGATCTAACAATACTCAAAGTATACTCACAAGAATACGCTCAATATATCGAGAGAGAAATAGAGAGAAACTTGGGTTTACGTGTGTTTTTCAATTCTAACCTAAGCACCCTATTTATAGGAAAATGCTTAGAACACCAAAGCGTAAAATTGAATATAATATTAATATATTTTTCACATTTTCTTTAGCCCACCTTAGACAACTGATCTCAGCCCATTTGAATCACATGTGAGGCCAACTTAGTTGCAAAAAACGTTTTTCTCAAAATAATTAACTAAAACTCCCAAAATTAATTATTTGAACTTCAATAATTCATAATAAATAGCCCTTTCATCAGAAAATTCGAATCTCATGAGTTTTTATAGGAAATTCAATTTCTACAACTTTGCAGAAGAAAGTTTTTCCAAATTCCAAATAGAAATTGACCGAAATCCACAAACCAGGCGATTTTACATTGCTATAATCAAATTTGATTCAATAATTGTGTCACCAACACACAAAACATGTGTTAAACATTTAATGCCACAAAATACTCTTCCTCCTCATATACTCATATATACCACATTCATTATAAAAATATCATCGTTAATATATTATTAAAATAATATATTTAAATGAATTATTTTATCAGAAAAAGATAAAATATTAATTTTCAACAATTGTCGCATTAAAAATTTTCTCCATCTATATCCTCATAAAATCAATATTTTCCTCATCATATAAATCAATACTTAATTATTCATAAATAATATTACAGAATCACATTATTGACAACCAGGCAGTTCCCAGGATAGAGGGGGCTTTCAATAAGAATTTCTTCTTCTTGGCAGCAATCGGTGACCAAACCTCTCCTTAGATGAACTTTCTAGACATTGCCAATAATGTTATCTAATAATATTATTGAGATAATATGAATTATTGCTTCGATAATGAAAAATTGTGTAATGACAATTATTGAAACAACAATGAATATAAAATATCAACGCAAAGAATTATTAACTCGATAAAATTTGAAGCGGTAATATCGTAACCATTATTGAGTAGTGCCTTCACGTAAGAATCAATAATTGGTGCAATACTGGTGTGCTACCGTGTTTTAACCACGTGTATTTTAACAAAGATAATCTGCAGTAATAACCACGCCGTTATTTTTAAACAACTTATATTTGTCATTTTCTTCATCCAATCGCTTTCGTTATGGGGCCCACACATGGATTTAACGTTGCATAATAATATTCCCTTATTTTACCCTAACTATCCACATTAATCAAATCAACCCTTACTATTTCAAAATAATAAATAGAAAATTAAATTTCATTAATAATAAGTTGGGGTCTTACAACCTCCCTCCTTATGAAATTTCATCCTCGAAATTGACGTCACGTGCACTGGTGTTTGAAAAGGTGAGGATACCTCGCTTTCATTTCCGTTTCCAATTCTCGGGTCATTTTCTCTATAGCATGATTCCTCCATAAAACTTTAACTTGTGGCATGACTTTCATGGCGTGGGACATGCTCCTTTCTATCCAAGATCTTGACAGATACCTCCTCATCGTTAAAGTCTTGGCTATCTCGTCCCGGTTCTAACTCTATAACGTGGTTCGGGTCTTTCACATATTTACTGAAATACGATATGTGAAACACATTATGAACACGAGACATACTCGGAGGTAACGCGAGTCTATAGGCTACATTTCCTACTCGGTCAAGAATTTGAAATGGACCAATAAATCGTGGATTGAGCTTTCCTCTCTTCCCAAATCTTGTAACTCCCTTCCATGGAGCAACTCGCAACAATACATGATCCCCTACACTAAATTCCACGTCCTTTCGATGAAGATCCACATAACTCTTTTGTCGATCTTGTGCCGTTTGTATACGTTGTCGAATCATTTGGATCTTTTCCATAGTCATACGTACCAACTCGGGTCCCAACAGTGTTGCTTCACCCACCTCGTCCCAACATACTGGAGAGCGACACTTTCGCCCATATAATGCTTCAAATGGAGCCACACCTATACTTGCCTGATAATTGTTGTTGTAGGAGAATTCCACCAATGGTAAATACTTATCCCAACTGCCCTTGAAGTCTAGGACACAGAGTCTTAATAAATCTTCAAGAGTTTGAATAATCCTTTCTGATTGTCCGTCAGTTTGAGGATGGTATGCCGAACTAAATCGTAGATCCGTGCCCATAGCTTTTTGCAAGCTAACCCAAAATCTTGAAGTGAATCTTGGGTCACGATCCGAAACTATGGATACAGGCATGCCATGCAACCTCACAATCTCATTCACGTACATACTAGCAAGACGTTCAAGTGAATAAGTCTCCCGTATCGGCAAGAAATGAGCAGACTTGGTTAATCTATCAACAATAACCCAAATAGCATTGATGCCCTGAGAAACCGTAGGAAGAACCATAACGAAATCCATGGTAATGTGTTCCCACTTCCATTTTGGAATCTCAAGTGGTTGCAACGGACCCTTAGGTACCAGATGCTCGCTTTACACGCGTTGACAAGTTAAACACATTGAGATAAACTTTGCAATCTCTCTCTTCATATTGTTCCACCAAAATGTATGTCGAAGATCACGATACATTTTAGTACTTCCAGGATGGATTGCAAATGGTGTATTGTGTGCCTCCATCATAATCTTGTACTTCAAATCAGAGTCATTAGGAACACAAAGTCTAGAGTGGACTCGAAGTATTCCTTCTTCATCAATTCTCGCTTAGGAATAGCTCCTTCTTGTACTTTCTTCTTCATACGATCAGCCTCCCGGATTGGTGGCTTGAGCAACCTTAACTTTTTCTATTAAAGTTGGCTCTGTCG
This sequence comes from Panax quinquefolius, assembly GCA_020205615.1. Taxonomy (NCBI): domain Eukaryota; kingdom Viridiplantae; phylum Streptophyta; class Magnoliopsida; order Apiales; family Araliaceae; genus Panax; species Panax quinquefolius. The sequence goes on from JAINUW010000112.1 coordinate 49,492, forward strand.
TATACTTGACATCATCGCACTCGTTCGTGATATGATCTTCTACTCAACGCGTCGCCTACCACGCTTCGCTTTTCCAGGATGGTATTGAATAGTGTGGTCGTAGTCTTTCAATAGCTCGAGCCAACGTCGCTGCCGCATGTTGAGTTCTTTTTGAGTGAAGAAATATTTAAGGCTTTTATGGTCTGAATATATCTCCACTTTCTCCCCATATAGATAGTGCCTCCATATCTTTAGCAGCGGAAAACGATTGCTTTGCTTAACTCTAGATCATGAGTAGGATAATTCCTCTCATACTATTTAAGTTGTTACGAGGCATAGGCTATGACTTTCCCACGTTGCATGAGAACACATCCTAACCCTTTGCCTGAAGCATCGCTGTAGATAACAAATCCATCCGAACCAGATGGTATTGTTAGAACAAGTCTCAAATAAGTCTCCTCTTAAGCTCTTGGAAACTCTTCTCGCATTCTTCACTCCAAATGAATTTTGTATCCTTCCGAAGTTAATGAGTTAATGGAGTAGCGATTCGAGAAAACCCTTCCACGAATCTCTCGATAATAACCAACTAAGCCCAAAAAGCTACGATACTTGACCGAAACCCGGTTGCTCCCAACTTTGTATTGCTTCAATCTTCACGGATCAACAGATACTCCATGTTTTGACACCACGTGCCCAAGGAATGCTACTTCCTCAAGCCGTAACTCGTATTTCTTCAATTTGGCATATAGTTTGTTTTCACGAAGCCTTTGGAGTACCAACTTCAAATGGTGCTCATGATCTTCACGACTTTTGGAATATATAAGGATGTCATCAATAAAGACAACAACGAATCGATCCAAATATTCCTTGAATACTCGGTTCATCATATCCATGAAAGCCGTAGGAGCATTAGTCAATCCGAAAGACATAACTAAGAATTCATAATGCCCATACCGAAGTTTCGAAGGCGTCTTTGGAATATCCTCGGATTCTAATCTCAAATTGATGATATCCGAAGCGAAGATCGATTTTGAAAAGAATTGTGCCCCTTGTAGTTGGTCAAACAAGTCATCAATACGAGGTAGAGGATACCTATTCTTGATGGTGACATGGTTCAATTCCGATAGTCAATACAAAGTCGCATACTCCCCGTCTTTCTTCTTTACAAATAAAAACAGGAGCACCCCAAGGAGATGTACTAGGATTTAATGAAACCGATGTCCAACAATTCTCGTAGTTGGACCTTTAACTCTGAAGTTCAATAGGAGCCATTCGATATGGGGTTTTAGAAATGGGCTTTGTACCGTGTTCAAGATCAATAAAGAATTCAACTTCACGCTCGGGGTAGCGGGAAGTTCTTCTGAAATACGTCGGAAAGTCAATAACAACAGGAATATTATTCAAATTTGACGTGTCTTTATTCAAATCCATAACATGGGCTAAGAAAGCTTGACATCCGTTTTCAATAAACGAATAGCTTTATGATTAGATATGACGGTGATTGATTTTAATGGTTTAGTTGCTTGAATTCGCATAACAGGTTGGTAGGGAATATGAAAACTAACAACCTTACGAAAACAATCAATTTTGGCATGATGAGTGGTTAACCAATCAATCCCTAAAATCACATCAAAAGCAAGTATCTTTAAAGAAATAAGGTTAACGTGGTAAGGTAATGGTGCCAACTTGAATCAAACAAGATTTATAAAATGTGGATGTGATGAAAGTTTCTCCTAACGGAGTTTCCACAGATAGGTCAAAGTCTAATTTCTCCGAGTCAAGTTTAAACGTTGAGCACAAGCAGAGAGATAAATGAATGGGTAGCACCTTAGGTATCAAGTAAGGTATAAACTTCGCAAGAATTTATAAATAGCTTACCCATGATCACCTCATTTGGGTTCCTCGCATTTTGACGGTCACAACAAACGCTTCTTCCGGAATCGTTGACTTTGACTTTTTTCGGGACGATTTTTTGAGTCACAAATCCCTCATTGAACTAGGTTTCGCTACCGCATAATCTCGGCGATATGTCCTTCTTTTCCACAATTATAGCATACCTTGAATCTGTTGTGGACAGTTTGACCGATATGTCCTCTCTTTCCGCATTTATAGCAAGATATGACCGGTGGTCGTTCTCCTCCCTTAGAACCGATTCTCGCTTAAGACCTTTATGCGTCTTCTATATGGTCGTTGTTAAATCTCCTCTTTTTAAAATCTCCTCCGACTCGCTTCTTTAATTTTCATGGCTATGATTACCACCGAGTGGTTACCATTTTGTCCGTCTGCTTTCTTTCCATTTGGTTATCATTATTACATTGATCGCTATCTCGGTACGATCCTCGGTTGTGGTCCCTCAGTTGACCGTATTTCGTTATCTCGCTTCTAATAATTGAGCCCCATTTACAACATCTGAATAGAGAAAGTTTATGAGAAATGAGATATCGACGATATCGGGTTTCAAACCTCTAAGAAACATCCGCGTCATCGTTCCTCATTCTCCACCAAATGAGGTGCAAAAACTGGATAACTCTCGCAAACTTTGCCTCGTCATTGAGAGACACCGCCATGTTGTTTTGCTCTAATCAAATGAACTCCACTTCCTTCATATGACTAACACTTTCGGAAAGTATTTGTCATTAAATAGTTCTCAAACGCTTCCCAAAACATCTTTGAGTCTTGGTGGATGGGTACGCTTCACGAGACTCCACCAAGAGTCCGCCTCGCCACGGAACATAAAGGTGGCGAATGGAACCTTCGTTCTCCGTGCATCCCAAGACATCGAATATCTTGGTAATTTGTTTGACCCATGTTTCCGCCATGATCGGATCCGCTTTCCCTAAATTCGTGGTCCCAACTCTTGAAGCGCTTGGTCGTGACAACCCGTGAATTGCTATCATTTCCTCTCGTATTTTGAACACGAGTCTCCTCGTCTCGATTTTGCATGAATCGCAAAAATCTTCTAAACATCCCCTCGTTCATCATCTCGCCGTTGGTGTTGTTCATGGGAGGAACATTGCCCACTGTTGCACGTTCTCCTCGTTGGTGAGTATAGCGTCTCCACGGTGGCCTCATTTCCATTGTTAATATTCTCATTCGACATTCTCAAACATTTGTCATAAAACAAGGGTTAATTAAGGAAATCAATATATCACATAATATCCTTATATCTTGACCAACTAAAAAATAAGCTTAGGTAGGACACACTAGCGAAGGATTTACTCGTCTCTCCTCCTAGTTCTATTCCCCGATCTCCATGGAGATCATATCCCTAAGCTCGATACCATTGTGACGCCCCCAAAATAGGTATACATCACATATTACGAGTTGTCAATACATGGTGCGAACAACTACAACGTTATTATTACAACAAGAAACTGCGTGAGTTTGAATACAAATATTATCTTCTAGACAATATCTATACTCAAATAAATCCTCATCACATTTATTGATACATTATTTTACAAAAATGGTGAGGACTACTAAACAATCATTTCTAAAACCTTCATTCCATACCCACTAATTCGTTACTTTATTTATATTCTCGCCTCACGAGAAGAAAAATGGAACAAAAAGGAAAAGGGTGAGCTCAACTAGCCAAGTAAAGAATATTATGACTAAGATAATATACAACAAATTACCGTTAGTCTTCAACAGGAAAATCTAATAGAATACAATAGACAACAAATTTTAAATCAATATTCGCAATGAAATAATAATTCATTAGAAGAGTTAAGTAGAGAATGCAAACTACTATCTTCTATGTATGAATTTAAAAGTTCATCGCCTCATCTTTTATCCCTGTAACATCAATCAATATACATCTGAATCAAATATTCATCTTTGCACTACATGCCAAAGATATTCATCGATTGGTCATGTTCATCTAAACACATGTTCATTTTTGCACTACAGCCAAAGATATTCTTCAGAAATCATTCATCTTTGCTACTGGGGTGCCAAAGATATTCAATAATATCATCATTTAAGACCGAGGATGATGAAAAATATTTTTAAAGAAACGAATCCGGTGAAACAAAATGACAAGGATTAAGGATTAAGGATTCAGTACTTTGTTTTATCCATGTTCAAAAATACCTCAAAAAATAATCATAGTGGTGTAAAATTCAAGAATGATCAAAACATGGATACAATCAAAGCTAGTATCCGAATAGATATTTTGGACAAAAAGAAGAAATTTTTTTTTTGGTGAATAGTGCAGTATACGTGAATAGTAAGTCCCACACCAAAAGATAGAAATTCCACAAAAAAAACATCTTCACGCTTCATGAATAGTACTCGTGAATAAGTAACTCGTGAATAGTAACTCATGAATAGTAACTCATGAATAGTAACTCATGAATAGTAACCTTTATACATGAAAAAGTTCCAAATTTGATAAAAAGTTCCAACCAATATTTCAAAGATAATGATATGAAGAAATAATATCATTTGAGAAGAAAATAACATCCCTTACCTCGAAAGATTAGTACTTCTAGCTGGAATACCGGGTATAGTGCTGAAGGGAACTTGCACCGTCTAACAATACTCAAAGTATACTCACAAGAATACGCTCAATATATCGAGAGAGAAATAGAGAGAAACTGAGTGTGTTTTTCAATTCTAACCTAAGCACCCTATTTATAGGAAAATGCTTAGAACACCAAAGCAGAAAATTGAATATAATATTAATATATTTTTCACATTTTCTTTAGCCCACCTTAGACAACTGATCTCAGCCCATTTGAATCACATGTGAGGCCAACTTAGTTGCAAAAAAACGTTTTTCTCAAAATAATTAACTAAAACTCCCAAAAATTAATTATTTGAGACTTCAATAATTCATAATAAATAGCCCTTTCATCAGAAAATTCGAATCTCATGAGTTTTTATAGGAAATTCAATTCTCTACAACTTTGCAGAAGAAAGTTTTTCCAAATTCCAAATAGAAATTGACCGAAATCCACAAGCAGGCGATTTTACGAAATTTATAATCAAATTTGATGGCCAATAATTGTGTCCACCAACACACAAAACATGTGTTAAACATTTAATGCCACAAAAATACTCTTCCTCCTCATATACTCATATATCCCACATTCATTATAAAATATCATCGTTAATATATTATTAAAATAATATATTTAAATGAATTATTTTATCGAAAAAGATAAAATATTAATTTTCAACAATTGTCTCATTAAAACTTTTCTCCATCTATATCCTCATAAAATCAATATTTTCCTCATCATATAAATCAATACTTAATTATTCATAAATAATATTACAGAATCACATTATTGACAAACTGTGCAGCTCCTCGAGGATAGAGGGGCTTTCAATAAGAATTTCTTCTTCTTTGCGCGCAATTAGGTGACCAAACCTCTCCTTAGACAAAACTTTCTAGACATTGCCAATAATGCTATCTAATAATATTATTGAGATAATATGAATTATTGCTTCGATAATGAAAATACCGTGTAATGACAATTATTGAAACAACAAAGAATATAAAATATCAACGCAAAGAATTATTAACTCAATAAAATCTTTGAACAAGAATTATTCTGTAACCATTATTGAGTAGTGCCTTCTTCACGTAAGAATCAATAATTGGTGCAATACCGTGTGCTACTGTGTTTTAACCACCGCGTATTTTAACAGTATTAACGGTAACAACCATGCCGTTATTTTTAAACAACTTATATTTGTCGTTTTCTTCATCCAATCGCTTTTAAGTTATGGGGCCCACACATGGGTGGTTTACTGTCGCATTTAATATTCCCCGACAAAGATTTAATATTCTCAAACAACAATGAATATTTTATAACCACTTGCTTATTTTGAAATATTTGCGTATTTTACCCCTAACTATCCACATTAATCAAATCAACCCTTACTATTTCAAAATAATAAATAGAGAAAATTAAATTTCATTAATAATAAGTTGGGATCTTACATAGTAGTTATAGAAATTAAGTACATAATGTAAATGACATAAAGTAAATGACACAAGGGAATTTAAGTGGTTCAGAGACTCAAGCTCCTAATCCACTCTTCTGCTTTCAACTAGCAGGATTTCCACTAAGGAAGGGCAGCACCCTGAATCACTAAGATTCCTTCAAGGCCAACAACCTTGGAACTCTTTAGTTCACTAAGAACTCTTCAAGGCCAGCAACCTTGGAAATCCTCTAGTTCCCTAGGAACTCTTCAAGCCCAGCAGGCTTGGACCTTCTTTTTAGTCCCTCCGGACAAGGACCCCTCAGGTCATGGCTTCTTGTTGTTGTAGTTATTGTTGTTGGTGCTAAGCTACTAAGATGTCTTTAAGCATGATCATCTTATGTACTTAGCAGCTTGGCATAGTCCTCTTGGTATTCTGCTTGGAGTCTGGACTACATCTTCTTTGGTGCAGCTGATCTTTACTCTTTTCTGCTCATCTTCATCTGATGTCAGCTGTGCACCATCACCATCTGGATATGCTAAGTCTCTAAGCTTTTGGTAGACTTCGTCTTGTGCTTAGTAATCCCTGAACCCTTCTTAAATGTTTTGCAGACATGATTCTGCATATGTTCTTTTTCAGCCTTTGCTTCATGGTGATCTGTAGAGTGGCTCTCTTGATCTTCTTTGAACTCTGCCACTTTTCTGAATGTTATCTTCTTGTCCTTCTCGGCTCTTCGCTTAGCTACCATCTTCAGTGGCATTCTCATCTTTGTTAAGTGAAGCTCTAATCTATTTAAATCCTTCTTCAAAGTAGCTTCACTTCCACCTATGTAGTCTCACTGTCACTGAGACTTATTTTGTTCATCTCTGGTGGAATTTGTAGAGTCAACAATAGCATTCCAACAACTCAACGATTCTATAACTTAGCAATCATCAACAACTCTTGATCTTTAAAGCTCTATTGATTTATACTCCTTCCCAATCTTCCCGTTGGAAAGTAGCCGTTAAAAGCTTTTTGAATTGCTTCGCAGATCTTGAGTTATTTGGTGTAGACTACAGATGTGACATGACATCCCCTTTTTCTGACTTTCTAACTCTGCAGTCTACTGTTTCACCTACCTTGTCAGAGATGTCACTTTGATGTCTCGGGCAGGTAGTCAACTTTATTTCCTTCTTCTGATTTCTCGATCAGAGGTTGTCCTTTTGCATCAATGCTCTCCAAGAAGCCCTGTTCGACCATCAATCTTCAGATTGAACCATTGCCCATGCTTCAACCTTCAGATGATTGAACTCTACATTTATGATGCATACCTTCTTGGACTAGATCGTAGTGTCTAGTTGACAGGTAGAGATACCACTACGATCTTGAAGAGTGTTGATTGGATCTTTAATGTAGAACACCTCTTCGTTTACTTATATAGTGCTTCAACACTTCTGTTTGCTTCGACTGCTTTCAAATACTGATGGCTTGACTCTTTGTTTTGGCCCCTTCTAAATAGCAAGATACTTCAAATTTGTGGCGTGTCTAGCTCAATTTCTTCTTGTGTTCTCCCGTTCACTTATCATTAATGGACTAACCCAATGCTTAATCATTTTAACCTTGTTCTTCAGAGGCTGACCAGTATCTTTGTGTACACTCCATCAGTTTCTTCTTTGTTTAGAAAACACTACGATCCTGGTTGCTTTTGAGATAGTCATCTTCTATTTTCTTGACAAACATCAGACTCATTTGAGTTTCTTAGTGGGCCATCTTGAAGTCTTCTTCTGATCAACTTGTGGAAGACTTCATCGCGAATGGCTTCACAACTCAGTCTAGATGTAGATTGAGTTGGTGCTTAGATCTTCTGTTAGCTTATATGCCATTCGTTGAGTGCTCTCTGCTTTCCTTTAAGTGGGATGTGTCCTTACAGTACCAACCAGAGGCTTCATTCCTTTGGATATTCTGGGAGTGCTCAAATGTTGAGAATCATGTTTGCTCTACGATTCTGCCTTGGTGTTGTGAGAATATCTGTTGAAGTCTCAGTTCTACACACTACGATTCAGCTTCGGCTGTGCAGATACTACGACTTCGAGATCAGATCTTGACACTCTATGATTTCTGTCGTTGTGCTTGTTGTCTTCATCTGATCTTGCTCGACTGCGATTTTTGCCTCTGATACGATTAGTAGACTCTACGACTCTGAGTGTAGTCTATGATTCTTGACTTGGCTTCTACATCAATAGATTCTACGACTTCGAGTGTAGTCTACGATTCTTGACTTGGCTTCGGAAGATGCTCGATCGGCTCGTTACCAGGCTGTCTCTACAATTCTGCACATGACTTGCTCAGCAGACTACGACTCTGAAGAAATTCTTCTCGACACACTACGATCCTTCCTCGTCTCTCCTGGCAGTCTATGAACTCTGAGATCTATTGTCTTGCAGACTACGATTCTACCTCGATAGCTCTCGAGTTTTCCTTGACTCTCTTGGCAGACTACGATTTCTGGTGCAGTGCTTGACGATCAGACAAGCATATCTATTACATCATAATATCAACCTAACAAGTTTGATCTTTCTATATTTATAGTCCTTGTACATTATTTCTTTTTAAGGACTTCACAAAGCTGTTTTGCTTATGTAGGATCAACGTAACACATTTGATCAATTCATTCTAAGTCCTTGTACATATGTTTCTATTCTCTATCAAAGGACTTTACAGCTTTTCTTAATGCAAGCATACTTGCATATTCATTCATATATATATATATATATATATATATATATATATCATAATCAAATCATATATAAACAGGAATATCATTCACATGCTTATTCCTAACAAAGTTGATGTTGTTTACTACTCAAGAGGAGCTTATTTCAGCAATGACAAGGCTAGAGTTGGAAATCATAATTCCAAAAGAATCCTATGAAAGATTGTTCCAGATGTAAGCTAGTTCAATTTTGTTGGATAAGGTAAAGAATGCTCAACTACAAGATGAAGAATGTAGAAAAATAAAGGAAAGTATGGTCGAGGGTAGTGAGATAAACTACAAGGTTGATACCGAAGGAGTGCTAAAGATTCGAGGGACGAATTTGGGTTCCAGCAGTACCAGATATTAAAAAAGAAATTTTGACAGAAGCTCATAACTCAAGATATTCAATTCATCCAGGAAGTACGAAAATGTATCAAGATTTCCGGTGACATTTTTGGTGGCCAAATATGAATAGAGATGTTACAGAATGTGTTGTGAAATGCTTGACATGTCAGAGAGTAAAGGCTAAGCATTAGAGACTAAGCGGATTACTTCAACCGTTGGACATACCGGAATGGAAGTGGGAGCATATCATAATGGATTTTGTGGTAGGTCTTCCAACGACTCAGAAAGGATACAATGCGATATGGGTAATAGTGGATAGATTAACGAAATCAGCACACTTTTTGCCAATAAAGATTAGATTTAATCTTGATCAGCTGGCAAAATTGTACGTCGAAGAGATCATTTCGATACATGAAGTTCCAATGTTAATTATTTCAGAAAGAGATCCGAGATTCACATCAAACTTCTAGAAGAGACTACAAAAATGCATGGGAACACAATTGAGAATGAGTATGACATATCATCTGCAAACTGATGGACAAAGCAAACAAAAAATCCAGACGCTAGAAGATAAGCTTAGAGCATGCATCATGGATTTCAAAGGAAACTAGGACGATAATCTACCGTTGGCAGAATTCACCTACAACAACAGTTACCACGCAAGCATTGGCATGCTGCCACACAAGGCATTATATGGTAGGAAGGGCAAAACTCCACTGTGCTAAAATGAAGTTGATGAATGTTAATTGTTAGGACCAGAGTTGGTATAGCAAACCATTGAAGTTATCAAACTCATCATAGCAAGACTAGTAGTTTCTCAAGATAGACAAAAGAAGTATGTTGATCAACACAAACAAGATCGCAAATTTGACGTAGGAAATTTCATTTTACCAAAAGTTTCTCCTTGGAAGGGGAAGATTCATTTTTGAAAGAAAGGAAAGGTAAGCCCAAGATTTATTGGACCCCTTGAGGTACTGCTAAGATTGGGAGAAGTAGCTTACGAGATAGCTTTACCTCCAGAATTAGAACATGTTCACAACATTTTTCATGTGTTGGTGTTGCGACCGTACAAACCCGACTACAAACATGTGATCGAGTATGAACCGTTACAGTTCAATAAAGATTTATCTTATAAGGAGGTTCCTATCCAGATAGTTGACAGGAAAGAACAAGTGCTAAGGAATAAGGTGATACCTTCTGTGAAGGTAATATGGAGGAACCACAATGTCGAAGAGGCTACGTGGGAACTCGACCACGAAATGATGAAGAACTACCATGAGTTATTTGTTTAGTCTGTGTCTTCGATTCTGCGAACATAATCTTTGTAAGGAGGGAAGAATGTGACGAATGAATTATTTGAGTTGTGATTCTGGGGACAAAATCCTTGTAAGGAGGGAAGGATGTAAGAATCCGGAATTTTATTTATAATATTTATTAAATTAAATAAATATTTTTTTTACTGATGTGGTTGTTGTTAGTAGATATTTGTGAATTAAATTTAAGAGATAATACTCTAATGTAATTTAATAGCTAGACAGTTGTTAAAGATTACATGAGTTGTTATATTGTTGTTTTAATTTAGTAATTAAATTGATATGTTAATTTATTAAATAAAATTATAATGAGATTATAATTTTGTGGTAATTGGTTTAGTGGAGAATTTATTTAATATGTTGTAATTAGTTTTTATTTAATTAAGATTGGATATGGAAATCCAAATAAATAATGTGGGACTATAAATTATAGTATAAATGATTTATTGAAATAAATTGAAGTAGTTTTAAATGGGTTTACCGAACAATGCTTAAAGATATTAAGTCTTTATTTTAAAAGTGTTTTGCCAAACAAATCCTTATGGCTTTTGAATTTTGAATTTGAATTTTAAAAAAAATAATAATAAATAAAATAAAATAAAATATATTAAATATTTTATATTTGATACATAATTATTATATTTAATAGTACGTCGGTTTTAGACATTTGGTTTTTGTGCGTTGGTTTTATTTTATTTTACGTAAAAGGTTTGGCCTAAGCCTGAGAAAAGAGAGAAGGGAGTTTACAGAGAAAAATAGAGAAGAGGGAGAGAAAAAAAGAGAGAAATTTTGAGTTTGAAAGAAGCAAGAAATTTTGCTTGTGAAAGTACAAATATTGGTAGTTGGTGTGACACCCCTAAAATAGGTATACATCACCCATCTTGAGTTGCCAATTACATGGTACAAAATTTAAATAGAATTTAATTATACAATTGTCGTGTAAAATACGAAAAACATAATATGAGAGTTTTTATATGAATATTGTAATCTAGACAATATCCACACTCAATGGAGTCCTCAGTACATTTATTATCACACTATTAATAGAATAGTGAGGACTACTAATGCTATCATCTGGACCGTCACTCCGTTCCCCGACTAGTCCCAACTATATTCTCATTTCCTGAAGAGAACAATGAAAGCAAAGGGTGAGCTCAACTAGCCTAGTAAGAAATATTATGACTAAGATAATGCAGAATAAATTATCGTTAGTCTTCAATAGTGTTATACTGATAAAATATAATAAACATCAAGTTTAACTGCAGCGAAACAAGCAATCCATTAGAAGAGTCAAGTAAAGCATGAAATCTACTATCTTCTATGATTTAAAAGGTTTATAATCAATTTTATCACTGAATCTCAGCTTAATAAATAATCCACATCATCGAATCACCCCTGAACTACGGCCAAAGATATTCATTAGTATCACGACCACAAATTATCCATGCACTATAGGGCCAAGGATATTCGTGTTTTTATCAATGGTCATGATCATGCCAACAACTGTCCACCAATTCACTACATGCCAATGAGGACTTTTATCACATCATTTATAACATTACGGTCATGATTATACCGAATAATCCCTGATCATAATCATACCAAGAACATCTATGCAATACAGGCCACAGATGACTTTCAACATAATATAAGCATGAGGATGATGACAATGATATAAGAATTAAATTAAAAGAGAGTAAAGGATAAATTTTTAAAGATTTATAATTTAATTTATCCAGAATTCAATAATGTTCGAATTGTCAACATGATACTACTTTGTGGAGTAAAATTTAAGGATAATATTGTTCCAAAATTGATTTGGACCGAAAACAAATCAATTTTTATCATGAATAGTACCCCAGGTGAATAGTACTCGAGAGAATAGTACCCCGTGATTAGTAATTCGAGAATAGTACCCCGTGAATAGTACTCCGGCATGAAAAAGTTAAAACTTATCAAAAATGCTTAGAATAATATTTCCATGAAAAGATACTGGATGAAATGCAAATTTTAAGGATATTCTACTAATTTAGTGGAATATAGAAGCCAAAACTTTAACCAAATGAGTATTGAATTCGAAATCTAAAACGAAATAATATTACTTACATACTACAGAGTATGGAAGAAAATATTATTTTAAGCGAATATTGAACAAAAATAACATTCCTTACCTTGAAAAGAAGAGTATTCCAACTAGTATAGCTGGGATATTCTTGAAGAAAACTTTCACTATTTTCTACACTCAAAGCTTTCTAAAACTCGAAAGAAATACACTCAATATTATAGAAGAAGAATTCTCTAATTCTGTTGTGATTTTCAATTCTAACTAAGCATTCTATTTATAGGAGAATGGAAGGGGTACTATTAAGAAATCTCACGAAAAAAATAATCAAAATTTCATGGGTGCCGAATTTCTGATTAACAAAACTTTATTGTGCACTGCATAGTAAAATACTATGCAATAAAATATAATATATTCTATTTTTTTCATAAAAAACATAACCTATTATAATATATATATATATATATAATAATAATAATAATAATAATAATAATAATAATAATAATAATAATAATAGATTGCTTGCCTCCCCGAGCAACTCTCACCCCCCTAATTCAGATCATCTATATATATATATATATATATATATATATATATAATACTAATGATAATAACTCCCTCCTGACATGGTTTGGCCCCCACCTTTTGCTCCTTGGAGCATCCAAAGACATCAAATATCTTGGTGATCTGCTTTATCCACGTCTCCGCCTTAAGTGGTTTTGGCTCTCCCAAAAACTCCGGTGGTCCCAGCTCCTTGAACTGCTTAGCGGTGACCGTCTGAGAGTTTCCAGTGTTTCCACCTTCATTTTGGACAGGAGCCACTCTCGCCTGATGTGGCATGAATTTCATAAAGCCTCTGAATATCCTGTCGTTCATCATTTGATCGGTGTTGTTGTTTACCTGAGGATTATTGTCTTCCTGTTGCACATTATCCTAGGTATTGATCTATGGTGACTCAACAGTCTCCTGTGCTCCATTTCTATTCTCAACCTTCTCAGATGTCATTTTCAAATATTGCCACAAAACAAGGGTTAATTGACACACCACATATTATCCCTATATTCTGATCGACTAATTAAATAATAAATAAACTTTGGTAGGTCATACTAGCGAAGGAATTACCCGTCTCTCCCCCATAGTTCTAGTCTCACATCTTAGCCAGGGATCATATCCCTAAGCTTTGATCCCAACTGTGACGCCCCAAAAATATGTATGCATCACCCATCTTGAGACGCCAAATACATGGTATAAAATTTAAATGTAACTTAATTATACAACTATCATGTAAAATACGACAAAACATAAGAGTTTTTATATGAATATTGTCATCTAGACAATATCCACACTCAATGGAGTCCTCATTACATTTATTATCACACTATTTAACAAAATAGTGAGGACTACTAATGCTATCTTCTAGACTGTCACTCCGTTCCCCGACTAGTCTCAGCTATATTCTCTTTTCCTGAAGAGATCAATGAAAGCAATGGGTGAGCTCAACTAGCCCAGTAAGAAATATTATGACTAAGATAATGCAGAATAAATTATCGTTAGCCTTCAACAGTGTTAATCTGATAAAATATAATAAACATCAAGTTTAACTGCAATAGAACAAGCAATCCATTAGAAGAGTCAAGCAGAGCATGAAATCTACTATCTTCTATGATTTAAAAGGTTTATCATCAATTTTATCGCTTAGACTCAGCTTAATAAATAATCAAAATCATCGAATCACCCTTGCACTACGGCCAATGATATTCATTAGTATCACGACCACAAATTATCCATGCACTACGGGCCAAGGATATTCGTGTTTTCATTAATGGTCATGATCATACCAACAATTGCCCATTAATGCACTACGGGCCAATGAGGACTTTTACCACATCATTTGTAACATTACGATCATGATTATACCGAATAATCCCCGGTCATAATTATACCAAGTCCATCTATGCACTACAGGCCACAAATGACTTTCAACATAATATAAGCATGAGGATGATGACAATCATATAAGAATTCAATTAAAAGAAAGTAAAGGATAAATTTTTAAAGATTTATAATTTAATTTATCCAGAATTCAATAATGTCCAAATTGTCAATATGATACTGCTTTGTGGAGTAAAATTGAAGAATAATATTGTACCAAAAATGATTTGGACCAAAAACGAATCAATATTTATCATGAATAGTACCCTGGGTGAATAGTACTCGAGTGAATAGTACCCCGTGAATAGTAATTCAGGAATAGTACCCCGTGAATAGTACTCTGGCATGAAAAAGTTAAAACTTATCAAAAATGCTTAGAATAATATTTCCATGAAAAGATACTGGATGAAACGCAAATTTTAAGGATATTCTACTAATTTCATGGAGTATAGAAGCCAAAACTTTAACCAAATGAGTATTGAATTCGAAATCTGAAACGAAATAATATTACTTACATACTACAGAGTATGGAAGAAAATATTATTTTAAGCGAATATTAAACAAAAATAATATCCCATACCTTGAAAAGAAGAGTATTCCAACTGGTATAGTGGGGATATTCTTGAAGAAAACTTTCACTATTTTCTACACTCAAAGCTTTCTAAAACTCGAAAGAAATACGCTCAATATTATAGAAGAAGAATTCTCTGATTCTGGTGAGATTTTCAATTCTAACTAAGCATCCTATTTATAGGAGAATGGAAGGGGTACTGTTAAGAAATCTCACGGACGAAATAATCAAAATTTCACGGGCGCCGAATTTCTGATTCACAAAACTTTACTGTGCACTGCATAGTAAAATACTATGCAATAAAATAGAATATATTCTATTTTTTCATATAAAAAAACTTATTATTATAATAATAATAATTATTATTATTATTATAATAATAATAATAATAATAATAATAGATTGCTTGCCTACAAGGGCAACTCCCACCCCCCCCACCCAATTCGGATCATCTATATATATAATATATATAACATACATATATTATATATCATATAATATATACATAATATAAAACATATATATATATATATATAATAATATTAATGATAATAACTCCCTCCTGACTTGGTTTTCTCCCACCCCCGTGACATCCCATTTCATTATTCTTCGAAATGTGTGCCCCACATGTGGCCCCCACCTTTATTATATAAAAATATACAGAATAACTTTTTACCGATTATTTTGAAAAATGGGTAAATGGGGGTCCATAAATACTTCTTAAAAATCCCCTCTATATTTTTAACAACGTTTATTCATATTATTATAATTCACAATATTAACAACCACGTCGTTTCCAGGAAAGAGGGAGTTTTTCAATAAGGATTTCTCCCTATTGGCATGCAATTAGGTGACCAAACCTCTCCTTGACAGAACTTCTAGACATCGTCAATATTGCAAATAATAATATTAATAACTTTGTCATCTCAATTATTGATTTAATAATATAAAATATTATGCAGATGATACTGTGACAATAACTGAATCAATAATATGAGAGATATGATGCAACAATTACTATAGCAATAATTGAACAAAATTGAGTGACTTCTCACGTAAGCATCAATAATCAATACCGTGTGCTACTATGCAACCATGCGTATTACTGTACTTTTACTACCGGGTATTTCAACAGTTAACAGTAAAACTTTCACTGTTATTTTCATAAAAAGATATTTCTGTCATTTTCTAACTTCAACAATACTTCAGTTGTGGGGTCCACCAATGATTGTGTCGTCGTACGAATATTCCCTGTTAAACGAATATTCCCCGACCAATCGAATATTTTATAACAACTTGCTTATTGCAATATTTATAAATATTGCCCATAACTTTAATATTATAACAAATCCACACCATAATACTTAAAAAATATTTTGAGAAAATTAATCTTTATTCACAAAATTTGGGGTCCTACAGTTGGTTTGTGAACTAAACTATAAATTGGGCCTTGAATATGTTAATTCATTTAGAAACGAAGAGAACACAATTTGAATGAGTTAATTTGGTGTAGTATTGAGACCTCAATCTTAATTTTTGTCAACAACTCAGAATGAGTTAATGACGAAAATGTCAAAAACGAAGCTAGAAGTTAAATTGCAGAATGAAACGAGTTAATTAAATACCACTAGGTAACGAGGAGTGTAAGCGAGTGAAGAAGAGGATGCAGGATAAAGTGAAGATCATGTATAATCTTGTTTTGAAGGAGGAATTTGAGTTTCATATAATTTGGTATTAAAAGAAGGACTAATAAAAGGAAGATAGCGTAATGTGTGAGAAAATTCGAATTTTTTCTAGAATTAAATTTTTATTTGATTATGTGGATTAAATAAATTTAATTGATTATTTATGGGAGTAAGCTAATTGAAGGTCGTTCTATGACCTAGACATATCAGAATATCATAGTATTTTGACTACGTGGTAGAATTAAAGTGTTTGAATTACTAAGACGAAAATAAAAACTTTCTGAGAAATTTTCTGAAAAATACTATTCACGTATTTCTGCTCGGAAAATATTTTTGAATTTTCGAGAAATACATAATGATAGAATATCGAGGTGAGATAGAATATCCAATAATATTTCAGTTGTGGCAAACACAATTTTTCGCCTGCGAACTTAAAACCTAACGATTAGGGAAAATGAATTCCGAGAAGGAATTTAAATACGTATAATGAATTAAAGCAATGATTGTATAATACGTAAGTATTGTACGAGGTAATGAATACAAGTATAATACGAGGTATTATACGAGCAAGTATGAATGATGGAATGTCGTTTATTAAATAAGTATACGAGTTAGAATACGAGATTAAAACATAAATTATACGTTATAAGGCTTTAAGCCAAATGTAATGGACTTGTAGGATTGGGCAAGAAATTGTAAAGTCCAATGAGATATTGATAAGGCCCAAGTATAGAGATGTGTAAGCCCAATGCAAGATAATGAGAAAGCCCAATAGGATTTAATTACAAGCCCAATGTGTAAGATAAGTTAATTAAGCTAATTGAATGAAAAGCCCAAGATAAGATTTAATGGGTAAAGTTTGATCCATGGGGCAACCCATGGGTGAATTGGTGACCAAGAATTTAGTGTGTTGAGCAAGCAGACTTAAGTGTTAAGCAAAGGATAAGTTAAGTAACTTAATTGCTAAGTAAAGTGATTATGTGTGATGAGCAGGTAAAGTGCTTATGTGTGGTAACCAAATTAACTTAATGGTTAAGTGTTGTGATGGGCAAGCAAAGTGTGTGGAGGCCAAGTTAACTTAGTGCTTAAGTTTGGAATAGTAAGGAGGTGATTAAGGAGGTGGAGGGAATTAACTTAGTGCTTAAGGTCCGGGTATATGGTTTGTAAAATTTTAAACTCTGATTTTTACACGTTTCCGCACTATTTATGCAATTTGATTGCGTTCTTGAATATTACAAACCTAACAGTGGTATCAGAGCCAAACCTTTATGCGAATTATTAATTGTTCAGATTTGATATGTATGTTGATATGTGTTTAGAACAATTTTATTGGACATAATTTTGTTGTATAAAATTTATTTAAAAAAAAAAGGAAAAACCGTTATAATATTAACGGAAATCATTGATTATATGTTTCCTGCACAAAGCATTCCCTGCACAAAGCATTCACAAGTTGCTGTAGGATTTCTTAAAAAAAAAAATGATTGCTCCAAATACATTTAATCCCACGTGGCCATAAAAAGTTACAGGGAACGAAAGCTGCTATTCTGCCAAAAAAAAATTTAAAAAAAACGGAATCAAGCTTCACGGAAATAAAGGGAATTAGATTCATGGACATGCACGGAAATATTATATATATATAATATATTACGAATATATATATATATATTCTTAATTATTATATAATTAAAATAAAATATTTATTTTAATTTTAAAATAAAAGGTTTATTTTAATATTAAAATATAAAGTTTTATTTTAATCTTAATAATTTTATAATTAAAATAAAAAGTTTATTTTAATTTTAAAATTAGATTTCATGCTAACTAATTAGAGTTGGAATTGGATTCCATGATAACTAATTGAAGTTGAAATTGAATTCTATGTTTCCTTAAATAAAGGAGTTTATTTAGATATGAAATAAGATTTCATATTATTCAAAATAAAAAGGTTTATTTGTGAATAGGAAAGAGAATCCTAATTTCCTTAAATAAAGGAGTTTATTTAGATATGAAATATGATTTCATATTATTCAAAATAAAGGGGTTTATTTATGAATAAGAAAGAGAATCTGTGTTTCCTTTATTAAAGGAGTTTATTTTTTTATATATGGAATTGGATTCCATAATTAATTAAAATAAAGGAGTTTATTTTGATTAAAAAAGATTTTGATTAAAATAAAATAGTTTATTTTATTCAAAATTGGATAAATTAAAATAAAATAGTTTTATTTTGATTTAAATTTGGATTAAAATTAAGGAGTTTATTTTGATTCAAAATAGATTTTATACTAACTAAATTTGCCCATTAAATGATATCAATATATATATATATTAAATGTTTATTATTCATCGGATGAATGTTATTTATTGATGCATATGATGATGTGTATGATAATAAATGGGATTGATTATGGACTATTGACCAATGTGATTGGATTTTATTTTAGTTGGATGCATGAATGTATGGGTTTTATTAAATGGGGTCTCACAGACCTCGCCTTCTCTAATTTTTCTTAATATAAATTATATCTCTCCTCCTATGTACTTCTCCTCGATCACGATCAAGGTTTCTATTTATTTTAAATAGTTTTGTAATAGGAATAGTTAGAATTAATTTTGAAGAATTAGAGATCAATGAGCAAGGAGCAAGGAGCGCTTGAAGACCAGAGTTTGTAATGGAGCCAGGGTTTAAATGTAATAGTTATATTTAAATATTATTTCTTGCACCCTGGGGGTTTGACCTTTTGGTTCACTTAGTGGCTCTAGTGAACCAAACTAGAATAAAAGTCCATAATCAATCCGGGTAGAATATAGTATTCTATATGTGCATGCTATACTATATATATATATATATTATATATTATGCAAACATGCTTCGCATGTTTATTAATATGACGCGTGTTTTATATATATATGTACATGCGCGCTAAACAAGATGAGACAAATTAATAACAAACCCCTCAATTTTTATATTAAGTCCTAAGCGTTCAAAGATATTTGGAATATCGAGCGTCAGCTTTCTAGCATGATAAAATTAATAGAGTATTAAATATTTAATATGAGTTTGTTGTGTCACCACAAGGCAAGTATTAAGTATTTAAGATGTTAATTTATCACATTTGATGCTTATAAAGAAAATTGAACAATATTATTTTGTTGTGTCACCACAAGGATGATATTTTTCTTTTTTGAATATATGGAGTGCTAGGTCGGACTTAACTTGGATAATTTTGATTCGGATGTGCCACCACTTGATCAAAATAATCTAAGAGGCAAAAGAAAAGGAGTTCAGATAGTTGATGTAATTGACAAAAGTTGTCTACCTATTTATTTATATATAGTTTGTTGTGTCACCACAAGGCTATATACATTTGAAATGGGATCCTTATTCTCACTAGCGAGATCTTTAATTAGATTTTGCCGAACTATATATATATTGAGGTAATATAGTTTGAAGAAAATAGTGGGAGATACCAATTTAAAAACAAGACCTAATTTATTTTGGTAATTAATAAAAGAATGTATGTTAAAATGTTGTTAATTACAAATTCATTTACGTAATTTTACAATGTCTAAAATTACTATCATCTGCAAGCATATTAGATGCTAAATTAATCGTAATCAATTAAACGGATTGGTTAAGGAATTTGAGAATAGTTCTCATGGCTAAAAAGCTATCTTATGTCATACGCCTATCCCCGCAATGGTTGCGCATAATGCCTCCGAGGAAGAGATTGCTACTTTTAGAAAGTGGCAAGATGATGCACAATTGGCTCAATGCATCATGCTCGCATCCACGAGTAACGAGCTTCGGCACAAGATGAAACTATGGATGCTCCTACTATATTCCTGCACATCAAGTAGTTGATGGTGAGGAAAGTTAGACTGATAGATATCAGATATCTAAGGAGCTCTTCCGATCTAGAATGGCCAACGGCACTATAGTACAGACAAAAAGTTCTTAACATAATCAATTTGATTGATCAATTAGGACAACTAGTTTTGTCATGGATTGAGAGTTGAGTCAAGATTTGATCTTGCACTCATTCCCGGACTCCTTTCATAATTGTTGTGAATTTTTCATATGAACAAGCTAGATATCAGCCTCGCTGATTTGCTTATCATGTTGAAAAATGTTGAGAGTCACTTTCCAACCAAGAAAGAGGAGTCTTCTTGGTAGGGGCCAAAGGATCTTCCAAAAGAAGAACGATTCGAAGAAGGTATAAATAGAAAGGGCAAAAACAAAGGATAATAAGAACAAAAATTGATACGGATAGCAAAGGAGTTTGCTTCCATTGCAATAAGCCTGGACACTAGAAAGAAATCATGAGAAGTATCTTGCAGAGAGGCTAACCAAAGAAGCTTAGTGAAGTTTCGGTTATAAATACAAATTTGTTCATGATTTAAAATAAATTTTTCTTTAAGTCAAGGTTCTACTTGGGTATTGGATACCGACTTTGGTTATCATAAATATAGATTTATGAAGGGACCAAACAGAAGTAGAAAGCTAAACAAATATAAGTAAACCTATGTGCGGGAAATGTAACAAAGGTTGCTACATTAGCCATAGAAACTTATAGTTTAGCAATGCCTACGGGTAAGTCTATTAAGTCAATAAGTTGTTATTGTATTCCAGTTCTTGTTAAAAATATTATTTCCATTTTATTGTTGGACAATGAAATCTTTGGTATTATAATTAAGAACAATTGTTGTTCTATTTATAATAATAATGTTTTGTATAGAAATGGAATATTACTTAATAAATTTTGTATACTTGACTTACATGAAAATAATTTTGCATATTGAATAAATTAGTATAAGAAAAGGAGATGATCATTCAAAGAGTTGAATGTGTGTATTTCTTTGAATACAAGTATGAATTATTTGAAAGGTTCAAAGAATTGAAGTGAAACAAATTGACAATGTATTAAGATTCTTTGATTAGATCAAGGAATAAATACTTGTGAAATAAGTTTCTAGATCATCTTAAATAGTTTTTTCATAATGGACGCCTCTTGATACGCAATAATTGATTGATGTATTTGAATGGAAAAATCGTACCTTGTTGGACATGGTGCGGTCCATAATGATTTTACCGACATTCCAAAGATCCTTCAGGTCATGTCCTAGAAATGGGCTGCATATCGACGAAAAAGGTAACCTCAAAATCCGGCCCCAAGACTCCATAAAAGTTATGGACAGGGAGGATTCCTAATCTTAAGTATGTTAAGATAAGGGGTTGTCCAAGTTATGTGAAAAGGTTTCAAAGGATAAGCTTGGGACAAGATTTTATAAGTGTCGATTTGTGGGACATCCTAAAGTAAGTTTAGGGTATATGTTCTATAATCCTACTTAGCAAAAGGTGTTTGTTGCAAAACACGCTTTCTAAGATAAAGGTGTTTATCATTCAAGGGGCTAGTGGGAGGATAATAGATCTTGAAGAGTTCAAGAACCACAAAACACTATAAATCAAATAAGAGGAACACCAGAGAGATAGACCTATTATACCACAAATTGAATCATAACCGGAATAGTACCAAAGATACCTGGGAGGTATGGATTCATCATAGATGATGATGATGATGAGGTACACATCATAGAAGATGATGATCCAGTTACATACGATGAGGTAAGTGTTGTAGACACTCAGAGAAATGGATTGAAACAAGTTTCTCAAATATGGAACATTCATTTTGATGAGGCAATCAAAAGAGTTCAATTTTATCAAAAATAAGAATGAACCTAGTGTGTACAAAAGGGTCAGTGGGAGCATCGTGACATTCCTAGTACTATATGTTCATATACTACGGATAAGGAATGACATACCAATGCTACAATCAGTAAAGATAAAGTTGTCTAAACATTCCTCCATGAATGATTTGGAAGAGTATCTTAATTGGGGATATAAATCTATATAGATAGATTTAAGAGGATGCTCGACTTAACCCAAGGAACGTATATTCATTTTGATGCTAAAGTCGTTTAGCATGGCAAACTCCAAGAGATGTCTCATGTCGATGAGCTATGGAGTGTATCTCTCTTAATAGTCCCCACAGACTCCTGAAAAGAGAGGTAGCATGAGTGACAATCATGTATGCAATGAAATGTACGAGACCTAATGTTGATCAGTCATATTATGGAGAAGTTCACTATGAGTCAGTGAAAAACATCTTAAAGTGCTTAACCGACACTAAAGATGTGATCATATTCATGGTGGGTCTAAATTAAAACTAGAGGGCTTAATGCACTCAAGTTTTTCGAGATGCACCAATATGACGTAAAAATCCACATTAAGGTAAAGCGTTATCTTGAGCGATTGGTGCGTTGAATTGGAAAGGTTCCAAACAAAGAAAGAGTTCTTTGGTTTAGTGATAAAGACAAAGTAAATAGCTATAAATGAAGCTGCAAGTTGATTGTTTGGATTAAAAGTTCATTACAGAACTAGGAATAGTTCCTAAGTCTCATCTTGGATCTAAACATGTGTTGTGGCACTTTCATTTGATTATAAGAATCATTGAAAGATGGGAAATCACTATAGAGATGGTGGACTCTCAAGAACAACATTACATATCCATTAACTAAAGCTTATCCAATAGCAGGATAATCGTCACTTAGAGAAGAAGAGTATAAGATACAATGGCGATTGGCTTTAGTGCAAGTGGGAGATTGAAAGTAATATGCACACAAGCCAATCATATTTGATGATAAAGCATATACTTTATAACAATCTTATTCATTTATTAATAAAAAGTATTAATTTATTAAAGGCTTTTAATTATCTACATGATGCTGTTTTATAATATGTGATAAACCCATAGTTTTAAGCAATGCTTTTAGAATAATGATGATGATCATTCTAATGAGATCTAAATTCTTAGAAAGCTTAAAACTAAAATAGTTCCCAATCGTTGGATTACTAAATTGGGGATTAGTGAATCCGGATAGATTGGTACATACGTTGCTTTCTCATTGGATGAGGATGATTGATCTCATGATCATTTGTGTGGAGACACTAAAGCAAGTATGTAGGTGCTTATTAGAGAATAAGTTCACTGAACGTGGCTCGCTAAGAAATACCTAATGGAGTTTTACTTGCATGTCAATAGGAATTCCTGTAGTGATAGTAGTACAAGTGATCCTTGGACTTGAGATCATCATAATATCTTGTGTATGATGAGTTATACTTTGACTTATTCCTTAAGACCCTTAGGGTATATCAAAGGGTATGCTTGGGTATAATAAGTTGTACATGGAGATAATATATGATCATTAAAGAATCTACCACTTCTATTAAAAGAAGAGAAATGTCCTATGTGATTCGATAAATGACAACCCAAAGAGTCCTCAGAAAGGCGTAATGAAATTAGAAAGGAGTTTCTAATTTGCATTATTTGGAGTTGTGCATTTAAGAGTCAAAATACATATAATTAAATAAAATAAGACTTGTGATGTAATTCCATGTCTTATATTTAATTGGGACATTGTATGGTGGAAGGATTGAATTATCACGGTAACTATTTACTCAAAGGTTCTTTAATGATTAATGTTGAAATCTATATTATCCGGAAAGTCGTTGATCGCTAGGGAGGCTTATCCTATTGTAGAATAAATATTATTTAAATAAATTAATTGTTTAATTTATTTATTTAAATAAGATTAGAATTGTTCTAATTGATTTATTCACAACTTAGGTTTAATATGGAGAACCTAAAGGGTCACACCATAAAAGGAAGAATAATTATTTAAGAAGTTAATGGCATAATCGTAATAATATGTTATGTATATTTAATTTAATCTATGGTGATAGAATAAATTAAATAGCTTAATATTTATTATTTAATATTTTAGAAATATTAAATATAAATTAATAAGAGGAATCTTATTAATATTATTACAATTATTATTATTTTAATTTCTAAAAGAGTTTAGGAATTAATTTAATATAAGTACTCTCATTTATTCCTAATTGGATTAGGAAGGAAAATTAGTTAAAGAAGTTTAATTAATTATCCCTAATTAGATTAGGGAGCTTAATTAATTAAAAGAATTTAATTAATTAAATAAAACCCAATTCCTTAATTGTTAAGGTGGGTTGCCCACATCTATAAATAAGAGGAGTCTTATTATGGGTGATGTGGTTGTTGACTTTTACAACATACGACATAATTCCAATTTGTTGGAGAGTACGTTCTTTTCTATAGAGATAGAAAACTAGGGTTTGAGCCAAATACCCATCTTCTTGAATTCCTTTTCTTCCTTGGTGGATCACCTCTAGAGGCCAAACACTTGGGTGGCTAACGTTGATCAAAGGAAGGAACCAAACCCGGTGGATTCAAGTTGAACGCGAAAAGGATTGGAGGTGAACTTGTACCAGAGGAAGCTCGGATCTTCAAGGGTATGTTTATTATTCATCTTTTTTGTTTAATTAATAATTGTGCATAAAGGGTGATCCGGGTATATGGTTTGTAAAATTTTAAACTCTGATTTTTACACGTTTCCGCACTATTTATGCAATTTGATTGCGTTCTTGAATATTACAAACCTAACAGAACGATTAGTTTACCTTGTAATAAACTAGTAAGTTGTATATATCATGATATGATGAACAAAGAATTTAATGGTTTTAGAACCTGGGAACGGGATGTAATATTACTAATGTAATAAGAATGTCGTTGATACACACATTTTGATGTCATTTCAATAGAATGAATGTATAGTTATAAGTACCGTATAGCACCATCTGCTGGGTTGGAAGATATCCGGATTTGGGGGCATCACATATATGTCTAGAGATATTCAAGATTGACCCGTGGATGGTCTAATGATACGGCCCACACAGATGTCTTCTTCGATAGTCAGCTGCATTGATCACACCCCAGCAGTATTAGTAGCAATCATAATAACATCTAGAGGTCATGGTATGATAGTTTGTCACCTCTAGATCGGGTGACCGTAGATCAATTATTACAACATTCCATGACCCTTGTGACGCCCCCAAATTCGACTCCTTTCGAACCTCGGATCCGGTCCGCCACGATACTACTATCGTCAAACTATTTATATCTTTTGTTCATAACGTAATGAATATAACTTAGCTTATTTCAATTTAGAATATAAATTCTTTCCATTTCCAGGATCTGTGTAATGACCCCAAACTTTTATAAGTTTCTAATCTTGTTCATTTACTATTCTTGTTTTACATCACATTCGATGTTATAAAAATATGCGGAATAATTTAAACTTTTTCAATCTCCTTTGAAAAAAAAATCTTTTATTGATTTCTTAACTTGAATCAATTACAAATCCCTGAATCAAATTATTCTATGATTCACTTTATTCAATTTCTGTATAAATCTTTACATCTCGATTCAAGTTTCTCTATGTATCATATAGTATAACTTGACATGTATTACACATTATAAACTGCTATCATGTACATCTACTAGAACCTAAACATGGTTCAAGAGCATCTAGTTAAATAATAAATCAATCTCCTTCGATACCATTGAACTTTATCAATCAAATAGCACGTAACCTTTACCGTGTATCCTTAACCTGTAAAAGTGGTTATTTACAAGGGTGAGCTCGACAGCCCAGCAATTCTAATAGTTTTAATGCAACACATAGCATATAATAGCATATTCAGTTCATGCATTCATAATCAATTAATATTTACTACGTATGTTACTTCTCACATAACAGGCATAAAGATTTACTTCACAAGCATATCATCAAATATCAACTTTCAAATTTCATACATATTTCATATGCATTACATCAACATTTGCATAGCATAATATAGCTCAACTAACAATTATCAAATTCATATATCAAATAGGAACTGAAAGACTTGCCTGATTCGTAGTTTATCAATTATGACTTAACTTCTTAAAGCTTATCTGCACAGCGTGTATTCCTACACAGTTATATAATCATGGATTCATATCCATCAGTCATACATTTCATACACTCTTAATATAATAATAAATATTACATCATTTCCTAACTAGATTTGTAAAACCTTCATTTCACTTTCTCATCATACTCTTAGAATAGCTAGGCATGTATAAGTATACTTTAACCATCTGTTCTTGACATCAACCTTCATATACATTTATCACACACTTGACTCGCTATGTGTTTGACGCATATTTAATGTTTATAGATACGTGATTTACGTTGTTCATATTCAAACTACTTAGTTCCATAATAATTTATTTCAATCAATAAAGCTTAAAAACTTTCTTTAACAAGATTCGATGATATAAGTTTTTAAACCATATATTGGTACTAATATGCTTCTACTAGTATGCTTCACATAGACATAGCATAGTTCATTATTTGAAGACATATTTTAAACCACACTTGAAAGGTCCAATTCATGCTTAGCTAGATGATGAACATATTCGTCGTGTCTAGGGGCATAAGGCGTTCAAGATCACTTTTAAAAGTCATTCTAGGCCAAGATAAAGCAACTAGGTGCAACTTTTAATCTCATTTCATAGCTAACTAGGACATGTATATATGTTATCATGTTTAGAACTTTAAGTACACAAGTTACTTTAAGTTCGTTCTTAAAGTTTCAAGTTTTCTTTAGAAATCATTTTTAACTAAGCTATTGTAAGTTGATAATAAGTAAAGTAACTTTAAATCACTTCTCATTCTTAAGTATACTCATAACTCGACAAGATGTCTGTGTTAAAGTATCATAACTTCAAAGACTCAAGGTTCATCAATATTCCTTTTTCAAAACTCCAAGTTTCTTTTCAAAACACATACTAAGTCATAATAAAGCATTCTATTATGAGTAAGGTAATCTTATATTTCATGTCTATCATCACGCATATTTATGTTTTATCACTTAGAATAACATATTCCATCGTCGGGAGCAGTATACTTGCGTATGTGCTCGTTCGACGCCCTTCGATTGCCTCTGAATACGTAATAGTCACAAAGATGACTATTTTAACCCTTCCTAACGACCTCAAATTGAAAAACTTAAAGACCAAAAGTTGTAGGTCTATTCGTCCTCGTTTCGGATCATCATGAATTTCCTCAATCGAAGTTCGTATGAAAAGGTTATGGCCGTTTTACCAAAACAGATAAAATCAATCATTACAGGACACACACCCCCGCCTGGGCGGGGTTTTGCCCAAAAAATAACATGTCAGAGCGGGCCTAGTGGCTGCAAACTTGAATTTTATTCCTTGCTATGAACCATCATGCCAAAATTTCTTTGTAACCTTCATAATTTGAGTTATACATGTCCAAATTAGTTCATTTTTGATTATATGGATTCGTAACTCATAAAACTACAACATAACAAATACCCATCAACTAACATAAACATTAACTAAACCAAATATGAATTTACAACTCTGTTCATACTAATTTTCTTGTTTTGAAAAGTTTAGCGAATTCATTTACTACGAATTCATTTCTCAACCAATTTGGTTTGTTTAACTCCCGTTGTTTTCGTATTGAACTATATTAACAACATCTAACAACAATTAATGGATTACATCAACATTTAGCCATCAAATTTCTGACTCAAAAGTGACTTTTTCATGACATTTCTAGTAATTGAAAACTTAGGAAATCAAAAGCATTTGGGAAAGTGCTATTACCTCTTTGCGGCTTAATTGAATTCCCCCAACACACTGATTATGCTCCCTCAATTCTCAGCAACAAACTCTCTATATAACTATCAAGAATTCAAGAAACATAACTTATGAGGGGAAGCTCCCAATTTATAGGAAATTCATTATCCATACATTACCTTTGCCCAAAGATTTAAACTAATAAGAAGAAGAAGAAGTCATTGGATGATGAAGAGTTGGTTACCAACTCCTTCCCCGGCCATTCTCTCCTTCATCATCACCCTATCTAGCCATTGTTCAGTTTAAGTAATAGAGGAGTAGGCCATTGGCCTATTCACTTGATAAAGGAAGAAAGACACTTATTTTGGGACAATTCTCTAATGATCAGCATTTAGACAACCACTATTAGCATACATGGGTTATTTGATATTTGTTCCTAAATGAGCATATACACCCAATCATACATTACACATAGAATTTATATAATCCATGTACATTGGTTTATTTTAAATAATATTTTAATTGGGCTAATTATAAAATAGTTTAATATTCCCAATCCATCATTTTCCATAAAATTTATCATCTCAAATATACTCAATTATCATAATGATAATTAATATCAACTATTTATAAACTCACCATTTATTTTCTTTTAATATTCCCATTAAATCTCCCTTTGATTTATCTTCCCTAGCTATGCCACACAAGCCCTAATAATGTGAACTTAGTAATTTAATAGTTCACAACCTTATAATGTAATCTC
The DNA here is from genome assembly GCA_020205615.1 of Panax quinquefolius. Lineage (NCBI taxonomy): Eukaryota > Viridiplantae > Streptophyta > Magnoliopsida > Apiales > Araliaceae > Panax > Panax quinquefolius. Next base: position 78,414 of record JAINUW010000112.1, read on the forward strand.
ACAAAATAATAGTATTCTTAACATTAAATCTTATAATATGGTCATGGAAGTGGTCCATTGCCATGTTACATTTTATTATCTCACTTGTACATAATGCTAGCATACAAGCCTTTATACGTATGTATTCATATGTTTCCTATATTATATAGTTACCATTGAAGTGTCCCACTTCATTTCATATCATATAGATGTAGTTACTATATAATATAAAATCATTGCACATACAAATTAATTCCTTCAATTGTTCATTAATTAAATTATTTAATGAATGCTTATTCCATCACTTTGCCACACTAGGCATATCACACAAGCTTACATTAAGCTTATTACTTATTCTCATTACTTATTCATTTCCCACCACATTACTATAATCAAAATTATGTACTTCGCCATAACATAACATAAGATGCTGTTATCATGTTTTCTCTAAATATAGGAACTAATCATACTAAAACAATTTACTCATTTTTTTAAGATATTATTCTTAATATAATATCTATGTATTATTAAAATATTTACATGCGTGACATACGTACATATTACTATATATAGAAAATAAGTTTATTTCCTATTATGATAAATTGTTTCCATCAACTTATATAGCAAATATGTTTTAATATATTTACCATATTACTTACTCACACATTACCTCGCATAAAGCTATATAAGGTAATATCAAAATAATATTCCCCTTTTATTAAAATAATCAATTGCTAGAATTTATTTTAATATCCTTTATTAGAAATATAATATAATTATTTCTCTTTCCTTTCTATAGCTTGTCTCAACATAATTTCTTTAATCTATACATTTAACCATAACTCAATATTAATCAATAAATCTCTAACCAATATTTATCTAAAGATATATCGATTTTCTTCTCTCATTCACAGCTTACATATATACAAGTCTAAACCTAGCACACATCAAGTCTTTAATAGTATTCAATATAGTACATTGAGTGGTTTCCCACAAACAACCAACAAATTATTTTTCGTCTCGTCTACACTATTTTCACAGTGAGTTAGATCGGTTACTAATTCGTATATACCTCCACTCTCTGAAGGAATCGTTTAGCCCAGCTCCTATACATCCACCATTAAAGAGTACGGTCGCACCACCTTAGACTTGATACTTACTCGTGCATACTCATGAAATTGGTCATTATCAAAGATATTTAATGTCACCAACTTACTATGATAAACTATTTTCACATAAATTATTTAATATCGATAGATAAATTTTTATCCATCTTATTTACTTTAAATAACTCGCCACTTCAATAAATAACAAATTATAATAATAATATATTCATTAAACACAGAAATCACTTATTGCATAGTTTATATTACCTCATGCAACACCATTCCACATACCTCACAACATATATAAATATTCTTGTTCGAACCCTTCACATGCCTTAAGAATTTTATTTACTAAATTCTTATTTTAATATTTTCTGAAAATTCGGGTTCTTACAAGCCTCCTGATATTCCAGGTTCCTATGGGCTTTGTAGATGGTATGCCAGAGCATTGGGTACCAAAGAGGCAGGTATTCTTGTTTGGGACCCAGGAGTTGACTCCCACCTTAGAGGAGTATGTGTGCTTGTCGGTGCTGCCACTGGACAGATCTTGCGCGCGGATGGCTATCGGCGACATGACCCGACAGTTCATGACCCTCATCGGGCTTAGGCGTAGAGTAGTATAGGATGAGATTACATCCAGTCATGTGGTGTCCCGACATTTTCTGATAGACATATTTTTTATAGAGGACAGTTATGCTCGACACTCCGTAGATTTCACCACATTGGAGGATCAGTGGCGTACGGCCAAGGTAGACGTACTTATGATGTGCGTAGTGGCTTATGTTTACATGGCACTATACATGGATGAGCTGGACATCGATTTTTGTCATGGAAATGAGAGCTCTCATAGAGGGTCCTACTATTGTGTCGATGATTGTGACAGAGACATTGAGATCGGCCACATATTGCCACACCTGTCCTGCAGGGGTATTTATAGGCAGCTCGGTCATGTTGTATGTATGGTTCATGTCACACCTGAGACCAATTGGCACCTTCTGATGGTATGGGTATTGTTTTACCCATAAGATAGCTATGTCTTACTCTTTCGGCCCGGTAGCAGATGTCTGAACGACGCATCCGGCCAAGTGTTTTTTTTTTGGGATCGGAGATTCGTTTGACATATTGCCTTGTACAGGGCTTAGGTCACCCTATAACTTCATTAGTCATGCACGTGGCATGGATTATCTCCATCTGGCTGGTTTGAGGGGCATGACCACTTACCACCCACTAGCTATGATGTCATAGTTCGAACGGTTTCAAGATTTCCATCCTTTTGAGGGGGCATTGGGTCAGCGCTTGGCTTCTTGCCACTTGTCAGTAGAGGACAGATCCAGGATGTACGCATGTTGGGATCAGCGTGAGCTAGCTAAGTTTTATGTTAGCCATTCGGGTTGTTCGACAGAGTATTCTGCATGGATGGACACAGAGACCGCATCGGCTGCGATAGTATCCATAGAGCCGGGGATTGATTCGGAGGGTGGAGAGCCCATAGAGGACATTGATTTTCCTGGCGAAGAGGAGCTTTTTGTTGGGTTACCAGCAGCTGTGATGGATTCTCCCAGTGTGACTGTTACTGTGACCCCACATTCAGCATAGTATTTAGAGTAGAGTCTTCATCTGATAACTTTTGAGAGAGATCAGGCTAAGGCCTTGATGTTGACAACTCTTTCTAGGAGAGATGTTGCTCTATTAGAGAGAGATGATGCCTTAGCTCATAGGGACACCGCTATTACTGAGCAGGATGAGGCTAGATCATCCAGAGATACATTGATTATTGAGCGGGATGGAGCTATATCTGCCCGAGACGTAGCCATTACAGATAGTACTACAGTGAGATCCTTTACAACTGGCATTATTGCTGAGATGAGCGCATATATTGATGAGCACCGTGTCACCATGCATTTGGCTATGGATTTGTTGGCTCGTGTAGATACCATTGGGCAGGAGCTCACAGTGCTACCTCCTTCTTCGGAGAGAGATGCCATATTGGACTTAATAGCTCGTATATACACTGATTTGTAGATGGGCTTGTATTTTCCTGTACAGACTAGCTTAGCCATTTTGTCATGTATAATACATATTGTATATATCAAACAGTATTATATATGGCAGGGAAATATATTTTAATTACCTTCCCTTTTAGGTGTGCCTTGTTAGTTACTTGATATTTGTCTGGTTCTTCAAGGCTTGTGATCTTGATGTATTCTGAACGCATCCATGACGAGTGGACATTGAGATGTCTCAGAATCTTTTAGAATGGATCGTTGATCTGTGTGTATCCCTACCCTTTGGTGTCTTGGGATTAGTTTCTGTACGTAGTAATGGAGAGGAGTGTGGCTTTCGTCTTTGAGGATGTTCCATCTCTTATGGATTGGTGTTTCTCTTTGAGGACTCAACCTTAGCTTAGATGGTCGCCAATTCTCCCATTTGTGTGGGGAGATCAGTTAATTCCATCCCTTTGGTCTGAAGCCGATGAAGTGTGATGGATTGAAGGTTTGATCCCAGTACCATGCAACAAGTTTTTGTGTTTTGGTAGGGGGTAAGACCGAACCATAAATGGCTACCTACGTACTCCTATTGAAGAGGAGATCAGGTATGCGTAGTTTGAACCTGGTACTGTTTCACATTGTTCGAGTTGATGAGCTGTGGAAATTAATCGCCGTCCATTTCCTGTAATCTGAGAGCACCTTTTGTCAATACCTCCTTGACAATAAACAGGCCTTCCCAGTTTGGGCCAAATTTTCCTTTAGATTAATCTTGGTTGTTAATGATCTTCTTCAAAACCAAGTCATGTTGTTTAAACTGCTGTAGCTGGACTTTCTTGTTGTAGGATCTAGCGATCCTTTGTTGATATAACTGACCATGGAAGATAACACTGGTTTGCCTTTCGTCTATTAGAGATAGTTGGTGATACCTATCTTGTAACCATTAGTCTTCATCCAGCTGAGCATCTATCAACACTCTGAGGGATTCCATTTCCACCTCTATGGGGAGCACTGCTTCCATCCCATAGGTTAATGAGTAGGGGGTTGCCCCAATGGAAGTATGCATTGAAGTTCTGTAGGCTAATAGAGTTACAGGCAAGAGGTCGGGCCATCCTTTGTGATTGGCAAACATCTTTTGCATGATCTTCTTGATTTTTTTATTAGCTGCTTCAATAGCACCATTCATTTTTGGACGATAGATGACAGAGTTGAGATGTTTGATGTGTAATTGACTGTATAACTCTTCCATCATTTTGTTGTTAAGGCTCTTAGCATTGTCTGAAACAATTACCTCTGGTTGTCCATATCGACAAATGAAATTGTTTGGTAACCCTAGGGAAGGAGGTTACTTCTACCCATTTGGTGAAGTAGTCAATCATGGTAAAGATAAACTAATGCCCATTACTGGTTTTGGGCTCGATGAACCCGATCACATCCATTCCCCACATTGAGAATGGCCAGGGTGAACTCATATTATGGAGCTCCCTTGGAGGTGCGTGGATAGCATTCCCATAAATTTGGCATTGATAACATCTCTTGACGTGATCATCACAGTCAGCCTTGAGAGAGCTAGTAATGCCCTGTTCTTAGGATCTTTTTGTCAAGTAGAGGGCCGCTCATGTGTGGGCCATATACTCCACCATGGATTTCATCCATGATTCTCTGAGCTTCGTCCTTGTCCAGACATCTGAGGAGACCTAGTCCTGCATCTCATTTGTAGAGTGCATCTCCGCTTAGGTAAAATTTTATAGCCATTCGATGGATCCACTTTTTCTCAGTAGAACTCGCTTCAGTGGGTGTAGATCCATCTCATAGATACTCCTTGATGTGCTGAAACCAAGGGTTCTAGATGGGAGATAGCTCATCCGATACTTCTCCGATGTAATTCCCATAGGCTGGAGCCTTTTGTAGGGCAAATGTGATACTTGGCATGGTTTCCTTGTCAAGTATGTTAATCAAGGAGGCCAAAGTTACTAGTGCATCCACAAAGTATTCCTATTCCGAGGAATGTAGAGGAAGGTTATTTCTTCAAACTCCAAAGCCATCTGGATAACCTGCCGATGGTAAGGCAGTAAATGTAGTTCTTTGGTGTGATAGATCCCAGTGGTTTATTTGATTACCAATTCAGAATCCCCAAAGACAGTTAGCCATCTGATACCCATTGACTGGGTAAGTTTTAGCCCCATGATACAGCCGTCATACTTAACTGTGTTGTTTGTACTAACAAACTGTAATTTGACGACGACGGGATACTGCTCTCCCATAATGCTACTAGAACTGCTCCAGCCCCAGAACCTCCCATGTTTACAGCTCCATCAAATTACATCTTCCATGACTGGTGTATCTCGTACTGATGGTGTTGCTGAACTGTCATTACCCCCTTCATCGGGGAAGTATGTTTCTAAGGGTTAGAAATCCCCTGGAGGTGTAGCGGCCAGTTGATCCGCAATTCTTTGACCTTTGATAGACTTTTATATCACGTAGACGATGTCAAATTATTGTAGGATCAATTGTCATCTGGACAGCTGACAATTTAACATAGGTTTACTGAACACGTACTTGAGAGGATCCACGTGGGATATAAGATGGGTTGTGTGACCATGGAGGTAATGTCATAACCTCATTGGAGCCCATGCTAAAGCACAACAAGTCTTCTCAATCAAGGTATACTTGTGTTCACTGCTGCTGAATCTTTTGCTGAGGTAGTAAATAGCTCACTCTTGGCCTCTATCGTCTTTCTATCCCAACATGCAGCCCATGTCATTGTCATTAATGGACAGGTACATGAACATGGGAACACCATCCCTGGGTGGTACCAAAATAAGAGCTTTGAGTAGTTGTTCTTTGATCGTAAGGAAGGCTTTCTGACACTAATCATTCCATATCATGGAGGAGTTATTCTTTAATAGCTTGAAGATAAGCTCACAGGTTGCTGTGAGTTGGGAGATGTATCGGCTAATGAAGTTGATCCTTCCCAAAAATCCCCGTATTTTCTTCTCTGTCTGAGGAATGGGCATTTCCTTGATGGCCTGGATTTTGGTGGGATCCAACTCAATCCTTTTGTGGCTGACAAGGAAACCTAGCAACTTGACTAATTTAACGCCAAAGGCGCACTTGGCTGGATTCAACTTTAAGTTGTACTTACAAAACCTGTTGAAGAGCTTTCTAAGATGACCTATGTGGTCTTCTTCTCTTCAGGATTTGACAATGATGTCATCCACATAAATCTCTATCTCTTTGTGCATTAAGTCATTAAAAAGAGCCATCATGGCCCGCTAATAGGTAGCTCTGGCATTGATGAGGCCGAATGACAACCATCTGTAGCAAAAGGTTGCCCAAGGCATAATAAATGCAGTTTTCTCACGATCCTCTTCAGCAACCATAATTTGATGGTACCCCGCAAAATAATCTGTAAAGGAGTACATGTCGTATTGAGCAGTATTGTCAATGAGAATGTGGATAAATTGCACGGGAATGCTATCTTTAAGGCAAGCTTTATTCAAATCCCGGTAATCTATGCAAACTCGCACATTTCCTCCTGGTTTAGGCACGGGGACTATGTTGGATAGCCATTCAGGGTATGTGGACACCATGATGATGCCAGCTTGAAATTTTTTCACAAATTCTTCTTTGACTTTTAAACTCCACTCAGGTTTTAATTGCTTGAGCTTTTGCCTGACTAGATTGAATCCCTCTTTGATGGGGAGGCAATGAATGACAATGTCAGTGGACAAACCCACCATGTCTTCATGAGATCATGCAAACACATCCTGGAATTGGGTTAATAGCGTAACCATGTCATTCCTTTGGTTTAGAGTGAGGTCCCTACCAATCTGGATTAGCTTAGGGTTTTCTAAGGTTTCGAGGTTGAAAGGGGAGGTTTGATCAAGATTTGGTTTGGGTTTTTCTTCGACCCATTCTTTGATCTCCTGAGGTATCTCATAGTCCTCTTTTACTTCCATCAAGTCTGAATCCAACTTTACATCAAAGTTACAGTCCTTGTGGAGAATGGGCACCTCATCAGCAAGTTTAAGCACATCTACATTTAGAGTACTAAAACAAAAAAATGCTTTCACTTAATATATGAAACTGTTTAATCGTACAAAGTGTTAGCATGTAATGATAAAACAACTACTAATACTATACAAAAAAGTAAGAAGTTATTGCTATCTACATAGAAGAGGGATTTTCTACCCTTTTTACCCTTGTCGAAAAATGCATGGCATGCTGCTCCAATTGCCAAGGGTGAAGTCCGGTTGGAGAGCAGTGATGAAGGGGCTGTCATCGTCCTCTTTCTCCCGAATGATGACCATGATATCTGGACAATCATCATCTGAGATGTCTCTATTCATGCCTTTAGTATGGACAATGATACATATGTTTGACAATCGCCTGGCAATGTCTTGTTTACATCTCTATTCCGTTTCTTCCACTTCGGGATCTGGAATCAAGACCTCTTTTTCTTTGACCGGTATCGGTTTGGGAAATAATATAGCCATTATATGGGCAGGCACCTTTACCGGAGATCGTACAGGCTCAGGATCTGTAGGTTAAGATAATTGCGGTGTGGCTGAAGCTGAAGGAATCTGTTTGTGCTTATGAGGATTCCTATGACTAGAACTCGTAGAATAGCCTAGTCCAGCTATCCTGGCTTGAATGGGAACGTGAATTGGGCGCTTAATTCCCTGATGATCCTTGCCCAACCCTTGTCCAGGGTGATGACCCAATGACATCATCTCTTGAGTTGCCGACATTACCTCGACAAAAATCTTGGGTATTAGAGGTGGCGCCCTAAAAGGATGATAGTGAGTGTTTCTCACCTCTAGGGCATGGAAACTGACTGGTTCAACTTCTGCATTGAAGTTGATGAGTGGTATGTCACCTTTTTCAGGACATTTTGGCTCAGCATTAACAGTGACTAGGTTGTTGATAATGATGTATTTAAGTTGCTGATGAAGGGTGGAAGGGACGACTCCAGTCATGTGAATCTATGGTCTTCCCAAGAGCAAGTTGTATCATGTGGCTATTTTAAGCACGTGAAAGGATACGCAGAAAGTATGTGGACCAAACTCCACAGGCAGATCAATCTCTTCGACAGCATTACGTCGGTATCCATCAAAAGCTTTGATAACCGTATGGCTGCTTTTGATCCTCTTGAGATTGATGTTTAGCTTCTCCGAAATGGCATAAGGACATATATTTAAAGATGACCCTCCATCTATCAAAACTCCTCCCACCATATATCTGGAGGACAGAACCCCTATGTGCAATAGTTTGTAATGAATAGTCCCTTCAGGAGGTATGTCGTCATCAGTGAAAGATATCACATTGTTGATAAAAATATGATCAACCAGGTGCTGGAATTTTTCAACATCCACTGATTTCAGCAAGTGGGCTTCTTCCAAAACTATTAGCAAGACCTTCATGTGATCTTCGGAAGAGAAAACCAAGTCCAGTATAGAAATTTGTTGTGGAGCTTATCTCAAGCTTAAAACCACCTTGGCTTCATTATGGCCCATAGTACGGAGGAACTTTTCAATCTTCTCCATGGGAACTTTCCCTTTTGATCTGATGGTAGGCTTCATCACCCATTGGGGAAGATACAATGGATTCTCTTTCAACACTGCAGCAGTTATGTGGGATGTGAATCCTTCAGGCTCTCCATAATTCCATGGCACTTTTTTCAGGCTGACAATAGGGTAATGTGGTTTGTATGAAAAAGGAATGGGATTTTGCGCAACCACTTTCAAAGGATTGTCAATACCTTTGAGTTGAATTACTTGTATTGTGGGTGGTCTGGCAGCTAACTCATCCTCAGCAGATATAACTGCTATGATTTCCTTCCATTTTGTAGGAAAAGTGTCCCCACTCTCGAGTAACACAGTGTCATTATCTGCCAATTGTAGGACATCGCTGTCAATTAAGTTCTGAATAAGATGGCGGAGTGCCCAGCATTCTTCAGTGTTGTGTCCGCGAGAATGGGAGTGATACTGACATACTCTATTAGAATTGAACCGTCTTGAACGGGGATTGATTGGAGGTAGCAGAGTTGTTATTCTTCCTTCATTGATTAGCATTTGAAATATCACCTCCATTGGTTAGCCCAGATAGGTAAATTCCCTCTTGTTGGCAAAATACCGACCGGCTTTGGCACTTGTTCTTTTTGTAATTTTATCCTCCGAAGTTTCACTTTCTGGAGTCAATGATGGAGTATTCCTAACTAGAGGAAGGAGACTAGCATACTCCTAGCTAACTAATTGGCGTGTGACTTGATGCTGATGGATCATCAGTTCTGCCAATTGATTAAGTTTCTCACACAGAGCCTTCATTTTCCGTTCTATTATAAACTGGAACCATGCATAATCCCATTTATCAGCACCATCCTTGCTGGTTTGGGAGGATTCAACACCGTAATTAGAATTCTGTCCACTATTCTAATTAATCATATTAACCTCTTCTTCTTTGTGTTGAGGAAGAGGGTTGTCTTGCAGATGGGGTTGGTCGGGTTTGGTCACCACGGTCTCACTGTTATCAATTAAATCTTGGATCTTGTGTTTCAAGGCCCAGCAATCCTGAGTATCATGTCCTGGAGCTCCAGCATGATAGGCACACTTCCGGGTAGCATTGAAACGCTTCCCATTCAGGTTGGCTGGTGGAAGAAGATGGGTAATTTTCTTCTAGGTAGTTAGAAGATTGAGAATATTCTCGAGTGAGTCCCTTAGGGGTGTGAACACTAAAGTGCGACGGACTTCTCCACTCGTTGGCAATGGAGAGTTTGAAGATTGTGCTTGAAAAGGGTAGTAGTTTCTCCTTTGGATAGGCATGTTATGACTACCTTTTTGGCCTTGTAGTATCAAGGAAACATCCTCCTCTTTCTTCTTATGGACCCTCCGGGGGTTGTTTCCATAACTTCCAAACTGGATGTGCTCAGCAACAGCTTTCAAAGCGGCTAGGTCTTGAATCTTCCTTGACTCCAATCACATCTCATCCATTTCTCAGAGTTTGATCATTTTAGAAAATGGGTTGCCAATGTCAGCTAAGACTCTCTCATAGAAGGGAGCTTCTTGTATGTCTATGAAGGGAGCTTCTTGTACCGTAAGCATATAATAGTTTTGAAAAGTTTGTCAAAGCGGCTAAGACACTCTTACTGGATGTCCCCAGTAGAGTCGCCACCTATCGACGTCGGGATTTTTAATTTCCCTTTTCTGTTCTTGTCTTTTGGTGTTCTCATGTTAGGTGAGATTTGTTTGAAAAAACAAGTTGTGAAAAGTTCTGACATGTATATGTCGACGATTGGACTGTAAGAGTCGCCAGTTGGTATTTTTAAATGGTTGTACCAAATCAACTGAGAAAAGGTTTGCACATTGACCCAGAGATATGACACTGCTTAACAGGTCTGTGAAACTGAGATTTGTTAGGGTCTAGGGGCTTGATTATGCGGAGGGAAGGTGTTAGGCACCCCCCAACATCAGTGTTACCATGGTCACCGCCACTTTTCAATTAAACTATTTTATGAATATGTATGTGTGTGTGTGTGTATGGGTCAATGTGCAATTATCTAGAAGTAGTGCTATGCCTCGTTTGCACCTATATACAAAGGGTTTGAATTTTTGTATAAAAGTTCAGTTTTAACAAGAAATAACAATGATGTTTTATAAAAAGAGGTTTTTTCAAACCCTTATGCTCAATAGTAATTGAGGCCTTTGATACTTTCATTTTATTATATGTTCGGCTTGATTGCTTTTATTTTCGAGATGCGAGGCGTCTTCGAGAAAATAATATACATAGCAATGCCGAACTCCTTGTGGGCATGGAAGCCATCTAAGGAAATTTGAACACCGTAAATAATGTACAAGTTGATTACAGCCAAAAATGTCCATCACGGGAACCGAATCTAGTTTCAGGAGACTGAATCTATAATCACATGATTCCTAGGCTCACATGATGTAGCAGTTTGTATGAAAGCTATAAGCAGTTATATATATAAAAGGTGTAAATATATATATATATATATATAAACGATCAACCACCACGAAACAACTCCTTGAGGATTTGAAATGTAAATATATAAAACCTGTAAATATATATAGAGAGAGAGAGACGATCAACCGCCAAGAAGTAAACTCCAGGCAGGACTAAATGTAAAGAAAGCAGTAAAAATGATCAACCGCCATAAAGTAAACTTTAGGCGAGACTAAATGTAAAGAAAGTAGTAAAAGGCCACAAAGTAAACTCTAGGCCTGATAGAAATGTATATATATATATATAAGCGGTAAATGCACCAAATATTATATCCATGCTCAATCATACAGAGCTTAATGGTAATAATATATATATATATATAAGTATTTATATATATATAAGCAGTAAGCGCACCAGATATAAATCCAGACTCATCGAGCGAGTTCGACAACAGTTTATATATATATATATATATATATATATATATATATATATATATATATACGAGAGAGGCTCTAAAGCGAACTTTAAAAAAGCGAACCAAAGATTTAAGTGCGTCTTTGGTGTCTATATGGCGATGATTCGACCCGTCGCCATAGACACCAAAGCGACGGTTAAATCTTTGGTTCGCTCTTTAAGGTTCGCTTTAGAGCCGGACCGATATATATATATATAAGCAATAAACGCTCCAGACGTGAGTCCATGCTCAATAGAGGCATAACTCAATAATGTTAATAAAAATATAAATATATATATATAAGTATATATATATATATATACAGAAGAAATAAAAAGCCATGGACCGAAATCCGAGCATACGCACACAACACGACTCTCAACGTGAATAACTGTGTGTGCAGAATGTGGAGAAAAGGCATTAAGAAATGTAAGAAGGATTACAATGGACTGCCAAAGAAAACTTCAATAGCTTTAAATGGATGAGCACTCAGTTCCCACCAGTAAAACCTAGCAAAATATAAGCTCACAAGTTTTTAAAATGAGAAAGTACTCAGTTTATAGTGTGTACAGATCAAATTGGACAGCACTTCCTCTCCTTTTCTCTTTCTAAAATGGCCACCCCAAGCCCTCTATTTATAGAGGGGGGGAGCCACAGGTGTACCTGCAGCAGCCGCAGATGCACCTGCGACTGCCCGGGGTGCCCCAGGCTACGCGGGTCCCGCTATCTCGAAGTACATGCACGCATGCAATGCGATGTCTGCTCGAACTTTCAGAACTTAAATTCGGGCATCCGATTGATGTGTATAAGACCTTTTTCAGAATGTTGTTGTCGAGAGTTACACGAATGACATGGGATTAGAGGTTGTACGAAGTCAGGAAGATGGGACCATGCCTATGTTTTCAGGCTTCAAGTTTTGTCCGGTGTGCTGTCTTGTGTAATAGTCACTCAAGTTTGGAGCTCTGGTTTTTGTAGGACATTGTTGTGTAGAATGTATGTTGAAATATTGTTGAGATGGTGCAATGTGGGATCGAGGTGGAAAAATGACAATTTTGCCCCTCATCGGGGTTATCTCCGGTTTGGGCTGATGTAGCAGTCGTTGCTCAGGGTCATCTCTGAGATTAGGCTATTGTGACTACTGAAGGTCCTCAGGGTTGTCTCTAAGGTGTGCCTGACCTCCCGGGGTTACCTCCGGGGTTGGAACTGAGTGCCTCGGGGTTATCTCCGAGGTTGAAGCTGACTACAATGGTTGAAATGAGAATTTTCGGGGTTATCTCCGGAACTGCAACTGTACTCCTTGGGGTTGTCTCCGAGGTTGAACCAGAAACTCCCGGGGTTGTCTCTGCGAATGGAACTGGTTATCTCGGGGTTATCTCCGAGATGGTCAGACTGATAATTCTGGGGTTATCTTTGGAATTGGAGCTGCTTTGTCCTCCAGGGTTATCTCTAAAAGACGATTTTGCCCTCCTGCAAAGTTAGTAACAGGAATGCAAAATTTCGAGTGGCTACAGGTGGTAGTGGTGGAAATGGTAGTAATAACTTGAAGAGAAAGTGGAATACGAATATGGGTGTAGGAAACCAGCAGGGTAACTAGCAGAAAGAAAAAAGTTTGAAGTATGCGCTACATGCAGAAAGTATCACACTAGCATGTGCTTAAGGGGGAAACGAGTATGCTTTCAATACAAGAAAAGGGTCTATCAATGATCAGCAGATTAAGCGGCCCCATTCGGTCAGAGATACCTATCATCGATGCGCGATCGCACGATGGTCGTCGCATATAATCTGGTCGCTGATGTGCACATAAGCGACCACTATTAGCGACCGATATATCTGCGACTGCTATTAGCGACCGAATTCATCATTTTGGTTGCTAAGCTGAGTCAGCATGGCTCAGGGCCAAAGGCTGACGTTGTCCACGTGTCAGCGACTGTAATCAGTGACCGTGTGCGATCGCTGATACCCTCAAATGTTTAGCAATCGCTAATGAATATCAAATGACACGCGTCGCGATCATTTGATTTCAAACAATGAAAACCATATTTTTTCTTTGTTTAGCGTAATTCCTAAAAACCGATTAGACTATTTTGTACCTACTTTATCCCAACACACATACACAATAATATAAACATCTTGCACAACAATGTAAACATCAATCGTCCACCGACACATACACCAAACTAGTATATAAACTATATAAACCTTTAAACCAATATGAATTGAATAAATATAAACAAATCTAATGTTTAAGTAACATGAATGAATATAAAAGTACAAAATTCTCAAAGAACTACAAAACAGAGATGTATCGATCGTCAAGCATCAACGTCTTGATTAGCTTCTCCTTGATCACCCTATAATTAACAAAATAGTAAAACAAGTTACAAATATATACTAACTATGTTAATAGTGGTATATTACGATAATATATACAACAAATTGATTTTATACCTCGTCGCCATCCCTATCTTTGTGATGATGATCTTTGCCATCTCTTGCTTGACTAACTCCTCAAGACTCAGATCCCCGGATACCACTTGATATCTTGAAGACCTCAATCTCAACATATAGCTCTCACACAGTCAATCGGAGTATGAACAGCTGGATGACTCGATGACTGTGAAGACTGGGTAGTAGAGCTTCCTGAGCCACTGAAAGATGGGCGTCGTCTTTGTTCTTGACCTTTAATATAGTTCTTATTCATAACAGACGCCCTCTCCCACAACTCTTGATCAATAGGCGGACGTGGAGTGCCTTCAGGATAGCGCTCATTCATTAAACGCTTATAAGTATCTTGTCATCATGTTAACAATTAAATAGTTAAAAATAAATTCTGTAAGCATTGATAAACAAGATCAAATTGTTAAAACTTATTACCACTATCTGGATAGCATCAGGCAGACCATCACGGACGGCCACGTACACATCTAGCCAATGGATAGGCTGACCTTGAGACTGAGACTCCTATACAAAAAATAGCACAATATTACTAAGTAAAAATGTGATATATTTTCTACAATTCATGATTGTAAACATATTAAAACTTGTAAATACGTACCCTGTCAATGATATGCTGCAATTGTGAAATACTATCACCCTTGTATGTTTCTTTAGCCTTTTCGCCATTGGGTACACCCGAGGATCTGTTGGTGGTGGCAGTCTTTCATCTTTTCACCCAGCTCTCAGCTCTCCATTGGGCACACATCTCAGCCCAAATGGACTGGGTGCACCACCAAGGATGCTTGTGCATGTAACCTCGCCTTGGTCTGGATGGTCGATCGATGCATTGTGAAGGGATTTTTGTCGTTCTTTATTCAAATTGTCTTTGCTGTGGACCGCGCACTTCTGCCAGAATAATGTCTGTATCACTGAAGCATGCGCGTCCTCCCATCTATACCGTTTCTGCAAATAAAACAACAATAATAACATTACTAAATAATTATCCTTTAAATATTATATTATCTGTCATAATTAAAAAAAATATACCTGAAATTCAGCCCAAACAGCATCCTTGTAGGCAATAGGTGTGCTCACCCACATAATCATAGGTGTAGGCCAATTCTGTAAACACATTTGTGATATGCACTTGACGATCTTATTATCTGAAAAATCACTATAATATACAATAATTTACATCAACGATAAGTAGATATATTAAAGCAATTTACATCTAAGTTATATATCATGTATAAATGGAATCTAAAATGCTTATATAGAAATGATGTGGAACGTACGTGCTATTCGGAGGAGGGCGAATCTGAATAAGAATCCGATCATCCGGATTAGTAGGGGCCTTGGGCACATGGTTAGGCCCCCTACCCAAGCCGCGCTTTTTATGCGCTGCTTCAGAAGCCATCTATATATTACAAATTTCAAGATGTTATTATGAGTTATATTTGATTACATGTATATATGAATATATAAAATCACAATAAACATGACAGTGATATAAACATGTATATATATGAATATAAAATGACAATAAACAAAAGTTGCATTTAAATAGTTTAGTACATAAACATGACAGTGATATAAACATGTATATATATGAATATAAAATGACAATAAACAAAAATTGCATTTAAATAGTTAAGTACATAAACATGGTCGATATAAAAAACATGTAATGCTAAACATGCATTTCATTTGTTCAATTGTCGATGTCGATTTAGAATCATCTTCAGATATCGTGTTCTGATTCATAACCATCATCTGCTTTAGATTCAGTGTCAGATTCAGTCAATAACTCTTCCTCCTCAGTATCAATGTTATCTGACACAAGTCTTGACTCAGGATCTAATTCATGTGGTTCATCTCCACCATCTAACTGGATTACTTCATTGTCGTCCTCCACATTTATTATAGTTTAACTATGAAGCATTTTCTCTCGATAAACCTCCCCATCAACTACTTCTACACGACTACGTGCACGATGGCATTTATTATATTTTGTAAATCTCCCTATAATATGGACTAGCCACATGCACGACGGCATGTATATATTGTCATTTCTAGGCACTCAAGACACAAACCAAGAGAAATATACAAATTCCCAATATAATAATGCAAATTAAAGCAGTAAAAAGTTATAAATAATGGAGTTTGTAGGAAAAAATTGCAAATTTAGAGTTTGTTTGATAGGTATGTAGGAAAATTTTATAATTTTACTTGTATAAGTGGCTAACTAGATTATATATATATATATATATATATATATATATATATTTGTACTTATCATTTTCTTTCTATTCTAAGCTAAGTCATACTTATGGCTCATATTGCCTCATGTTGTACTTTCATAGTAGATTATTGCCTTATGTTCTTGGTCCATATCTGAACACAACAAAAACTCTTCTACATAGGACATTTGGGAAAGAAGAAGTGTGTCATTCATGTTAGAAACTAGTACTCTCTTAGTTGTCTCCATAACCATACTTATATTAATTAGTATATGTATCTATTCTTTTATTTTTTAAATTTTGATTTTGCAGATGGGATTATATTCAAGTAGCAAATAAAACATACAAAGATATGAATCGTTTGGTTGCCTTTGAGATATGTTTAAAAACATGGGCAAGATGGGTGATTAGTTGAATTGCTGGCTTAGCTTAGTTCAAATGGGATGAATTGATCCTTTATATACATGCTCCATAAAATAGTTAGCCACCGTCGAGTGATTGAATGCAAGCCCACAGTTTTGTAGTATAACATTGCTCAATTAGAGCCGAACTTTATTTTAAACAATTAAGGATCAGATATGTTAATTCTACGAAATCGGCTTGTTCAGTAAATGAGTAGAATTTAAACGAATCGACTTATTTTTTAAATATTTTTAATATAACAACAAAATATAATTAATTAATTAAATATATTTTTATTAAGAACGTGGCGAGTGACTGTCATTAAATATACAGTGGTGGTCAGTGCATTAAAGAAAGAGAATGAAAAGGGAATATGGGACCTTATTAAGGCATGGGATTCTAAGGTTCACAGAAAAGGATATATTCCACATCTCCTCAAAACTAATAACAACAAATAAGAAGCAGGAATATGGTACTCCTAAATGATATGCACACAATCACTACAAGAAATCAGACAAAAAATGACGCTAAAATTTGTCACATAAAATTCATTTTTCGTCACTAAAATATTTGGTGACGATTGTTAATCATCACAAAGACCGTCATCGTATGAGCGTGGTATTAGGTATATTTGACACTACTTGATGTCGTCACTAAATGTTTTAACTTATGGTGACGATCTACATCATTGTCACTATAATTAATTACTTTTAGTGACGTTAATAGCGTCACTATTTGAATGAAACTTTCGTCACTCTATATTATGTTTCGTCATCAAAACTTGGTGCATTAAATGACAAAAAATGTTTTTCGTCATTAAATGATATTATTTTAGTGACGAAAATATGTTACTCTATTTAAATCATCTAATTTTAATGACGACAATATTGTCATATTTATGATTATTTTTTTGTCATGTTATTGTGTTTATTATCACCAAAAATAAAAAAATAAATGACGACAGAACAATTCGTCACCTAATAATATATTTAACATGACAATTATGTCATTGTCATTTCATATTTTAAATACTATTACAAAGAAATTTGTCACCAAAGAGTTACTTTTTAGGACACATTTTTTAATATCACTAATTGAATGCTTATGGTGACGATACATCTCCTCACAGAAAGAGTTATTAATAGTGACAAAATTAGTTGTTGCCACTAAATGAAAAAATAAATATAAAATTATAAATCTAGAAATAAGAAAAAAGATTACACCAAGATGATGACCAATAAATTCCAACCCTTTAAATAAAATCATTCTGTTATTACAACAACACTAGCAGAACTGAGCAACAAACTCAGCCTTACCAACAGAAGAAAACACTTAATTAATACTAAAATACATGACCATGTGCATGAACTTTTTTCACAATCAAGGGCAAAGTAATGAGCCAATGACCACCATGTGCATGAACTACTTTCATGTGAACTCCAGACGCACCAAAGTTTCTGATTTCATCCTTCAGTGCCTCTATTTTCTACTTTACATTAGGTCGTCCCAAGATCTCTTCATATTTCTTCTAAATTTCTAGCTGAAAGGTCTCTTTATTCTTTGCGAATAAAAGCATCCACGATCCTTGAAAGTTGGAAAAGAGAAATGCCATATCACACAAAAGGAAATTAAATAAACAAACCTAAATACTTAATCCTACAAGATAAAAGATTTCTACTAAGAAACAGAAAGCAAGAATACCTTTCTTCCTCAAGATTTATTATAGCTTTTGAACTACCCAAACCCTGCACCAAGAAAAAAAATTAAAAAAATCATTAAAGAGACCTTTGCCCATAAATAATAGACTTTAACTCTAGACTCAGTGTAACATTCTAGAATTTTAATTGTGATATTAAATATTTATTGAATTATTTAAATATTTAATGGATGTGTTTATTGTTGAATAAATAATTGTTCAAATTTGAATTGATGTGGTTAATTATTTGCAAAATAAATAATTAAGGAAAATTAATTATTTTGCTAATTTAATTTAATTATTAAGTTAGAGAATTTTGATTAATTGAATTACTATTCTTTTATTGGAATTTGTAAATTTAAAAGGATGTGTTAGTTAATTAAATAAAGTTATAATTATATAGAAAATTATAATTTTGTGGTATTGATTTATGTGATGAAGTGATTTAATAAATTGTTATTATGATTAATTTAATTAAATTAATGTGTAACAAATAACCTTGTTATAAAGGAGTTACTAAAATAACTTAAAGGAGTTTTAATTCAGTTTTGTCAAACAAGGCCTAAGGCCTATTAAGTCTTTAATTTATTTGAGTTTTACCAAACAAGGTGTTAGGATTAATGGGTTATTTTGTTAGTGGTTAACCAAACAAGTTTTATAGCTTTTGATTTTAAAATTCACATAAGCGATATCGAGTTATGTTTATAATTATATTATATAATTAATATATATAATATCGATATACGTTATTTGGTTAAGACGTATGTTAGAGGAGAGAGGTTAGAGAGAAGAAAGAAAACTCAGAGAAGAAGAAGAAAAGAAGAAAGAAGAGAGAAAAGAAGGATAGAGATTGGAGAAGGAGGCTTGAGAGTAGAAAAGATTAGCCATATCATCTTCTATCAAGGTATTCTCCTATTCCTTTTAGTTCTTAAAAGTTTAGTTTTATCTTCTCAAATTCTCTATAGAATCTTTGTGTAAGCATGAATTTTTGTTGTTATGTGGCTTTATATGTCATAATAGTGATGTTAAAACTATTTTCATGGGTTATAATCAAAGAATTGTTGTTATGTATATGTTTGTGAAGAAAATGTTTTTACAGAGAGTTTTTATGAAAATTTATTGTTTAGCTTAAAGTAGAAATTGAGGGTGAATTAGTGGTTTAGTTAATAAATTAATCGTTTAATTTGTTAGAGTATGTATAATCATTGATAAAGACACTTTGAATTAGTGGTTTTGGTTAAAAAAACAAAAGTTACAGTGTTGATTTTCATTGAAATATAAAAAAAGTGAGTTTTAGCCAAAAATAGTGAATTTGGGTGTGTTAATTTTGTTGTTTATGTTATTATATGGGTAGAATCATGTTTAGAGTTTTTGAAATATATTTATATGAAGTCTCTATATGATTTATGTGCTAATTAGTCTGTTAGAAACGAGCTTGTAGGCCAAAATTGGCTTTTTCTGTGTTGTTGTGAGGTACGTCGTTCGTCGAGGTCCGCAATTCGACGCCATGCAAGATACGACGGACTTGCGATATCTTTGTTGCTTTCATGACGCCATGCCCATGCCACAATGCGACACGATGTAAATCGTGTAGTAAGCTGCTGCATGAAGTTAGCGTAATGGTCTGACAGTTTACTTTTTATACACGGAATTTTAAGAAAAGTTATGTGATGATAGTAGGACTGCTAAATGTTGATTTTAGTATTTCTATACTATGAATAAGTATTTTATTAACAATTAACTTGTGTTATAACTCGATTATGTGATTAAAAATCCAATTTTAAATAATGAACGTACTTAGTTATGTTTGTAAGATGGTAATGACTAATTATGTCATGATGACATATGTTTATAGGATATTGTGATTCGTATTGATTTGGTTTAGCCTACGAGCAAGGCAAGTTCTCTAACTCTACTTTTGTAATTGGAATCAATTATTGTTCTCAATATAGTAATGCAAGTTTTCTAATTCTTTATCTTGTTGAACTATTTATTCAATTCGATCACTTTATAAATGATGCAAGCTTCCTAAACTTCGGTTTGATGTTGACAAGTTATTCTTGTATTTAACTTGTTGTTTATCATGCGCAATTATTTATACTAATGTCGAGCAATTTTATCGTTCAAACTGTTATGCATGCTTAGTATTCAATTATAATTAACCTTGACTTAATATTGTTCAAGCAATGCATGTTATAGTTATTCAAAGTATATGTTATTAGATTATTCCTAAAGCATGATTTTGATTTACCATGTTGATTCAATTATGATTATTCTGTAATATAATGTTATTAATTCAACTAGCCATCTAGTTGATGATCATTGAACTTCAAATTACCCTTGAAAGCTTATCCAAACCAAACTCTCTTTCGTGCGGACTTGTACTCCAAATAATGAGATGAACAACCCTATTATTATTAGGGGATAACTTACGCGTAGCGTTAAATGTTTGTGCACAATACATGGTACGAAGGGCTGATCCCCCTAAGTACGAGGAGTCCTTATAGTCTTATAACTGTTAAAGTTGGAGTTGAAAGATTACTCGCAACTGTGGACATAGTTCATGGTCTTATGACCCTCAGTTATATTTATTCCACAATTTGGATGTCAGTTTCTGATTATAGATGATAGAGTACTATTCATTATTGATGAGCCTATTATTGGCAGTTATTATTACTATACTCCTGTTGATTTCATATTGTATCCAGTGAGAAATTGTTTTGCTCAATCTTGCATATTTTAAAACTCATTGCAGCTAAAGAAGAGAAGGTAGATGAACTTTCGTCTAGCAAAGGAAAGGAAAAAATGTGCAAGTGATGAAGACTTGTAATTTTTACTTTAGACTTTTATTATGATGATCTTAGACTTGGTTTTAATGAAGTTTATTTAATTTTCGCATTTGAATGATTGTAATTAAAGGTTAGATAACCTGGGAGATTTTATTATGTAACCCTTTAATGGGAAAGATTTTATTTATCCAGTTTTATTGTGAATGGGTAGTTAGATATGAATGTTTGATTAAGTGAACACTAAATCCTATGGGAATGAAGTACCTGGATTTGGGGGTGTCACACTCAGCAAGGATTCTTGAGCACTGCTCCACTGCTGTTGTCCCATTTTTGCTTTTTGTGAACCGCAAATGAGAATTAACCCAATATTAAATTAGAAAAAAGTTAATAATAGAACATGTTCATAGCTATACTATCATCATAACATGTGACTGATACCATTTCTGAAGAACACCCTCCAGATCTTTCTTTCCACTTTCGACAGTAGCAGTATCCTCAAGATATTGGGTTTCAGGTTTTTTTTCATGTAACTAGACCATTCAACTTTAATAGAAGATGTTGAATCTTGCATATTAGACATTTCTTGCTGTAACCTTTTGGTCCTAGTGGCTGCACTCTCCCGAAAGCCAGTAACAGCGAATTATACCTGAACAGTGCACAGAAGCTTAGATTTTCAACTAACCTTGAGAAAATGATCATCTTTAGTTAAACAATAAAATAGTGCACCAAAATGTTTTGAATCAAAGCCATTGCACATGAGGAAATTATATAATCAACACATTTTCGGTGGAGAACAATTCTTCAACTATATTCCATATAAGAATACTCTTTACAATCGAGGATCATACTACCAGATAGATAACCCAGCAAACAACCACAATACTTTAGTTTGCCATGTGAATTAAAGAATTTAGCTAATTACTTCATAATTTTAACAACAATTATAATTCTTTTACCAGTTATAGGACCAACTCCTTGACTTATTAACACCTTAGAGCAGTGACCAAGGCTGTAGAATGACAATAGAAATGCAATAAATGTTGTTATAATGTCATTAGGTTGTGTCTAGATGACCCAATTAGAAGACTTTGAATTCAAGCCAAGTTGTAACAAAAGTTAAGTTAAAAGTTTTCCCTATTTATTATACTAAAGAAGATTAATCATATCTAGTAGGTCACTTCAATGGTTCATACCAGTTTCTTCTTCCTAGAATGTGAACTTGCAAGCAGTTCTGCAACTTTTTCCAATAGTTGTTTTTCTTCATTGGCAGTGCATTCCTGTAGATAAATGAACATTAAAACATGAAAGATATGGATGTATTTTGATTCAAGCAAAAAGAAAGTTTGTGATTGAAGGCTATAAAAAGTTTAATTACCTCAAACTTCTTTTCAAGTTTGGATAATTTCTTGTCATTGACTGTTTGTGCATCTTCTATAATTTGGCTCAAATAGGATGCATGTATGTCTAAGGTCTTGAAGAAATTAACAGTAATTTGAGAAATTGACCGTGTGGTAACCACAGCGCTGGAATGTGCCTGTATTTAGTGCCAATATAAATTTATTAAGCATCAATACTTGAACCCAAAAAGTACTAACCACTCAAAAGATAGTAATATGAAATGAGAAAATGCTGACCTCCCGCTGTTGTTGTGCTTATGCAGTTAATTTATCCTCCTGGCTATAGAGACTATTTTGAAGATCATTTAGTAGTGTATCAGCCTCTGAAGCTATTTCTTTAAAAAGCTGTGCATTTTACGAGTGAAAGTCAAAACACAATCAACGAAAAAGATATGTCGAAGTTTTTCTAAAAACAATTAGCTAGGTGTACATACATCACCAAGAGCAGACGAATTTTTAGATACTTCATTATTCATATGTCCAAAAGTTAACTGAGAATTTCCATCAAGCTCTCCGGCTAAGTTGTCCAAAGCTTTAATACCTAAGCCATACATGGTTTTCAACTTCGCTATGTGTTCTCGAAGTTCTTCAGTAGCCTAAAAGCCCGATAAAGATAAACTATATCAATTAATGCAAGCCAACAGAAGGCATCTTGTTTCTTACAAAATAGTACCTCTGCCTTTGTGGAAACAAATGACTACATATCTTCCTCCATGCCTCTCAATCGCTGCTCTTGTTGCGTGACAGAAGCTGCCACAGTCTTATGCAAGATTTCAAGTTGTTGACATAATTGAGACTGGAATTTCTGAATAAGAATTCTATTTCCATTTTCTATCTTGTCCTTGCGCTCTAGGAAAATCAAGAATGAATGTTATTGTCGTAGCATTCTGAGCAGGAAGTTCCTAGAAAAGATTCAATTTCTCAATTTTTCTGACAGACCAATCTTGCTGAACAGGCTAGACACATCTGAAGCAGCATTCTCCAGCTCTGCTCGAAGCTCAAATGCCCGCTGAACAGTACTCGTTCTGACAAAAAACAAACAGATATCATTATCAAAAATCAAAATAACTATTAGATGGAGACTCAAACTGTTAAATACCATTAACTACCCTTCAGCGTAAATAAGATGGTATAGATCAAATATAAGGTGGCAGTCTCAAATTAAAAAATTGATGAAAACTACAGTTTTCAGTGATCATGGATGTATCTTAAGTTCAATAAATGAAATTTTATCATTGCTGGAACACCAGTAAAAATGGTACTTGAAAAAATGGGAGAAAAAAATATGGAAACTATTTAATACAATTAAGATTATCATTTGTCTTTAGAACATAAAGGCAGACTTGTTCCTTACAAACAAACTTTTTGCTTACCAGACTTGAGAAGATTGGAAATAAGATATTCTTTTTCTTTGATGGTTGCATTTTCTTGTTTATGTCTTTCTTCAAAAGGTGATAAACTGAATATAAATACATTGCAACATGGTACGGTTACCAGAATAAGCCATTCTAAACATACCTCCTGAACTCAGCCCTAAATGCCCAATCAGACCCATAAACATGTGAACAACTATATGACACAACCATATCATCATTTATAGCTAGCAATTCCCAATTTATTGTTAGAACACTTCAAAAGCATCATAACATCATAACATGTGTAACAAATACTTGTATAGCATTACAAATTCAAAAAATAAACAACCCAATTCAATAAGTTACATCATTACAATCACCAACTATATATTTTTCTGGCATCAAAATAAATCTACCACTATAAAATCACAAAAACCATAAAAATTAATAATAACCACATAAACCAAAGAAGCAAGTTCATGAAACTTTTTACGGTGTTCTTTTTGTCATAGGTTACCCCTAGCTTCTTGAATTAATCAAAAATTAGGGGTTCCCATTGATATTTTGATGTTTACTGAATTCTGAATATGGCAAAGAAAAAGAGAGACGAATCAGAAGCAGAATCACAAGCTCACCTGGACAATAATGCCGAAAGAAATAAAAAACCAGAAAGTGAGGTCGAGTTTGTTAATGGCGATTCTCATAAGAAGAAGAAGAAGAAGAAGAAGAAGAAAAAGAAGGGAGAGAAAGAGAAAAAAAATACAGAACTAAATGAGAAACCTACAGTCACCATAGCCTTACCTGACTCTATCATCCACAACGCTCAATCACTCGAGCTAGTCACTCGGGTAAGTCCTCGAATTGCATGTCAAGTGTTCGATCATTTGTTCCTTAGTAAAAATCTTAACTTTTTCTCAGTTTAAGGTGAAATCTGAAAAAAAAATTATGATATTCTGTAACTTTAATTTCTTATTGCTGTTTTGCCAGTTGGCTGGTCAGATAGCGCGCCCTGTCACCATTTTCCGTATAGACGAGATGCATTTTCTGTTCTAAGAGACTGTGAACCTATGACAAAAAGAACACCGTAATTACTTTTTTACCCCTATGTCATAAAAAGAAGAATAGTGTAAAATTAAAAAAGTAATTCAAGAAGTAATCAAAACTCAAAAAACTAGTCACAAAGGAGGGACTGTGAACCTATGACAAAAAGAACACCGTAATTCAATTAAAAAAAATTATACACATCATTGGGAAATTTCCAATTCATTTACATCTTGGGCATAGGAGAGAGATAAAGAAACTAACAATTCAATTTTACTTATGAATATTTATTAATCAAATTATATAAACCAATTGAATGAATTAATAAATTCTATAATGTTGGAACTTCAATAACTTAATACCAAACACCTATTTATACCCTATTTAGATGAGATATTCCAACCACAAGATGAGATAGGTTTAAAAACATGGGCAACTGCACTTCCTAAACTAAGCTAGCAATTCAACTCAATAATCTCAAATTACTAAGAATGTTTGAAAACAAAAATCAAACTGTTTGAAAAAATTAAACTCTTACATGTGCAAGTAGCGGTGGCGTCGGCGACGGCTGTGGTGGTGGTGATGGTGGCGGCGGTTTTCCCCTCTTCTCCCTCTTCCTTTCTCCCTCTTTTTTTTCTTCTGTTGTGGATCGAGAGTGATTTAACGTCATTGGTTAATTGAAATAGATCGTGACCGCCATCGTGTGATTTGGCGACGATGATGGTGAGTGGTAGCAAACAACTAGCGCGCCAACATTTCCTGCCAATTTTTTTGGAGGTAAAATTGAACCAGCGACCAAATTCAAGGGCGATCGCTGATAGTTGGTGTCGCTGTTAGAGCATTTTCTTATAGTGCTTAACTGTGGCCAGGAGGGTCACATTGCCCCAAATTGCCATCAACCAAAGAAGAATGCTTGCTACACATGCGAGTCGAAGGATCATTTTTCTCGCGAGTGTCCTAAGAAGAAATCTGGTGAGACAACAAGAAGCAAGGGAGGTAGCAGTGGAGGTACACTGACTATTGTTAGACCAACATCATCCAATAAGCCCACAGCCAGAACCTTCAACATGACAGTGCAAATCAAAAGATGTCATTTCAGGTATTATCCCAATTACTGATATAAATGCACATATATTATTTGATTTATTTGATTCAGTTGCTACTTGTTTGTTTATATCTGATGAATTTGCTAAGAGGTTAGAATTACCTAGTGAAGAGTTGAATTTCCCTTTACACGTAGAAATTGTGAATAGAGAGGTAATCCCTGCTAAATTCATGTACAAGAATTGTAAGGTGAATATTAAGGGGAATATTATGGCAGTAGATTTAATCCCAATAAAACTTGGAGAGTTTGATGTTATATTGGGAATCGATTGGCTATTCAATTGTGGAACAATAATTGATTGCCAAAAGAAATGTGTAAACCTTATAACTCTGTCAAAGGTAGTTTTCTATAGTAGTAAATCGCCTAGACAAACGAGATGTCAGACGATTATGCAAGCCAAGAAGTTATTGAGTCAAGGCTGTATAGGATACTTAGCTTACATAGTCGATACTCAGAAGAAGAAGGGTGTGAAACTAGAGGAGATAACAGTGGTTAGGGATTTTGTGGACGTATTTCCAGAAGATTTGACAGGACTTTCGCCTGACAGAGAGATCGAGTTCGTGATCGACTTAGCGCCAGAAACTGCTCCAATATCGAAGGCCCGATACAAAATGGCTCCGGTAGAGATGAAGGAACTGATGGTGCAATTGCAAGAACTGCTAGACAAGAAATATATTCAGCCGAGTGTATCACTGTGGGGAGCGCCGGTATTTTTTGTGAAGAAGAAGGATGGGTCAATGCGTCTTTGCATTTGATTATAGAGAATTAAACAAAGTCATTATTAAAAATAAATATTTGTTGCTAAGAATAAATGACTTATTTAATCAATTTAAGGGTGCTAGATACTTCTCGAAACAAGATTTGGGAAGTGGGTAACACCAATTGAAAGTAAGGAATGAGGATGTACCAAAAACGACATTCAGAACTCGGTATGGACATTAAGAATTTCTGTAAAGACTCGAAAATTTCTAAACAATTATATCTGTATTTTTACGAATAATTTTTTTTATTATTTTATTTTAAGAATATTGGTATCATGAATAATATTTTGAAATATTTATGATATAGATTTAGCAGGATAGTCAATTAAACTTTTTAAGTTGATTGAGAATGGAAGTTAAGTCGGATATGGATTCAAAACCCTTATTTTGGATTTTGAATAAGGAATGAAAAAAAATAATATAATATTAGTTATATTTCAGTGCTATAAATATATATTGTATATGTATAAAGATAATGGCTGGTTAATTATGGTGCATCATGACAAAACCCTAGCATTAATTTGTTAAACCCTAATTTGAAACTCAAATAGGACTTTAAGATTGATACGAAATTGTGTTTATGTCATTAGTGATAAGAATATTAGATTATAATCTTAATTAGGGAAAACCCTAATTATTGACTAGAAACCCTAATTTTCAAATAAGAAACCCTAATCGCTAAGTTATAAACCCTAATCACTAATTTAGAAAGCCTTAATGCTAATTAGGAAACCTTAATCCTAAATTTTAAGTCTAGGTAATTAGGAAATCCTAATTTCTATTTTTAGAAAGTTTAATTTCCATTTTTAGCTATAATTAAATATCTGGGAAAATAAAATTTTAAAACCTTAGGGTTAAACCCTAAGGGTCAAACCCTAAGGGTTAGCAAAGATTACAAGATTGTCATTACATTTAGATGACAAATGACCTAATTGACCTTTTTGCATTCTTTAATAAGTTGCTTGTAGATCTTGCCATATAATGTCGTTGGTAAACAACTAAGATACACCATCTGACTAAAAAACTCCAGCAATCAGCCACATTACATCAGCCAATTCTTTATATCCAAGATATACAAAGATCAAGAGAGAGAAAAGTCATATTCAAGCCTCATTTGTTCAACTCATCCTCAACCAGGTCTCTCTCTCTAGACCCACAAAATTAGTCACAAATCAAGTCTCTAGATCAACCATATCAGATCAGGAAGCCTAGATTCAAGTATAGTTCAAAGTGAGGTATAACCCTAATTTGAAATCTGATCTTGTATGCCTGGTTAGATTCCATGTTTTTGT
Source organism: Panax quinquefolius (assembly GCA_020205615.1). Classification (NCBI taxonomy): domain Eukaryota; kingdom Viridiplantae; phylum Streptophyta; class Magnoliopsida; order Apiales; family Araliaceae; genus Panax; species Panax quinquefolius. The sequence continues at coordinate 106,417 of JAINUW010000112.1, forward strand.
GTTTAAATATGTTGTATATAGTGTTAATAAGTGATCTGGGTTAGTATATGATATATCTATAACATCTAAATGCACGAAATAGAAGATTTCAAAATTTTGGAAAAATTATAAAATGTATCTGACAGTCGAATGTCAGGTCTTACAGATTTGTGCCTGCTAGTGGTTTTAGTGTTTTAAATGTTTATAGTTATAGTATGTTGTATGGGCTTTGATCTGGAACTCGAATCAAGGTCAGATCTGGTATAGATTGCAAGTTATGGGTGGTCAAACCTCGTTGACCGACCATGACTTTCGGCTTTCTTGGGTAACCTAGAACTTGCCCAGAACCGTCTGACAGTATGTTCACAGCTTCAGATCTTGCATGTGTTTGTTGATTTGTTCTTGTTGTTGTGTCTAAGTTGTAATATGTTATGTGAACTACATGCTTATTCCTTTAGACCACTAAAACATCAAACAGGATTAAGATAGTGGACGGTCAAACCAGGCAGGATGATCACGAAATACGTTTCCTGGGTAACCTAGAAAACTTATAAACGTGACTTCTGACATGGTTTGACCGGACCAGATCTAGTGATTGTGTTGTTTTTGGGATGATTAAGTGTAATAGATCTATTCCTTAACATGTTGGCTACAATCTGAACCCATTAAACCACCAAAACATTACATGTCTTGCATGTTGTGGAAGTCCAAAAGTGGCTACTCGAACTTTTCTTCATTTCTGGGTAACCCAGAAAATGAAGATCAGCTCTGACAGCTTGTTCAAGGCCTTATATCTTCTTGATGTGTTATGATTTGACCCATAAATTGCTATACACTTGTAGTATTACATTAATACTACAAGATTTGATCATTACCTTTCCTAGAAACATCAAGATCTGATAGTTATGATTTGTCAAAGTCGCTACCTTACACACTGCTTATGAATGTTCTTGAAGCTCAAGAACACTTTAGGCGACACTTTCTGTCGCTAAAGGCTAGTGCGACATATTTAATAATTTTAATTAATTTAATTTCCAAATATTAATTTAAAATATAAATTAATTTCTAAAAATTACAAAATTAGTTATAAAAATTATTTTAAGTTATAAAAATTAACTTTTAATAATTTGACATATTTTCCATTAATATTATTATTTATTTATGTATTAATGATATTAAATTTATTTAATAAATGTATTAAATTAATTGAATAAAAATGATTTTATTATATTATGATCATTTTAAATGATAATAAAGTATTTAAAAATATTTTAAGTCATAAAACATAACTTTTAATATTTTAATGCAAATTTTATTAATTATTTAATATTAATTATATTAGATTTATTTAATAATTATATTAAATAAATTGGTTAAAAAAATTTTAATATTATAAAAATCATTTTAAATAAAAATAAAGTGTTTAAAGATATTTTAAGTTATAAAACATAACTTTTAACATTTTAAGAAAAATTTCATTAATAATTTAATATTAATGGTATTAAATTTATTTAATAATTATATTAAATAAATGATTTAAAAATGGTTTTATTAATTTAAAAATCATTTAAAAAGGATATAAATGATTTAAAAATATTTTAAGTTATAATAATTGACTTTTAATATTTTGATAAATAATACATTAAAATTTAAATATTAATGCTAATTATTTAAAAATGATTTTAATGTTTTAAAAATCATTTAAGGGTAATAATAATGTTTTAAAAATATTTTGAGTTATTATAAATAACTTTAATATTTTAGAATGGTTTCATTAATATTTTAATAATATTTAAATATTAATGATAATCGAATTATATTTAAATCATTTAAAAATGATTTCAGTGTTTGAAAAATCATGATAAATTATAATAATTGTTTAAAAATTGTTATAAGTCATTTAAAAATAATATAACTGATAGTTAAATTATCCAGAAAAAATATTTAAGATATAGAATAGAGTTTAATAAACTCGATAATTACCCGATAAAGTCGTCGGTACATCGAAATGATTCCGAAATTGATCTGAACCTATATATAGTTTAACTGATATAAATTTATGACAACGTGCTTAAGTTATGTGTGGACTGCAAATAGCAGTACTATGTGTTATAATATAATATTCTAATAAAAAGAATAATTTTATGAATGATGGTCGTTGTATTAAAGATAGAACTAAGTCATGTAACTGTAAGCAACAGACTAGGCAAGTATCCTACTTTTGCATTTACTTTATGCAATGGACATGTGTAAGCAAGTATCTAAACTATTCGATCTTTTCATTATGAAAGTATACTACCATTCATTTACTTTATGCAATGGACATGTGTAGGCAAGTATCCTTACTTTTTGTATATACTTATGCAATGATCCTGTATAAGTACGTCATTTAATTATATTCCTGTTATACAAACTTCTTAATTATATTGTTATAGATCAAGATATATATTTTGTTCGTTAATTTTTAAGATTGGTTATACAAGTGTCCTCAATTGGATAATTGTTATACACGTTTATATTGTAGACACTCAAATTTTTTACACACATGTTACTAACATTGCAGGAGGGCAGATTCGTCTTTCGGAGACAACCCAGGAAGACAGCTTATATCCATTTCGGATACCACCGTAAGTTCAGTCTCAACCTCGGAACACACACCGGGAGTATCAGTTCCAACCTCAGAGATAACCCCGAGTTTCATCCATGGAGAGAACCCCATGGAATGTCGTTGCAGTTCCGGCGACAACCCCAAAAATGCTTGTTTCAAATGCATGCAATCAGCTTCGACCTCGGAACTCCCACCGAGGCACTCATTCCAAAGACCCGGAGATAACACCGGGAAGACATGCACACTTAAAGATAACCTTGATGAATTCAAACACTTGCAGCAGTCCAATCTCAGAGACAACCCTGAGCAACGTCTGCTTTATCAACCCAAGCTAGAGATAACCCCGGTGAAGGGGAAAAATCGTCATCTTGCAACCTCAACCCCAAATTACGCCGTCTCAACATTTAACACATACATTTCTACACAATAATGTCCCACAAGAGCCAAGGAGTTAAAATCCTGAGTGACTATTACGTAGGGCAGCACACCGGATAGAATTTGAAGCTTAAAGACTATGGGCATGGTCCCCTCTTCTTGAATCCGTACAACCTCTAATCCCATGTCATTACATAACTCTCGACAAAGGCGGTCTGAAAAAGTTCTTGTACACCTCAATCAGATGCTCAGATTGAAGTTCTACAAGTTCGAACGGACATCATAGTGTACGAATGCACGTACTTCGAGACGGTGGGACCCGAAAAGCCCGGGGCACCCCGAGCAGCCGCAGGTGCATCTGCAGCTACCAGCTCTACAAATATATAGCTTGGGGTGGCCATAATTTAAGAGAAAAAGGCGAAGAAGCCCTGTCAAATTTGCTCTGTGCACACCCTATATTGAGTGTTTTCTCATTTCAAACACTTGTTCGCTCACATATAGCTATATTTTTACCGGCGGGAGCCGAGTGTTCATCCATTTAGAGTCATAGAAGTCTTCTTTGGCAGTCCATTGTAAGCCTTCATACACTCTATGAAGCCTTTCTCTTCATCTTTGCACACATTATTCTTCACATTGAGAGTCGTGTTGTGTGTGTATGCCCGAACTTCGATCTGTGGTTTTCATTTCTGTCTGTATATATATACTTATATATGTATAAATTTATATATATGGACTAACATTATCGAGTTATGCCTCGATTGAGCCTAGACTTATGTCTACAGCGTTTACTTGCTTTATATATATATATATATATATATATAATTGGTAAACGCAGATTTCTCAATCCAGGCTCGGTTTATCATTTCAGCGATTTATATATATATATATATATATATATATATATATATATATATATATTTACATTTCTGTCAGGCTTGGAGTCAAATCTTACAGTCAAATCGTCGACATATACATGTTAGACCTTTTTCACTTTTTTTTTCAAACAAATCTCACATAAAATGAGAACACCAAAGAACAAGAACAGAAAAGGGACAAATAAAAATCCCGACATCGACAGGTGGCGACTCTGCTTGGGACTCCAGTAAGAGGGCTTAAGGCACTACTACAAGCTTTTCAAAACTGTTATATGCTTGTGTGTGAATGTTGCATTTACATTTATGATGAATGTGTACAAATGCATTTAATTACTGCACTACAAAATATCTATCTGTGATATTAGTGCTTCGCACATGTCATCATTTTCATAAACGGTGAGACACGTTGTATGTGCATGTATGTTGTGTGGTTCCTCCACCAGGAGGCTATCCTGTCGGTGTTTGATTACTGGACTCGTAGGGAGACTGATTCCAACGAGGCTCAGGAAAGGCACCACCCAGATTCGCTCTAGTTGAAAGACCGGATTAACTTCCCGTAAAGTAGATTGCGATGATTTGGGAACCTTCATGCCAAAAAGCCGCGAGAGTAAACCTAAGATAGGTCAGCCTCTGATAAACCTAATGCGGGGGAATGTCTCTTCATGCTTTCCATTTTTGATTACTTGTAAAAGCATTTACTTATAAATATCATTGCATATCATTTCATCGTAATAGAAAATATGAAGAAATATGTGCACATGCATATTAGCATGCTATCCTGTATTACAAAACAGCTAACATCCGTTTTGCAGGATAATATTCCTAACACGGATACCTCACATAACATGTAAACATTTACATTATCCTTAAGACTAAACTACATAAGTTTTTTATAGGGAAAGAATTGGGCCTGTTACCCGCTCAAAATCCAAAAAGGCCACGAGCCTACAATAAATCATGTCTTCTTTTGACCAGTCTAATCTCGTTTCTCGAGAAGAATTTGACGGATTAAGTAAACAAATTCCAGATTTTGTTGTTCTACTTAAAGAATTGCATCAGTCTACTCAGGGCTCAAAGATGTCTACACATACAGAATCCTCTGCATAAGGAGGAACTCAAGGTTTGGATAAAACAAATCTGGAACCTCAGTTGGATACAACCAACAAAGACCCTGAAAACACCCATCTCAAAGGAGATCCAGACATCGGTGATATCAGAAAGAAGGTCCTTCAAATAGAAGAAACCATCAGTTCTCTCAAGGGGATTGGAGCACATGGGAGTGTTTCATATGCTGACCTTTGTATATTCCCTGGTGTTCATTATCCAGAGAAATTTAAAACCCCTAATTTTGAAAAGTACAACGGATTAGGGGATCCTTACACACATTTGAAGGTGTTTATTAGAGAACTTGAATCTTATGCAGAGGACGAGAAGCTCAAAATGCAGCTATTCTAAAAGAGTCTGACTGGAGAAGCCCGTTTGTGGTATACCAGATTAGACAACTCAAAGATCCATTGCTGGAAAGAGCTAGCTCATGCCTTCCTTACTCAGTACAACTTCCGATCTCAGATGGCCACTAACCGGTATCAGATTACCAAGGTCAAGAAACAGTCCAATGAGTCTTTTAGAGAGTATGCTCAAAGGTGGAGGCGCCTTGCTGCTCAAGTTATTCCCTCTATGAAGGAATCAAAAATGGTCATTTCATAGACATACTGTAACGCCTCGAAATCTGGTCTATCTTCACACCCGAATTCCGTACGTTACGAGTACATCATTCATCCAAACATACATCATTATATACTGAAATATAATAATATACATTCTAAATTCCCTGGTTCTAAAACATTATAACCTTTCTCATTACAAATAATGATAATTACATTATTCGTTTCATCTTACAAGAGTGACTTTTATCCGCCACCAAGGATGCATAACCGTTCATTAAACTAGTCCATAGTTTAATTTTCATCTTTCTACATTATAAGTCTTCACTTGATCTTCTCGCTCATTCACATTCTGAATAGTACTTCATCTGGATACCATCAGCTTGATCCTTACGGGATCCTTAAGTTCTTCTAACACCGTTCGCTAAAAATGTTTTTCATTTAAAGCAAGTGTGAGCATTCAATTGCTCAACAAGTCTTAGCAGTTGAACATATAACTTCAAGAGTTTAACATTCCTTTGGAACTACGATAATCGAACAAAGGTTATGAAGCAGCTTGAACAATAGGAATAATCTTGATTCCTATCATTTTAAAACATTAGTCACCTTCACTTTGAAATACTTTCATTCTCTACTCTCTTTCACACACATTCTGTCTGGCTAGAATCAATAGCACAGACTTAACAATAATGGTTCATGTATAAACAAAACATTCTTTTATTGAACAGTTCAATCATAGAACAGTTTATCTCATAGAAACACTAAAGTGTTCACATTGCGGCCCAAGACCTCATACGTTCTACCACCTTGTACAAATATCACACATTCGCACATAGACAGAACTTCTCAAGTTCAACATCTGAGATGTTTTAGAAACTAGCATTCATTTAAAATATGAATGAAGTTAGGAAACTTGCCTTACGCACAGCTACAACTTACATTGAACTGCTCATTCTAATTCCTATATAACACATAAGAAAAAAACACATTCACCAATTAGTCATATATTTAACTTACGCATTGGTTTAAGCTTAACTTTACTTCTTAGGGTTGGCGTTCTTGCAATATAATTTTACGCGACTAACTTTCATTACCAGTTTACGGCTTCATGACATACGGAGATGTCTTACTCAAAACGTTCATCATCTTTGATGATTCACATTCTTATCTTCTTCTTATAACTTCTCTAGGACTCAACACACATCGCTTCTCTACTAGTAGTCCATATGGTACTCTGAGTGGTTTCCCACAAACAACCAACAAACAAGTTCCGTCTAATGCACCTTCGCCATCACAGTGAGTTAGATCGATTGCCAGTTTCGTATATACCTTCGCTCTCTGAAGGAATTGTTTAGCCCAGCTCCCATATGTCAACCATCAAAGGTTATGATTGTACTATAACCTAACTTATCTTAACTTATCTGAACTATTAAAATATAATGTTCGTTAAGTCAAATTCTTATTCCTTATGGCTTTCTGGCAACTAAATGCCATACCTCAGGATTTATTCTTATCAAACTCACCTTCGGCTTTCATTACTCTTAGTACCATTCATTACGGCTTTCTTGATAATTCATATCTTACTTACTACCTTCGTTAACGTCTACGTCATACAACCAGGGTATACTTAGAACGTTCGTCTAACGCGAATACGACTCACGAGGATCGTTTACGTATTCAGCGTTCATGTTGCTCGTCTCTTAATCTCTCATTCTGTTCCCAGGTTCTAAAACTATTACATTCTTTGTTCATCATTCTATAATATATACAACTAATCGTTCAGCTTCGTCTTACCTCTATCCTTGTCAGATCCCTCGGTTCATTCGGTCCTAGCTGCATTCATATGGTTCAAGCAAGAGTGAGCATAACAAGCTCAGCAAGTACAACAATTTTCTTTTAAACAACATGCTTGAAACATAGGAATCGTATATCTTCAATAACTGAATCATAGTTATGAAGTACTACCAATAATTCAAAATAGCATTTCTTTTCCTTCAAAGCGTTTTACAATAACAATATTCAGTAAAACGTCAATTCGGGCGCAAGACCATGAGCATTTTATAATTTTTTTGAAAAGGACAACCCGACACTAAGTCCGTAGTAAGTCCGATATATAGCTTAGCTTGAGCATACGGGTGATCAGCCCATAGTACTCTATGTTGATCAACACTACATCTCATTAAACGTATATACGTTTAAGTTTTGGCAACCTCGCGTGCCCATCGAATAATCGATGAAAAATACATTTGTTTATTCATACTCGGGGCTTACCTTGAATCCGTACTCAAACAATTGGCGTAGGATAGCGTTAGCAATTCTATATTGAAAGACTTAAAAATAAATCAATCAACTCTTCCAGATTAGTCTAGCCGAGATAAAATTGGCATCGATCCTTTAGTAAAACACTTCATGCATCTCATAACATGAATCATAGAAAAACTTGGCTAACATGAAGGTTAGACAAGCGTTTAAGAAAAACTTGCCTTCAGCGTCTGCTACAGTATAATAACGTTTCCTTTTAGTCTTTACGGTCTCTACAACACATAACCACATAACATACCACATTAGGTCATGAATGAACATACATGGTTCCTAATGAATCATACCCTTCTTCTTCTCAATCAATCACTATATTAGATTTGTTATTTATTAGTTTTGAACTTATCGTTATATTTTTATATCATTCTTACCAACTTCTTTCTCTTCTATGTCTTACGTGGATTTACTTCATTAATAGAACTCATTTCGAGTTAATCATCCTTCCTAACGACTTACTAACATTATTAATCGAAACTCGGTCGTCATTTGTTAAGTACACTTTATTGCATACCGTTTACGTTCACGTATTACTTAACAACTTTTAGTTGTAACTCTTAATGTTATAAGCCTTATCATTATTGAATACGGTTCACGTTCTTTTTACTTTACGTTCGTCGTTTAACTACTCATAAAACAACATTAAATTCCTAAAGTCATCACTGTAGCAGTGATTTAGGAAAGGTCTTATCATTATTTATTAATTAATTACATAACCCATACTTGTATTGCAAACCATTAGATTCATAATCAACTTGGTCAACAAATTTCTATAGCCGGCTTAACACATTACGTTGTTCTTATTATGATCATCTTCAATTGATTATTAACCTTTAATCATCATACATTAAGTGTATAACAATGCCTTAACAATGTTATATTAACACCTTATTTCATTACTAATGAGTAATCTTTCCTTCTATACTTGTAAACATTCTTGTCTATTAAAACTGACTGGGGATGGGCTTGGCCACACTTAACTCTTCATCTCGCGCCATGGCCATGAAGTTAGCAAAAGACATGCCCTAACACTTATATGTTGGTATAACTTGCACCACATTATTGGCCTTGGGTTGGCGCATGGCAGTGCCAACTCTGCTCTTAGAGAAATTTTGCAGATTTTATGTTTTGTGAACTTCCCGGACGCATAACTTCTTCGTTATAAGTCTGAATTGGCTCGTTCAAAAGCCTACGGTTCACAAATTACATACTCTATGCGTTCATGCAATAATTTTATCTATTTGACTTTTTTTGCTAAAATTTCACCTATTAGTACATTTTAACAAAAATGATAAACATTCGTGAACATTCAACGCTCGTTTCTTCATTCTAAGTCAGAATCCGGTCATTTTTGAGTCAGCAACTCTATAATGCCAAATATGACTTGTCTCCATTGAAAACCATTTTTTCCAAGCTCAAACACAAAATACAACTTCCATTCCGAGAATTTCACGAATTCGATGCTTAACGTCCAATCGTGTGAATTCCGGCATAACTTCTTTACTAACGATTTGATCATTGTTCTAAATGGATTCTAACCATTATATAAACATTTCAAACTACTTATTACATTAACTTATTTTCAAATTAGGTTTTGACTTATTCTTCATAAGTTCATGGCTTATCAACTTATAACTTTCATGATTTCATTTACTTATGACTTATTATTGATTTAAGTCCTTTACTCAATGTTCTCATATCATATCCAACATACTAACATCATGACATACATACTTTATTAACTTATTGACATGATAAGTTATTACTTGTTATTCATTAGTCTATAACTTGTAAAAGTATGAACTACTTATGAATTCATTTTGCATGACTTATCATAGCTTAAATCTTTTAACCATCATCCTTGCTTCTTATTATCATACAATCTTATTAAAGTAAACATATGAGAAGTTCCTCTAAGTTCCTCGTGAGTTCACAACTTAATTAAGTTTGAATTACTTATTCATGACTTATACGGCTTATTAAGACTTAAGCTCTTTGATTACCCATTCCTATCATTCCTTAGCATACATGTTCTACCACTACCCATCTCCCTACCAATGGAAGAGAAAGAGATTCATGGTTTAAGTTATTACCCTTGAATATCACTTGACTAAGCTTTAATCTCCTTCTTTCTTCTTGAAAATCTCCTAATGGAAGTTTGACTTATAAGTGCTTATTCTCTCTAACCAATAAGTTTCTTAACTTGAGAGGAGTTGGGAGAAATTTTAATCAAGCAATCAAATGAATCGAGAGCTCTCTATTTATAGGCAATCCAAAGTGAGGGTATTATGGACATTAGGACATCCCACCTCCTTAACTAACCTCCTCAACTTCACCTCCTTACTATTCATAACCTTGGCTCTAAGTTAACTTGCTAGCCACTTCCCTTTCTTGCTCATCACAACACTTGATCACCACACAAAGTTCTTGCCCATCAAGTCTACAAACATTAACATGGTTTTCTCCATGGATCCTCCTAACCCAATGGATTCTTACTTTGGGCTTAAGGTTTAATTAATCCTAACTTATACATTGGGCTTGCATTAACAATTCTTTGGGCTTTATCATTATCTTATTGGACTTTATTGTTATCCTAATTGGACATTACAATTTCCTACACAATTCAACAAATTCAATACCTTTAGCTTATAGTCTTATAACATTATAATTCTCAGTATTCCAACTCGTATACTTATTCACATATACGACATACCATCATTCATTCATACTCAGTATAACACATCGTATTAAACTCGTATTCATTACCTCGTATAGTACCTACGTATTATACGATCAACGCTTTAATTCATTATACGTATTACATTTTCTTCTCGGAACTAACTTTCCCTAATCGTTAGGTTTTAAGTCCGCAGGCGAAAAACTGCGTTTTCTATAACTGAAATATTATTGAATATTCTATCTCACCTCGATATTCTATCATTACGTATTTCTCGGAAGTTCAAAAATAATTCCTGAGCAGAAATGCGTGAATAGTATTTTTCAAAAAAATCTCTCGGAAAGCTTTTATTTTCGTCTTGGAAATTCAAACACTTTAATTCTATTACGTAGCCAAAATACTACGACATTCCGCTATGTCTAGGTCGTAGAATTTCCTTCAATTAGCTTACTCCCATAAATAATTAATTAAATTCATTTAATCCACATAATAAAAATAAAAATTTAATTCTCAAAAATCCAAAATTTCTGGGGCATTACACTCTTCCCCCTTATAAGGATTCTGTCCCCAGAATCACGCTAATAATACATACACCATTGAGGAAACATTTTCCTTTTATTTTAATCTCAAGTTCCCACAATGCTTCTTCGACATTGTGGTTCTTTCATTTCACCTTCAATGAAGGTATTATCTTATTTCACATAACTGGCCACTTCCTATCAATAATTTGAGTTGGAAGTTAAATACTTATTGACACATTACGCTTTCTTCCTTTTATTAATCCTTCTTTTAATACCAAATTATATGAAACTCAAATTCCTCCTTCAAAACAAGATTATACTTGATCTTCTCTTCATCCTGCATCCTCTTCTTCATTCGCGTACATTCATCATTACCTAGTTGTAGTTACTTAACTCGTTCAAGTATCGTGGATTGAGTCTACGTTGTGAATAACATTTCTACCACTTCATTCCACAATTTAACCTCTAACTCCGTTTTCGCCATTTTCGTTATTAACTCATTCTGAGTTGTTAACATCGATAGCTTTTTCTCTACCCTTCCTACTTAACGCGTCGTTTACTACTTTTACCTTCTATGTATGATATAACATATCACAATCATAATCTCTTATCCATTTTAATCACCTTCTTTACTTCATATTCAACTCCTTCCGTGTGGAGATATATTTCAGACTCTTAGAGTTCGTGTATACCTCACACTTCTCCCCGTATAAATACTATCTTCAGATTTTTAATTCAAAAACTACAGCTGCCAATTATAGATCATAAGTAGGATAGACCTTCTCATAATCCATTAACTGGTGTGATGCATACCTAATGACTTTGCCATGCTACATAAGCACACAATCTCGCCATCTATGCAAAACATCGATATACACTACAAAATTCTCCATATCATCTGACAGAGACAATACAGGTACTTCACTTAACTTCCCTTTTTAGTTCCTGAAAACTATTTTTTTTCTCACTTCCCATTTCGACAATACCAACCTGTGACGCTAATGGTACTTTTAATCATAGCACCTCATAAGGGTATCTATCAATTTACCCCTGACTTGCTCAACGCCTCTTACAAAAAATCTAACTTCCGTACATTAGTCCACCCAATTGACATAACCAGAAACTTGTCATGACTATAACGAGTTCTGAATGCCATCTTAGGTACCTCCTCCTTCTTCCTTACTTTCAACCGATTATACCCCGTATGCAAATCTATTTTAGAAAAATTCTTTGCCCTCTTCACGGATTAAATAGATCATCAATCCTGGGCCATGGGTATTCATTCTTAACCGCTAACTTACTCCTATTACGATAGTCGATATGCAACCGTAACAACTCATCCTCTTCCTTAAAATCCTCCTAACTTGCGTCACTGTTAGACAACAAGAGCGTTGCGGTATTTTATTACCATAAAATACTACCTTGGGGTACTTAGAAAACCGAAGATCCATACTTTTATTCTAACAATTTATTAAAGTTCTATAGTTACTCAACTCATTCGTACCGAGAATTACTTCAAATTCTCTCAACTTTATCTGTACTTATCTACCGATACTTGCTTACATTCCTTATTCATGAAGCCATTTCCACGAATATAATTAACAAAAGTTATTTCCCCATTCTCTACCGTAATGTTTAAAGATACTTATAATCCCTTTCGGACAGACTCCTAGATGAGTCTTTCCACATGCCTTCCATGCTTTGATCTTACGCTTAGGATCCCCTTGTCCCACTCTAGTATTCCCGGAGTTAAAATTCTTTCTTTTTGGCATATTGCCACTGGCATTCTCTACCTTGGTTCCTCCCTTTCCCTTGCTCTTATTCTCCCTCTCTTTGTGATATTGAGTCAACGCCTCACTACCACCCTCAACTATAATCACCTTTTCCAAAATGGTCCCATAAGAAACACTCTGGAACATAGAAATCCTACTATAGAGCCAGGGTTTCAGGCCCTGCTCAAACCTACGAGCCTTCCTCTCCTCAGTGTCCACTTGGTGTGGAGCAAACCTTGCCAATTCATTAAATATGGTTGCGTACTGGGGAACCGTCATGTCCCCTAGTTTAAGTTCTAAGAACTAAATCTCCATTCTCCCTTATATGCTTGTAGGGAAATAATTCTCGAAGAAAACCTTCTTGAATTGTTCCCACATTACCGCATTTGTTCTAGCCCCATACTGGTGTGCCTCACACCAAAAGTTGGCTTCCCCTTTTATCATGTAAGTCACAAAAGAAGTCTTTTGCGCCTCACCTACATTTGAAATAACAAACTCCTTCTCTATTTTTTTTACCCATATTTGGGCTTCTAATGTGTCCGTTGTTCCTTTGAACTCCGGCGGACCTACACTTTTAAATTCTTTAAAGGTAGTCATTCTGGCTAACCTAGGTTCCGCATGTACTCTACCCCCGGTTTAGTTAAATGCAGCCGTTAATAAATTAACGAACTCTTGCATAGGGTTGTTTTGACCCCCTTGATTTTCATTACTTGATTCCTCTTCTTGATTACGTTGTCTTCTACTTGGCGTCATTTTTTGATTAAATAGAATTTCATTATTATCTATTTACTTGCGTGGTTATTATTAGCCCCATAGCAACTCATACCATAACAAAGCACATTAAATGAAAACTTCATTATATTCATATGCTTCTTCATAGTTTATAACTATTTACACTCTGCTCCTATAGCCAGAAGTTATTACATTTCTATCCCACAATTGAACTTCTCAAAAGTTGGGATTTACAAAAAAACTACCCTGTTATACAAAAGAGGGTTTTACATCACTACACATATATTTATAACTCTAGCTTTCTAATAATTCATAACAGCGTCCTCGTGTTTCTCATTCGCAATCTTCGCTACAGTATCCCGACTAATAGTATGTCGAGTTTGTCCTGACTCCATGGGATAACAAGCAACTTTAAACTTGAAATCTCTATGAGCACTCTCATGGATGTAAGACATCCGCACTATCTTCCGATCTCTCTTAATTAGCTTCTTACGAAGCTTATCGGCCTCCTTCTTATAGTCTCTAGCCTGCTCTGTCATAAGCACATGTCTATCGTGTTCTAACTCAAAATCTGCTTCTGCAGACACCTTAGCTTCTTGGAGATAATTAATCTCTTCACTCTGATTCTGCACAACTGTACTCAGTTGCACATTCCTGTCAAGCACTGCCAGATACAATGCTCTCATTGCATCTCGAGGTATTAACTCCAGTGTAGGTACCACCGTATTAACCGATGTTACCTCAATTTCCTCCTCCTCATAGTCCATCATATTAAGATATGACGCTATATCCATATCTCCCTCGGAGTAGTCCTCCTCAGAAAAGTACTCCATTATCTCCGACTCCTCTAGAATCACTAATGGTACCTCCGCCACCAGCATAGGTACAGGCTCTACTCTGTTCACAACTTCTTCGCTCACCGCATGTATATCTCTATACATCAAGCTATCGATCGACATCCTTCAATAACACATAACATGTTGATTAGTACATAACACACCATAGTATAAGCACAAATCACATTTAATTTATTTAGGGTTACTTTCCATCTTTTAAATCTTTCAGTACTGAGTTTCCTCAATACCTTATTAACTCATTCGACTGAAGTAAAGCTTGAGCTTACTTTCTTCGGACTTTCCTTCCTTAACGAGGTTATTAGCCTAAGGTTCTTCCCCCCTTAAGTTTTATAACCTAATGCTTTGATACCAACCTATGACACCCCCAAATCCGGGTATTTTCCAACCCGACAGATGGTGCTACACGGTACTCATATCTGTACATTCATTCTATTAAAACGACATCAAAATGTGTGTATCAACGACATTCTTATTACATTAATAATATTACATCCCGTTCCCAAGTTCTAAAACCATTACATTCTTTGTTCATCATTCTATAATATATACAACTTACTAGATTATTACAACGTAAACTAATCTTTCAGCTTCGTCTTGCCTCTATCCTTGTCAGATCCCTTGGTTCGTTCGGTCCTAGCTACATTCATATGGTTCAAGCAAGAGTGAGCATAACAAGCTCAGCAAGAACAACAATTTTCTTTTAAACAACATGCTTGAAACATAGGAATCGTATATCTTCAATAACTGAATCATAGTTATGAAGTACTACCAATAATTCAAAATAGCATTTCTTTTTCTTCAAAGCATTTTACAATAAAAACATTCAGTAAAACATCGATTCTGGCTCAAGACCTTGAGCATTTTATAATTTCTTTGAAAAGGACAACCCGACACTAAGTCCGTAAGTCCGGCATAGCTTATGAGCACTTCTGGGTGATCAACCCATAGTACTTTATGTTGATCAACACTACATCCTGTTAAATGTATGTACGTTTAAGTTTTGGCAACCTCGCGTGCCCATCGAATAATCGATGAAAAATACATTTGTTTATTCATACTCAGGCTTACCTTGAATCCGTACCAAACAATTGGCGTAGGATAGCGTTAGCAATTCTATATTGAAAGACTTAAAAATAAATCAATCAACTCTTCCAGATTAGTCTAGCCGAGATAAAATTGGCATCGATCCTTTATTAAAACACTTCATGCATCTCATAACATGAATCATAGAAAAACTTGGCTAACACGAAGGTTAGACAAGCGTTTAAGAAAAACTTGCCTTCAGCGTCTGCTACAGTATAATAACGTTTCCTTTTAGTCTTTACGGTCTCTACAACACATAACCACATAACATACCACATTAGGTCATGAATGAACATACATGGTTCCTAATGAATCTTAACCTTCTTCTCAATCTAATCCTATATTAGATTTGTTATTTATTGGTTCCGACTTATCGTTATCTTTATATCATTCTTACCAACTTCTTTCTCTTTTATGTCTTATGTGGATTTACTTCATTAATAGAACTCATTTCGAGTTAATCATCCTTCCTAACGGCTTACTAACATTATTAATCGAAACTCGATCGTCATTTGTTAAGTACACTTTATTGCATACCGTTTACGTTCACGTATTACTTAACAACTTTAAGTTGTAACTCTTAATGTTATAGGCCCTATCATTATTGAATACGATTCACGTTCTTTTTACTTTACATTCGTCGTTTAACAACTCATTAAACAACATTAAATTCCTAAATTCATCACTGTAACAGTGATTTAGGAAAGGTCTTATCATTATTCATTAAGTAATTACATAACCCATACTTGTATTGCAAACCATTGGATTCATAATCAACTTGGTCAACAAATTTCTATAGCCGGCTTAACACATTACATTATTCTTATTACAATCATCTTCAATTGATTATTAACCTTTAATCATCATACATTAAGTGTCTAACAATGCCTTAACAATGTTATATTAACACCTTATTTCATTACTAATGAGTTATCTTTCCTTCTATACTTGTAAACATTCTTGTCTATTAAAACTCTAGGACTGGCGCCACGGCGCCACACACTTAGTTTTCTTCATCTCGCATGCAATGGCGTGAGTTAGCAAAGATGCCACGACACTCTTACTGTTGTTTGTGGAGCCACCATTGGCCTTGGGTTGGTATGCCATTCGCCAACTCTATGAAAAATTTTGCAGATTTTAAGTTTTGTGAACTTCCCGAACGCATAACTTCTTCGTTATAAGTCCGAATTGGCTCGTTCAAAAGCCTACGGTTCACAAATTTCATACTCTATGTGTTCATGCAATAATTTTATCTATTTGACTTCGTTTTCTAAAATTTCACCTATTAATTCATTTTAACGAAAACGATAAACATTCGTGAACGTTCAACGCTCGTTTCTTCGTTCTAAGTCGGAATCCGGTCATTTTCGAGTCTTCAACTCTATAATGCCAAATATTACTTGTCTCCATTAAAAACCATTGTTTCCAAGCTCAAACACAAAATACGACTTACATTCCGAGAATTTCACGAATTCGACGCTTAACGTCCAATCGTGTGAATTCCGGCATAACTTCTTTACTAACGATTTGATCATTGTTCTAAATGGATTTTAACCATTATATAAACATTTCAAACTACTTATTACATTAACTTATTTTTAAATTAGGTTTTGACTTATTCTTCATAAGTTCATGGCTTATCAACTTATAACTTTCATGACTTCATTTACTTATGACTTATTATTGATTTAAGTCCTTTACTCAATGTTCTCATATCATATCCAACATACTAACATCATGACATACATACTTCATTAACTTATTGACATGATAAGTTATTACTTGTTATTCATTAGTCTATAACTTGTAAAAGTATGAACTACTTATGAATTCATTTTGCATGACTTATCATAGCTTAAATCTTTTAACCATCATCCTTGCTTCTTATTATCATACAATCTTATTAAAGTAAACATATGAGAAGTTCCTCTAAGTTCCTCGTGAGTTCACAACTTAATTAAGTTTGAATTACTTATTCATGACTTATACGGCTTATTAAGACTTAAGCTCTTTGATTACCCATTCCTATCATTCCTTAGCATACATGTTCTACCACTACCCATCTCCCTACCAATGGAAGAGAAAGAGATTCATGGTTTAAGTTATTACCC
Organism: Panax quinquefolius; assembly: GCA_020205615.1. NCBI lineage: Eukaryota > Viridiplantae > Streptophyta > Magnoliopsida > Apiales > Araliaceae > Panax > Panax quinquefolius. The sequence continues at coordinate 123,987 of JAINUW010000112.1, forward strand.
TTGAATATCACTTGACTAAGCTTTAATCTCCTTCTTTCTTCTTGAAAATCTCCTAATGGAAGTTTGACTTATAAGTGCTTATTCTCTCTCTAACCAATAAGTTTCTTAACTTGAGAGGAGTTGGGAGAAATTTTAATCAAGCAATCAAATGAATCGAGAGCTCTCTATTTATAGGCAATCCAAAGTGAGGGTATTATGGACATTAGGACATCCCACCTCCTTAACTAACCTCCTCAACTTCACCTCCTTACTATTCATAACCTTGGCTCTAAGTTAACTTGCTAGCCACTTCCCTTTCTTGCTCATCACAACACTTGATCACCACACAAAGTTCTTGCCCATCAAGTCTACAAACATTAACATGGTTTTCTCCATGGATCCTCCTAACCCAATGGATTCTTACTTTGGGCTTAAGGTTTAATTAATCCTAACTTATACATTGGGCTTGCATTAACAATTCTTTGGGCTTTATCATTATCTTATTGGACTTTATTGTTATCCTAATTGGACATTACAATTTCCTACACAATTCAACAAATTCAATACCTTTAGCTTATAGTCTTATAACGTATAATTCTCGTATTCCAACTCGTATACTTATTCACATACGACATACCATCATTCATTCATACTCGTATAACACATCGTATTAAACTCGTATTCATTACCTCGTATAGTACCTACGTATTATACGATCAACGCTTTAATTCATTATACGTATTACATTTTCTTCTCGGAACTAACTTTCCCTAATCGTTAGGTTTTAAGTCCGCAAGCGAAAAACTGCGTTTTCCATAACTGAAATATTATTAAATATTCTATCGCACCTCGATATTCTATCATTACGTATTTCTCGAAAGTTCAAAAATAGTTCCTGAGCAGAAATGCGTGAATAGTGTTTTTCGAAAAAATCTCTCGAAAAGCTTTTAATTTCATCTTGGAAATTCAAACACTTTAATTCTATTACGTAGCCAAAATACTACGACATTCCGCTATGTCTTGGTCATAGAACGACCTTCAATTAGCTTACTCACATAAATAATTAATTAAATTCATTTAATCCACATAATAAAAATAAAAATTTAATTCTCAAAAATCCAAAATTTCTGGGGCGTTACAAATAAAGTGAAAGTATAGTATCGTTCTCACGATGAATTATTTAACAAAAATTACCAAGTACTAACTCTTAACCCAATTAATCTTATTTTAACAATTGATTTAATATTTTTAATTAATATAATTAATTATACTAATACTAACTACTACTAGAATGAAACCAGATAATGAAGATTTAAGATTATAATCTCACATATTATGTCATTTAGATTACTACAGTTCCTACTGATTTATGCTATTTATCCCGAATTATTAATCAAGAACACATAAATAAATATGACCATCTCTCAATGCATCATACTCAAATCAACTTAAATCCACAGATGATAGAATTAAGAAGAACACCCAAATTAATTAATTCATTATATCTCCATGTGAATTACAATTAAAGAGGATTTTAAACACAAATTCTCTATCAGATTACATGCGATGTATATGTATATCTCTATCCTAATCATGAATTCCAACGCCATGCAGAAAACATAATCCATGTTATTATGATCAAATCTAAATTTCTAATCTTTTTCTCAATTTCATATAGATTATCATGGTAATTATTGATCAGATAATTAATCAAATAATAGCAAACCATAATAGACAATCCCATAATAGTTAACAAAACTAATAAGGAAGCGTATCAAAATAAACTACGCAACAAGATCCATTGTAATCTCAAAATAGAATTTAGCTCATAATTGAATTAAAATCCATAATCCACAACTGAATAAACATTGAAAGATAAAAATAAAACCAGAGGAAAGAATGAAATCTGTTGTTTGTAAATCTGAATCTCCCTCTTACTTCTGTTTTGAATCTTCAATGATCTCCAAGTTGCTTTAATCTTCAAATCTAATCCAAACTAGGATTTTTCCTAATCTAATGAAATTTACTCTAATGGAACCTAATCTAATGGAATTCAATCCTCAATCCTTGTGAATTATCCTCCTTTTATATCCCTCTTCACGTGTCTTTTAGCCCTCCTTAAAGTTCTTGAAACCAATCAGCCAAAACAATCCTTCTCGGACTCAACTTCTGAAAATTACAAAACAACCTTCTTTCTTCTTGACGAATCCTCACCGGCGAACTTTTTATACTGAAGAACTCCGCCCCGACAGACTTGTTGTTCCAAAAATTATGGAACTACCACTAAGCTCTATTTTTCATGTTTCGACCCTCCGAAGTCATTTCCTACAACCCAAACACAAGAAAAAGTAACAAAACACTAAAAATACTTAGATTTAACAAAGAATTAAGCCTAAAAAGATTTCCAAATCATAGGTATAAAACCCACTAATCATATGGTTCCTTCGAAACTGGTGTCGTACTAGGTACTGTATCGATAATAAACTTAATTTCTCTGTTTAGCAGACGACCTGGTAATTCATTTGTAAAACATCTGCAAACACATTCATTACTTTAATCTAATTTATATTTGCACCCACTTGTAGGATATCCACCACGTATGCTAGATAACCCACACAACCTTTTCTTAACTTCTTTGCTTGCGTCATCATTAAAAAACAAGATTGCCATGCCGACTTGCTGCCATAAAATACCACCTTTGATAGCTTTGTAGGCTTAAAGCTTACTAACTTCTTCTGGAAATCAATCATTTTCCCATGGTTAAACAACCAATCCATTCCTAAGATTACGTCAAATTTACCTAGTTGTATCAGAATCAAATCTACCATAACTTACACTCCCTTATTTTAACACAACAATTCCTATAGACATGCTCTACAAGAATTATTTCTTTATTTTCAACTTCTATATTCATGGGGGTTTCTATATTTACTAAAGGTAAATTTAAACGCTTAGCAAATTCATGGGACACAAAAGAATAGGTCGCACCCGAATTAAACAATACATTACCATTTATATCATTGATCGGTATAATACCTAAAACTAAGTCATTCGATGCCACTGCATCTTGCACTATCATATTGAAAGTCCTTACAGTTGATCTATTTAGCAGAGTTGGACCTGTTGTAGTCGTTTTCCCATTGTCATTTTCCTTGCTATTATTTTTGTAACGACCGAGAAAATCGTAATAGAATGTAAATAAGTTTTATTTGATTATATGAAATGAAATGAAACTATATGGATTTATTTTGTGTTATGTGTTTAAAGGTCGATACAATGACCTAGAATATGTTTGATGTTAGGGTTTGTGAATCTGAGAATGTATGGGAAAATAAAACTTTTTTGAGAAAAAGATGTAAAAACACTATTAATCCAAAAACACTTTCGCGTATTTTTGATTTTTCGAAGAATGCGTAAATGTTAGAATAGCAAGGAAAGACCAAATGACAAATAAAATTTGAGAACGAAAAACACAGTTTTTCGACTGTGTATTGAATTTCAGGACGTTAAAGAAAAAGAATACGAGTATAATAAGAAATATTATACTAGTATAATAAGAAGAATAGTACGAGTATATTAGTATTATACGAGTAGAATACGAAAATAATACAAATATAATACGAAAATTATACTTTAGAAATACGAAAAGTCAAAGTCAATGAAAGTCTTGGTCAACAAAAGTCTAGGTTGACTATCAAGCTATTGGACTTTGACTTTAAGAAGCTCAATAGAAAGTATAAGGTGGCCCAATGATGAATTAAATCAAGGCCCAAATGAATGTTAATTCAAGCCCAAAGATTGGCCCAAAATGAATTCGAACCAAGGCCAAACCAAGATCCAACAAAGATGGTGTAAGACCCCAACTTTTATGAATAAAGATGAATTTTTCTATAAATATCATTTTTGAATATTAAGTTTTGAATTTGTTATAATGTTATAGTTGTGGGTAATATTTATGAATTTTGCAAAATAAGCAAGTTGTTATATAATATTCGATTGGTCGGGGAATATTCGTTTTAACAGGGAATATTCGTACGACTGCATAATCATTGGTGGACCCCACAACGTAATTATTGTCAAAATGAGGAAACGACAAAAATATATTTTTATGAAAATAACGGCGGAAGTTTTACCGTTAGCTGTTGAAATAATTGGTGTTAAAAGTACAGTAATATGTGTGGTTGCATAGTAGCACACAGTATTGATTATTGATGCTTGCGTGAGAAGTCACTCAGTCATACTCAATTATTGCTACAGTAATTGCTGCATCATATCTCTCATATTATTGATTCAATTATTATCACAATATCATCTGCATAATATTTTATATTATTAAATTAATAATTGAAATGACAAAGTTATTAATATTATTATTTGCAATATAGACGATGTCTAGAAGTTCTGTCAAGAAGAGGTTTGGTCACCTAATTGCGAGCCAATAGGGAGAAATCCTTATTGGAAAGCCCACTCTTTCCTGGGAACGACCTGGTTGTTAATATTGCGAGTTATAATAAAGGTTGTTAAAAATATTGAGGGGATGTTTAGGAAGTATTTGTTGTAAATTTTACTTATTATTTGGACCCACATTTACCCATTTTTCAAATTAATCGGTAGAAAGTTATTCAGTGTATATATATATATTATAAAAAGTGGGGCCCACATGTGATGATGAGACATGTTGAGGCCCACGTGTGGAGGACTTTGGTGGAGGAAAACCTGAAATTTTTCTTTAGTCACTGGAGGAATTTATATATATATATAAATTTTTGTTTATATATATATATAATGTAAATCTGATTTGGGGAGGGGGCAGGAGAAACGTGGGAGGGAGGAAAGTATTATTAATATTATTATATTTATATTATAATATGTTTTATTTTTTTTATAAAAAATAGAATATATTATATTTTATTTTAGATAGTATTTTACTATGCGATCTGTGATAAAATCATGTGAAATATTTGATTCTAGTAGTGAATTGAATTCGTCCTCAATTCTATGCGATCCGTGAGAATTTTAAATAGTATCCTTTCCATTCTCCTATAAATAGGATTCTTAGTTAGAATTGAAAATCACACCAGAATCAGAGAATTCTTCTTCTATAATACTGAGTGTATTTCTTTCGAGTTTTAGAAAGCTTTGAGTGTAGGAAATAGTGAAAGTTTTCTTCAAGAATATCCCCGCTATACTAGTTGGAATACTCTTCTTTTCAAGGTAAGGGATGTTATTTTTGTTCAATATTCGCTTGAAATAATATTTTCTTCCATACTCTATAGTATGTAAGTAATATTATCTCGTTTCAGATTTCAAATTCTATACTCATTTGGTTAAAGTTATGGCTTCTATACTACATGAAATTAGTAGAATATCCTTAAATTTTGCGTTTCATCTAGTATCTTTTCATGGAAATATTATTCTGAGCATTCTTGATAAATTTTAACTTTCTCATACCGGAGTACTATTTACAGGTTACTATTCACGAAGTACTATTCATGGGGTACTATTCACTTGAGTACTATTCACCTGGGGTACTATTCAAGATAAAAATTGATTTATTTTCGGTCCAAATTATTTCTGGTACAATATTATTCTTGAATTTTACTCCACAAAGCAGTATCATGTTGACAATTTGGACGTTATTGATTTCTGGATAAATTAAATTATAAATCTTTAATAATTTATCCTTTGCTTTTATTTAATTGAATTCTTATATCATTGTCATCATCCTCATGTTTATATTATGATGAAAGTCATCTGTGGTCGTAGTGCATAGATGGACTTGGTATGATTATGACCAGGGATTATTCGGTATAATCATGACCATAATGTTACAAAAGATGTGGTAAAAGTCCTCATTGGCCCGTAGTGCATTGATGGACAGTTGTTGGCATGATCATGACCATTGATGAATACACGAATATCCTTAGCCCGTAGTACATGGATAATTTGTGGTCGTGATACTAAAGAATATCCTTGGCCATAGTGCAGGGGTGATTCAATGATGTGGAATATTTATTAAGTTGAGTCTCAGCGATAAAATTTATGATAAACCTTTTAAATCATAGAAGATAGTAGATTTTATTTTCTACTTGACTCTTCTAATGGATTGCTTGTTCCACTGCAATTAAACTTGTTGTCTATTATATTCTACCAGTTTAACACTGTTGAAGGCTAACAATAAATTATTCAGCATTATTTTAGTCATAATATCTCTTACTGGGCTAGTTGAGCTCACCCTTTGCTTTCATTGTTCTCTTCAGAAAATGAGAATATAGCTGAGACTAGTCCGAGAACGGAGTGACGGTCAAGATGATAGCATTAGTAGTCCTCACTATTCTGTTAAAAAGTGTGATAATAAATGTAATGAGGACTCCATTGAGTGTGGATATTGTCTAGAGGACAATATTCGTATTAAAACTCTCAGTTTATGTTTTGTCGTATTTTACATGATAGTTGTATTATTAATTTGTATTTGAATTTTGTACCATGTATTTGGCGACTCAAGATGGGTGATGTATAACTATTTTGGGGGCATCACAGTTGGTATCAAAGCTTAGGGATATGATCCCTGGCTGAGATGTGATACAAGAACTAGGAGGGGAGAGACGGGGAATTCCTTCGCTAGTATGACCTCCCTAAGTTTAATTGGTATTTAATTGGTCGGTCAGAATATAGGGATAATATGTGGTATGTCAATTAACCCTTGTTTTGTGGCAGTATTTAAAAATGACATCCGAGAATGTTGAGAATAGCAATGGAGCACAGGAGACCGTTGAGTCACCATAGATCAATACCCAGGATAATGTGCAACAGGAAGATAATAATCCTCAAGTAAACAACAACACCGATCAAATGATGAACGATGGGATGTTTAGAGGCTTTATGCAATTCATACAACATCAGGCGAGAACGGCTCCTGTCCAAAATGCAGGTAGAAACACTGGCAACTCTCGGACGGTCACCGCTAAGCAATTCAAAGAGCTAGGACAACCAGAGTTTTTGGGAGAGCCAAAACCACTTAAGGCGGAGACTTGGATAAATTAGATCACCAAGATATTTGATGTCTTGGGATGCTCCGAGGAGCACAAGGTTCCCTTTGCCACCTTCATGTTGCAAGGAGAGGCAGATTACTGGTGGGAATCTGTAAAGTGTACCCAGTTTGCCGCACTCAAAATGTCTTGGGAGAAGTTCCAAGAACTGTTCAACGACAAGTACTTTCCCAAAAGTATTCATCACATGAAAGAGTTAGAGTTCATCAAATTGGAGTAAAATAATATGACTGTATCGCAGTACGAACCCAAGTTTGTCGAGTTGTCCCGGTTTGCGTCCCACTTAGTTGATAATGAGGAGAGAATGACGCGAATATTTCTAAGAGGTTTGAAATCCAAGATACGTCAATACCTTATCTCTCACAAACTGTGTTTGTATTCAGATGTTGTAAATAGGGCTCAGTTATTGGAGCACGATAATGAGTCTACCCAACCAAGAGAGAGAAGTCAACAAGTCGATAATTCCAATGGTAGCAGTCATCAAAGTGGTGACAACAAACGTGGAGGGAATCAACATGCCAGAAATGGTAACCACTTCGGTGGTAATCATGGCTAAGCCAATAAAAGTGGACATTTCAAGAAGAGGATATTAAACAATAATGGAAAGACGTCAGCATCAGAACCCATTGTTAAGGAAGGAAAACGACTACTTATCATATGCTTCAAATGCAGAGGGGAGGGACATATCAGTCCAAACTATGCGCAGCAGTCCAAAACGTGTTACAATTGTGGAAGAGAAGGTCACCTAGCTCGATTTTATCGTTCAAGAAAGCCAAGTCTAGCTGGGATGGAGGCACAAAAGGCCGTTCCAGAAAAGTCAAAACCAGTCATTCAAGGGAGAGTGTTTGTCGTAACCTCCCACAAAGCAAGGAACCCAAACGAGGTCATCACGGGTAAGCTTATCATACACTCTAGCGAAGTCTATACCTTATTTAATATCGGTTCTACCCATTCTTTTATTTCTCCTACTTCCGCTCAAAGTTTAAATTTGACTCTGGAGAAATTAGACTTTGACTTATCTATTGAAACTCCGTTGGGAGAAACCTTCATTATATATGCTATTTATAAGTCTTGTTTGGTTCAAATCGGTACCCTCACATTACCTGTCAATCTTATTTCATTGAAAATACTATCATTTAACGTAATTCTAAGGATTAATTGGTTAACTACTCATCATGCAAAAATTGATTGTTTTCGTAAGGTTGTTAGCTTTTATATTCCCAACCAACCTATTATGCGAATTCAATCAACCAAAGAATTAAAATCAATCACCATCATCTCAAGCCATAAAGCTATTCGTTTATTGAAAAATGGATGTCAAGCTTTCTTAGCTCATGTCACGGATTTAAACAAAAATACGTCAGTTTTGAATGATATTTCTATTGTTAATAAATTTCCTGATGTATTCCCTGAAGAACTTCATGGCCTACCCCCAGAACGTAAAATTAAATTTTATATCGACCTTGAACCCGACACAAAACCCATTTCCAAAATCCCATATCGAATGACTCCTATTGAACTTCAGGAGTTAAAGACCCAACTGCACGAATTGTTAGACATCGGTTTCATTCGTCCTAGTACGTCTCCTTGGGGTGCTCCTGTTCTACTCGTGAAGAAGAAAGATGGGAGTATGCAACTTTGTATTGATTATCGGAAGTTGAACCATCAAAAATAGGTACCCGTTGCCTCGTATTGATGACTTGTTTAACCAGTTACAAGTCGCCAAATTCTTTTCAAAGATTGATCTTCGTTCTAGATATCACCAATTGAATATTAAAATCGATGACATTCCAAATATGACTTTCAAAACTCGGTACGGGCATTATGAATTCCTAGTCATGTCTTTTGGATTGACTGATGCTCCTGCTTCCTTTATGGATATGATGAACCGAGTATTCAAGGATTATTTGGATCACTTTGTGGTCGTCTTTATTGATGACATCCTCATATATTCCAAAATCCGTGAAGATCATGAGCAACACTTAAGGTTGATACTCCAAAAGCTACGTAAAAATAAGCTTTATGCCAAGTTGAACAAATGCGAGATCTGGCTTGAGGAAGTAGCATTCCTTGGGCACGTGATATCAAGTCGCGGAATATCTGTTGACCCGACAAAGATTGAAGCAATTCAAAGCTGGGAGCAACCTAAATCAGTGACCGAAGTACGTAGCTTTCTCGGCTTAGCTGGTTATTATCAGAGATTCGTAAAAGGATTTTCTCTAATCGCTACTCCATTAACTCAGCTGACTCGGAAAGATACAAAATTCAGTTGGAGCTAGGAATGTGACAAAAGTTTTTAAGAACTCAAGAGGAGACTCATTTCAGCACCTGTTCTAACAATACCATCTGGCTTAGAGGGATTTGTCATCTGTAGTCATGCTTCGGGCAAAGGGTTAGGATATGTTCTCATGCAATATAGGAAAGTCATATCCTATGCCTCTCGATAACTCAAAGAATATGAGAGAAATTATCCTACTCATGATCTAGAGTTAGCAGTTGTTGTCTTCGCACTTAAAATTTGGAGGCATTACTTGTATGGGGAGAAAGTGGAGATCTATATGGATCATAAAAGCCTCAAATATTTCTTCACCCTAAAGGAACTCAACATGCGGCAATGATGTTGGCTCGAACTGTTGAAAGATTATGATCATACCATTCAATACCATCCTGAAAAAGCGAAGGTACTAGCTGACGCATTGAGTAAAAGATCATATACGGGTACAAGTGCAATATTGTCAACGCAAAGGCCCATTTTGTATGAATTGCAAAGGATGGAGATAGAGTTAAAGACTCTAGGGACCCACGTGATGATGGAAAATATATGAGTAGAATCGACTTTAATCAATAAAGTTAAAGCTACTCAAGCTACAGACCTGGTGCTGATGCATATGAGAAAGAAAGTACAAGAAGGTGTTATTCCAGAAGCAAGAATCGATGAAGAAGTAATACTTCGAGTCAACTCCAGACTTTGTGTTCCTAACGATTCTAAATTTAAGTATAAAATCATGATGGAGGCGCACAACACACCGTTTGTAATCCATCCTAGGAGTACCAAAATGTATCGTGATCTTTGACGTACATTTTGGTGGAGCAATATGAAGAGAGATATGAGACCCCGGATTTTATGAATAAAGATTTAAATTTCTCGAAATATTTTTTTAATATTATGGTGTGGATATAATATAATGTTATAGTTGTGGGTAATAATTACATATTTTACAAAGTAAGCAAATGGTTATATAATATTCGATTGGTCGGGGAATATTCATTTTAACAGGGAATATTCATACGACGACACAATCATTGGTGGACCCCACAACGGAAGCATTGTCGTAGTAAGAAAATGACAGAATTATCTTTTTATAAAAATAACTTGTACGAAGTGTTACCGTTAAAAAGCTGCTGAACTACCGGTAGTAGTAAAAAGTACAAAGAATCTGGCGTGATTGCATAGTAGCACACGGTATTGGTTATTGATGCTGACGTGATAAGTCACTCAATTATACTCAATTATTGCTATAGTAATTGTTGCATCATATCTCTCATATTTTTGATTCGATTATTGTCACAGTATCATCTGCACAATATGTTATATTATTAAATCAATAATTGAGACGACAAAGTTGTTCATATTATTAAATTGTAATATTTACAATGTCTAGAAGTTCTGTCAAGGAGAAGTTTGGTCACCTAATTGCATGACAATAGGGAGAAATCCTTATTGGAAAGCCCCCTCTTTCCTGGGAACAACCTGGTTGTTAAATATTGTGAGTTATAATATTAATGATGTATAAACTCGTGTTGATTAAAGATGAAATTGATAGTTTTATTGTGTTGGAATTATTAGTGTTAATGGAAGTCGACATTTATTTCGATAATAATTGATGTCTGGAGGTTATATTGTTCAATCGGGTATTCGGGGCACTTTTCGTGTCGAAGTTACTATTCATAAGTTACTATTCACGAGTTACTATTCATGAGTTACTATTCATGAGTTACTATTCATGGGATACTATTCACCCGAACAAAATATATTTCTTTTCGGTCCAAATCATTTTTGGGTACAATATTATTTCATGAGGAGATGTGCTAATTTTTCAGACCGTTGGTTGAAATTATATTAGTAAATCAATATGGATCGTTGGTTTAAAGTTTAATAGTGAATCAGTATGGACCGTTGGTTTAAAGTTTAATAGTGAATTCGTATGGACCGTTGGTTTAAAGTTTAATAGTAAATCAATACGGACCGTCCGTTTAAAAGTAAATCAATCTGGACCATTCATGAATTAGTTACTATTCAGTCCATTCTCCTATAAATAGAAGCTCATTCCTTCATTATTTCTTACTTAATTCCTTTGAAACTCTAGAGAGAGAAATTATAGAGAGAAATTATAGAGAGAAGTTATAGAGAGAAAATCTATAGAGAGAAAGAAGAAGAGAAGTATGCTACCTTTCTATTCCAATATCCAGTTTCTTCTAAGGTAAGGGGTATTATTCTTTCGTATTCATGAAGAGAATTACTTTCTTTCAATACTCATAAGAGTTGTTATTCCATTCCTTATTATTATGTTGGAATAACCTGTCTATGCGAAGTACTGCATACATGGTGAAATTCTTTTATTATTCCATTCCTTATTATTATGTTGGAATAACCATCATCTGAAATAACGCATACATGGTGAAATTCTTCTATTATTCCATTCTTTATTATTACATTGGAATAACTTTGATACGCGGACTACCATATACTTGGTGAAATTCTTACATTATTCCATTCTTTAATATTATATTGGAATAACTTTCATCATCAAGCACCGCATACATGGTGAAATTCTTCTATTATTTCATTCTTTACTATTTCATTTGAAATATCACATGCATGCAGGCGTTTTACGTCGGACGAGTTCCATTATTTATTATTCCGCATTTATTATTTCGTGGGAATATCCTCGTCATGCATTTTTGTGGGACCGTTCCATTATTTATTATTCGCATTTATTTTTCTATCGGAATATATCTCATGCATGCGTTTTACGCCAGACCTGGTTCCATTATTTATTATTCCACATTTATTATTCTGTCGGAATATCCTGTCTGTGCGTTTTACGCCGGACCTAGTTCCATTATTTACTATTTCGCATTTATTATTCTATCGAAATATCCTGTCTGTGCGTTTACGTCGGACCTAGTTCCATTATTTATTATTCTGTTGGGAATAACTTGTTTGTGCGGTCTCTATCGCATGTATGGTGAATCCTTCTGTTATTCCATTCTTTATTATTCTGTTAAAATAACCTGTCTATGTGGATTCCACATGCATGGTGAATGATCCTTTGTATTTATTCCTTATTAAATTGTGGAAATGATCTGTATACGTGGATTACCGCATGGCGGGTGAAAATCCATTTGCAGTTTCATATATTCTTTATTATACTCAGTTGATTAAAGCTTTAGCTTCTATACTCCATGAAATTAGTGGAATATCCTTGATATTTGTGCTTCATCCAGTATCTTTTCATGGAAATATTATTCTGAGCATTCTTGAGTTTTACTCTACAAAGAAGTATCATGTTGACAATTTGGACATTATTGAGTTCAGGATAAATTAACTTATAAATCTTTAAAATTTATTCTTGAACTTGTTTTATTAAATTATTATGTCATTTTCATAATGAGTTATGTTGGTTATTATGTGAAAACATGAAAGTTTCTTAGAAATCACAAAGGGTTGAAAATCAGATTTTGGTGAAAATGGAACATGAAATTCAACTAACCATATCTCCTATTATATTTCAAATTTTTGAGTGTGGTTAAGTTCTAGAGTTAGATCTATGAGTTATATAACTTATCCAAGTGGAATCACTGGAAAAGGTGTTGTAGATTTTCGTGTGGACTGATTTTAGCAAAGGAGTCAAAGCGCCAATTTCAAAAAAAGCACGCCCATAAATTTGAAGGGGCTGTTTCGGCCACTTAATTTGTGAGAAAAGTTCTGGCCTTTTGGGACATGAAAGTATATGGTATAAGGTACCTCCTGTCAAAAAATGAGCTCATTCTGACTTAAAATGAGCAAGTTATGACCATTTCAATATTTAGGTTTTTCCGACAAAAAAAGCTATAACCGGAGGGAGTTCTATAACTCCGATGACCATGAAATTTAAACTAGAAGCTCACATTAACATGTGTAAGGTCCTGCCAAGATTTGGGAATTTCTGGAGTTAAACTTGAGGTAGCTAATTTCTTAAGGAATTAATTAGAAATTGATTTTTGAAAAATAGTAAATGAATTTTAAAAATTTCGAGAAAAATATATGTTCATTATGGAATCCCAGAAAAGAAATATTTTTGTGATTGATTTGGTATTTTTCATGAAAATAGTTTAGTTACGAACATATGAGTTAAATATGTTATGTGAAGTAACAAAGTTGGAAAATAGGATTTTATTGCTTGAAAATCCTATATAAGGTATATGCAGATTTTTTTATAAGGGATTTGATCATTGGTGATGAAATCTTATGAGTATGGCATTTTTGAATGATTAAATGCATTATTTAGTAAAGTGTAAACAATTGAAATAAATTGTTTATAAGTTTAAGAAGTGATTAAAATATTGTTATGATATTAATAATATTATATTATGAGTGGTTGATAATATTTGGATAAATTTAAAGTCTTTAATAATTATCCTTGTTTTCGTTTGATTAATGCTTATATCATTGTCATCATCCTCGTGCTTATATGGTGATGAAAGTTATCTTCGCTTACGTGCGAAGATGGACTGTTGATTATTGAGTTGTATATCTTTGGCTTACGTGCAAAGATGGATTGTTGATTATTGGTTTTATTGTTGTATATCTTTGGCTTACGTGCAAAGATGGACTGTTGATTATTGAGTTGTATATCTTTGGCTTACGTGCAAAAATGGATTGTTGATTATTGGTTTTATTGTTGTATATCTTTGGCTTACGTGCAGAGATGGACTTGATATGATTATAACCAGGGATTATTCGGTATAGTCATGACCATTGATGATTTAATATCCTTGGCCCGTAGTGCAGGGATGATTCGATGATGTGGTTTATTTATTAAGCCGAGTCTCAGCGATAAAAATTGATGAAAATATTTTTAAATCATAGAAGATAGTAGATATTATGCTCTACTTGACTCTTCTAATGGATTACTTATTCCGCTGCAGTTAAACTTGATGTCTATTGTATTTTATCAGTTTAACATTGTTGAAGACTATTGATAATTTATTCTGTATTATCTTAGTCATAATATTTCTTACAGGGCTAGTTGAGCTCACCCTTTCTTTCACTGTTCTCTTCAGGAAATGAGAATATAGCTGGGAAGAGTCGGGGAAAGGAGTGACAGTCCAGATGATAGCATTAGTAGTCCTCATTATTCTGTTAAATAGAGTGAAAATAAATATAATGAGGACTCCTTTGAGTGTGGTTATTGTCTAGATGACAATATTCCTATTAAAACTCTCAGTTTATGTATTGTCGTATATTACACGACGGTTGTATAATTAAGTTTGTATTTGTATTCTGTACCATGTATTTGGCGACCCAAGATGGGTGATGTATACCTATTTTGGGGCGCCATGATTGGTATCAAAGCCATAGAAAAGAGCCCCGAGCCTTTATCTGGTGACTTCAAGTCTTGGGATGCGACCGCCGGACTTTTCCGTAGGGACGCCATGTGATAACTGTGGCAAGTTGATAGGTATCATTGTGAGGTGTTATCCAAGTCTTGGATGCGGGTCATGATTGGTATCAAAGCTTAGGATATGATCCCGGTGAGATGTGAGACAAGAACTAGGAGGGGAGAGCGGGAATTCCTTCGCTAGTATGACCTACCTAAGTTTATTTGGTATTTATATGGTCGGTCAGCGTATAGGGATAACATGTGATATGTTAACTAACTCTTGTTTTGTGGTAGTGTTTGAAAATGACATCCGAAAATGTTGAGGTAAGCAATGGAGCGAATGACGCGATTGTTTCTAAGAGGTTTGAAACCCGATATACGTTAATACCTCATTTCTCACAAACTTTGTTTATATTCGGATGTTGTGTGAATAGGGCTCGATTATTGGGAGCGATAATGAGTCAAGACAACCAAAAGGTAACGACCAACAACACGATAATAATCATACACGGGTGCAAACGCCATCGAACAATGATAACCATCGTGGGGAAAATTATCATGCCAAGAATGGTAACCACTTCGGTGGTAATCATGGCCAAGATAATAGAAGTGGAAATTTCAAAAAGAGAAGGTCACCTAGCCCGATTTTGTCGTGCACCAAAGTCAAGTCCAGCTGGGACGGTGGCACCAACGGCGGATACGGACAAAACAAAGTCGGTGGTTTCAGGAAGAGCGTTTTTCGTGACTTCTCAAAAAGCGAGTAAACCGAACAAAGTTAGCACGGGTTAGTTAATTATAAATTCTTGCAAAATCTATGTCTTATTAGATACCGGTTCTACCCATTATTTTATCTCTCCTGCTTGCGTTCAACGTTTAAATTTGACTATAGAGAAATTAGACTTTGACTTATCTGTTGAAGCCCCGTTAGGAGAAACCTTCATTACATGTGCAATCCAAGTCTTAGATGAGGGTCACAGTTTTGAATGATATTTCTATTGTTAATAAATTTCCTGACGTATTCTTGAAGACTTCTTAGCCTACCTCTAGAGCGTGAAATCGAATTTTGTATTGACCCCGGTACAAAACCCTCAAATATTTCTGTACCTAAAACGATCGTATAATGTGACGCCCCCAAAATAGGTATACATCACCCATCTTGAGTCGCCAAATACATGGTACATAAATCAAATACAACATAATTATACAACTGTCGTGTAAAATACGACAAAACACAAACTGATAGTTTAAACAAGAATATTGCCTTCTAGACAATATCCATTCTCAATGGAGTCCTCATAGACAATATACAAACTCAAATTCAGTCCCCATTACTTTTATTGTCACACTATTTAATGTAATAGTGAGGACTACTAATGCTATCATCCGAATCATCAATCCGGTTCCGACAGGCCCGTCCAGCTATATTCTCATTTCCTGAAGAGAACAGTGAAGGAAAGGGTGAGCTCAACTAGCCCAGTAAGAAATATTATGGCTAAGATAATGCAGGATAAATTATCATTAGCCTTCAACAATGTTAAACTGTTAAAATACAATAGACATCAAGTTTAACTGCAGCGGAATAAACAATCCATTAAAAGAGTTAAGTAGAGAATAAAATCTACTATCTTTTATGATTTAAAAGGTTTTTCATCACTTTTATCGCTGGGACTCAGCTTAATAAATAATCCACATCATCCCTGCACTACGACCAAGGATATTCATTAGTATCACGACCACAAATTATCCATGCACTACGGGCCAAGGATATTCATGTATTCATCAATGGTCATGATCATGCCAACAACTGTCCATCAATGCACTACGGCCAATGAGGACTTTTATCACATCATTTGTAACATTACGGTCATGATTATAACGAATAATCCCTGGTCATAATCATTCCAAGTCCATCTATGCACTACAGGCCACAGATGACTTTCAAAAAATATAAACATGAGGATGATGACAATGATATAAGAATTCAATAAAACAAGTTCACGAATTAATTTGTCCAGGAACCAATAACGTCCAAATTGTCAACATGATACTTCTTTGTAAAGTAAAATTTAAGAATGCTCAGAAGAATATTTTCATGAAAAGATACTGGATGAAGCGCAAATATCAAGGATATTCCACTAATTTCATGGAGTATAGAAGTCAAAACTTTAACCAACTGAGTATAATAAAGAATGGAATAACAAAAGAAATCACCATGCATGCAGATTGCGCATGTATAAAAGTTATTCCAACATAATAATAAGTAAATTAATGCATAATACGACCCAAGCGGGATATTCCAACAGAATAATAAAGAATGGAATAACAATGTAAATCACCATGCATGCGGATTGCGATGTATGAGTTATTCCAAATGTAATAATAAAGACAGGATAATAAAGAGGCGGAACCAGTGCCGTGTAAAACACACGTATGTGATATTCCGATAGAATAATAAATATGGAATAATAAATATGGAACCGTGTCGTGAAATTACACCGACATGATATTCCACGTAATAATAAAGAACGGAATAATAAAAGAATTTCACCAAGTATGCGGTACTTCAGATAAACAAAGTTATTCCAACATAATAATAAAGAATGGAATAATGTAAGAAGATCACCAAGTATTGGGTAAACCGCATATACAAGTCATTCCACCAAGTATAGGTAAATCAGGTATACAAAGTTATTCCAATGTAATAATAAAGAATGGAATAACATAAGGATTTCACCAAGTATAGGGTATGTCACAGATATCAAGTTTTTCTAATGAATAATAAGAATGGAATAACATAAGGATTTCACCAAGTATAGGGTATGCCATGATACAAAGGTTATGTATAGGTATGCAACTTTTACAAAGTTATTCCAATGTAATAATAAAGAATGGAATAATGTAAGTTCTCTTCATGAATAAGAAAGAATAATACCCTCACCGTAAAAGACACCGGATATCAAAGTAGTGAAGTAGCGTACTCTTCTTCTTCTTTCTCTATAATTTCTCTCTAGAGTTTCAAAGTGAATTAAGAAGAAATAATGAAGGAATGAGCTTCTATTTATAGAGGAATGGATTGAATAGTAACTAATTCATGAATGGTCCAGATCGATTTACTTTTAAACGAAACGATCCAGATCGATTTACTATTAAAACTTAAAGTTTATCATCTATCTTGATTTACTATTAAAACTTTAAACCAAATGACCCATATCGATTCACTATTATAACTTTCCACCAATGTCCATATTGATTCATTCAACCAACTATTCGAAAAATTAGCACATCTCCTAATGGAATAATATTGTACCCAAATACCCGAATGCACAATACTAGAGTGAATAGTATCCGGGTGAATAGTAACTCGTGAATAGTAACTCATGAATAGTAACTCCGACACAAAAATTGTCCCAAATACTCGAGTGAACAATACTAGAGTGAATAGTAATTTCGATGAATAGTAACTCTGACATAAAAAGTGTCCCAAATACTCGAGTGAATAATAATAGAGTGAATAGTAATTTCGGTGAATAGTAACTCGTGAATAGTAACTCCGACACAAAAAGTGTCCCAAATACTCGAGTGAACAATACTAGAGTGAATAGTAATTTTGGTGAATAGTAACCCATGAATAGTAACTTGTGAATAGTAACTCGTGAATAGTAACTCCGATACAAAAAGTTCCCCAAATACCCGTTTGATCAATATAACCTCCAGACATCAATTATTATCGGAATAGATGTTGATTTCTACTAACACAAATAATCCCAACACAATGAAACTATCAAATTAATCTTTAATCAACACGAACTTATCCATCATTAATATCATAACTCACAATATTTAACAACCAAGTTGTTCCCGTGAAGAGGGGCTTTCAATAAGGATTTCTCCTATTGGCGCAATTAGGTGACCAAACCTCTCCTCGATGTAACTTCTAGACATTGTAAATATTGCAATTTAATAATATGAATAACTTTGTCGTCTCAATTATCGATTTAATAAAATAACATATTATGCATACATGATATCGTGACAATAATCGAATCAATAATATACGAGAGATATGATGCAAAGAATTATCAGTAGCAATAATTGAGTATAACCGAGTGACTTTCACGTAAGCATCAATAATCAATACAATTAAAGCTACTACGCAACCACGCCAGACATCGTACTTTTACTACCGGTAGTTCAACAAAGATAATGGTAAAACCTCCGCCATTATTTTTATAAAATGATAATTCGTCGTTTTCTAAATACGACAATACTTCGTCATGGGTCCACTAATGATTGTGTCGTCGTGCATTTAATATTCCCCGACAAAAAGAATATTCTCTCCACCAATCGAATATTTTATAACAACTTCGTACTTTTGCAAAATTTTCAAATACTACCCACAACTATAACATTATCTCAAATCCACACCTTAATATTAAAAAAATATTTCGAGAAATTAAATCTTTATTCAAAAAAAAATCTGGGGTCTCACAATCTCCCCTCCTTATTAAATTTCGCCCTCGAAATTTACGTGCGTACCTGATATGCCGAACCGATGAGGATACCTCGTCAGATTCTAACTCTTGAGGTATAACCTTTAAGCGTAGAATATATTCCAGGATTTTAAGAGGTACATCTTCATACGTTAAATCATCTGCTATCTCATCCGGTTCTAAATTAATAATGTGGTTCAGGTCGTCCACGTATTTATGTAACATCTATACGTTAAAAACGTTATGAACACGCGACATACTTGGCGGAAAAATGAGTCTATAGGCCACAGTTTTTACTCGATCGAGGATTTCAAATGGGACAATTAAATCGAGGGTTGTGATTTCCTCTCTTCGTCAATTCTTGCTTCTAGAATAACGCCCTCTTGAACTTTCTTCATTCATCAACTCTGAGTATTTAGCTTGAGCGGCTTTAACTTTATCAATTAAAGTCGATTCTACTCGTATATTCGTTATCTTCACGTGGGTCCCTAGAGTCTTTAACTCTATCTTCATCATTTGTAAGTTACACGAAATGAGTCTTTGTGTTAACAACATCGCACTCATAAATGCATACAATCTTCTACTCAACGCGCCAACTACCATGTTCGCTCTTCCACGATGATATTGAATGGTACGATCGTAATCTTCAACAGCTCGAGCCAACGTCTTTGGCGCATGTTACGCTCGTTTTAGTTGAAGAAATATTTGAGGGTTTAAGAAATGGGTTTTGTATTGGGGTAAATACAAAATTCGATTTCACGCTCTAGGGGTAGACTAGGAAGTCTTCAAGAATACGTTAGGAAATTTATTAACGATAGAAATATCATTCAAATCTGTGACCCTCATCCAAGACTTGGATAGTACGTCACATTGATACCAACTGTGACTTCTATCCCTTAACCTGGATAGCACCTCACAATGATACCTATCAACTTGCCATCTTCATTCACGATGTTGCCTATAGAAAGTCTGGCTTCGGTGCATTCCAAACAAGGAAGTCAACAACGAAAGGATCGGGGCTCTTTACTTATGGCTTGATATGACAATGATTGACTTTAGTGGTTTGGTTGTTTGAACTCGCATAACAGGTTGGTTATGAATATAAAAGCTAACAACCTTACGAAAAGCATGATGAGTAGTTAACCAATTGTTTCTAAAAATCACATCAATGCAAGTATTTTCAAAGAGATAAGATCGATAGGTAACGTGAAAGTGTTTATTTGAATCAAACAAGATTTATAAATAGTGGAGGTAACGAAGGCTCTTACTAACAAAGTTTCAACCAATTAGTCAAAGTCTAACTTCTCCAGAGTCAAATTTAAATGTTGAACGCAAGCAAGAGAGATAAAATAATGGGTAGAATCGGTATCTTATAAGGTATAGACTTCGCAATTTATAATTAACTAACCCGTGCTAACTTCGCTCGGGTTACTCGCTTTTTGAGAAGTCATGAAAAACGCTCTCCCTTGCACTACCGGTTTTGACTTTTCTGGGACGGCCTTTGGTGCCTCCATCCTAGCTGAACTTGTCTTCGGTGAACTACAAAATCGGGCTAGGTGACCTTCTTTTCCATAATTATAACATGCCTTGGACGGCATCGCACAGTTTGGAGTGATATGTCCCTCCCCTCCGCATTTGAAACATATGATAGGTGGTCGTTCTCCTTCCTTACCAACGGGTGCTGATGCTGACGTCTTTCCATCATTGTTGAATTTCCTAATCTTAAAATGTCCATTCTTATTATTTTGGCCATGATTACCACCGAAGTGGTTACCATTTCTGGCATGTTGATTCCCTTCACGCTTATTTTCACCGCTTCGATGACTGCTATCACTGGTATTATCATTTTTCCGGCTGCTCTCTTTTGGTTGGGTTGACTCACTATCGCGCTCCAGTAACTGAGCCCTATTAACAACATCCGAATACAAACAAAGTTTTATGAGAAATGAGGTATTGACGTATCTCGGGTTTCAAACCTCTTAGAAACATCGCGTCATTCTCTCCTCATTATCAACCAAATGGGACGCAAACGGGACAACTCGGCAAACTTGGCTTCGTCATCGCGACACGGTCATGTTGTTTTGCTCCAGTTTAATGAACTCTACCTCTTTCATGTGACGAATACTTTCTGGAAAGTACTTGTCGTTGAACAATTCTTGGAACTTCTCCCAAGTCATCTTCAAATGCGGCGAAGTTGAGTACGCTTTTACTGATTCCCACCAAGAATCTGCCTCTGACGCAATACATGAAGGTGGCAAAGGAACCTTTTGCTCCTCAGAGCATCCCAAGACATCAAATATCTTGCAGATCTGCTTTATCCACGTCTCCGCCTTAAGTGGTTTTGGCTCTCCAAAAAACACCGGTGGTCCCAACTCCTTGAACTGCTTGGCGGTGATCGTCCGAGAGTTGCCAGTGTTTCCACCTGCATTTTGGACAGGAGCCGCTCTCACCTGATGTTGCATGAATTGCATGAAGCCTCGAAACATTCCGTCGTTCATCATTTGGTCAGTGTTGTTGTTTGCATGAGGATTGTTGCCTTTCCGATGCACATCATTCTCCGATTATTGATCCGTGGAGACTCAACGGTCTCTCGTGCTCCATTGATGTTCTCAACATTCTCGGATGCCATTTTTAAATACTGTCACAAAACAAGGGTTAATTAACATATCACATATTATCCCTATACTCTGAATGACCAATTAAATACCAAATAAACTTAGGTAGGTCATACTAGCGAAGGAATTCTCCTTCTCTCCCCTCCTAGTTCTTATCTCACATCTTAGCCAGGGATCATATCCCTAAGCTCTGATACCAACTGTGACGCCCCCAAAATAGGTATACATCACCCATCTTGAGTCTCCAAATACATGGTACATAAATCAAATACAACATAATTATACAACTGTTGTGTAAAATACGACAAAACATAAACTGAGAGTTTAAACAAGAATATTGCCTTCTAGACAATATCCATTCTCAATGGAGTCCTCATAGACAATATACAAACTCAAATTCAGTCCTCATTACATTTATTGTCACACTATTTAACAGAATAGTGAGGATTACTAATGCTATCATCTGAACTGTCAATCCATTCCCCGACTCGTCCCAGCTATATTCTCATTTCCTGAAGAGAACAATGAAGGAAAGGGTGAGCTCAACTAGCCCAGTAAGAAATATTATGACTAAGATAATGTAGGATAAATTATCATTAGCCTTCAACAATGTTAAACTGATAAAATACAATAGACATCAAGTTTAACTGCAGCGGAATAAGCAATCCATTAAAAGAGTCAAGTAGAGAATAAAATCTACTATCTTTTATGATTTAAAAGGTTTTTCATCACTTTTATCATTTGGGACTCAAATTTAATAAATAATCCACATCATCCTCGCACTACTACCAAGGATATTCATTAGTATCACGACCACAAATTATCTATGCACTACTACGCCAAGGATATTCATGTATTCATCAATGGTCATGATCATGCCAACAACTCATCCATCAATGCACTACTACCAATGAGGACTTTTATAACATCATTTGTAACATTACTTGGCCATGATTATACCGAATAATCCTCGGTCATAATCATACCAAGTCCATCTACGCACTACAAGCCATTACGATGACTTTCAAAAAAAATATAAACATGAGGATGATGACAATGATATAAGAATTTAATAAAACAAGTTCACGAATTAATTTGTCGAGGAACCAGTAACGTCCAACTTGTCAACATGATACTTCTTTGTAAAGTAAAATTTAAGAATGCTCAGAAAAATATTTCCATGAAAAGATATTGGATGAAGTGCAAATATCAAGGATATTCCACTAATTTCATGGAGTATGTAAGTCAAAACTTTAACCAACCGAGTATAATAAAGAATGGAATAACAAAAGAAATCACCATGCATGCAGATTAGATGATGTATAAAAGTTATTCCAACATAATAATAAATAATGTAACGAAGTCGGGCATAATACGCATGCATGATGGGATATTCCAGCAGAATAATAAAGAATGGAATAACAATGAAATCACCATGCATGTGGTACTTAGCATGAACAAGTTATTCCAATGTAATAATAAAGACAGGATAATAAAGAGGCCAATTTAATCAGTCCGGTGTAAAAAACACGCATGTGATATTAAAACGTAATAATAAATATCGGAATAATAAATATGGAACCAGTCAGGGTGAAATTCACACCGATGAGGATATTATTAAACGTAATAATAAAGAAATGTAATAATAAAAGAATTTCACCAAGTATGCAGATTCAACAGATAAGCAAAAGTTATTCCAACATAATAATAAAGAATGGAATAATGAAGAAGATCACCAAGTATTGGGTAAACCGCATATACAAAGTCATTCCACCAAGTATAGGTAAACTGTGTGTATACAAAGTTATTCCAATGTAATAATAAAGAATGGAATAACATAAGGATTTCACCAAGTAACTCGTGAATAGTAACTCGTAAATAGTAACTCATGAATAGTAACTCGTAAATAGTAACTCCGACACAAAAAGTGTCCCAAATACTCGAGTGAACAATACTAGAGTGAATAGTAATTTTGATGAATAGTAACTCCGACATAAAAAGTGTCCCAAATACTCGAGTGAACAATACTAGAGTGAATAGTAATTTCGGTGAATATTAACCCGTGAATAGAAACTCGTGAATAGTAACTCCGACACAAAAAGTGTCCCAAATACTCGAGTGAACAATACTAGAGTGAATAGTAATTTTGGTGAATAGTAACCCATGAATAGTAACTTGTGAATAGTAACTCGTGAATAGTAACACGGATACAAAAAGTTCCCCGAATACCCGTTTGATCAATATAACCTCCAGACATCAATTATTATCGGAATAGATGTTGATTTCTACTAACACAAATAATCTCAACACAATGAAACTATCAAATTAATCTTTAATCAACACGAACTTATCCATCATTAATATCATAACTCACAATATTTAACAACCAAGTTGTTCCCAGGAAAGAGGGGGCTTTCCAATAAGGATTTCTCCCTATTGGCGCGCATTTAGGTGACCAAACCTCTCCTTGACAGAACTTCTAGACATTGTAAATATTGTAATTTAATAATATGAATAACTTTGTCGTCTCAATTATC
Source organism: Panax quinquefolius (assembly GCA_020205615.1). Classification (NCBI taxonomy): domain Eukaryota; kingdom Viridiplantae; phylum Streptophyta; class Magnoliopsida; order Apiales; family Araliaceae; genus Panax; species Panax quinquefolius. Next base: position 148,303 of record JAINUW010000112.1, read on the forward strand.
GATTTAATAAAATAACATATTATGCACATGATACTGTGACAATAATCGAATCAATAATATGACAGATATGATGCAGCAATTACTATAGCAATAATTGAGTATAATAGCGGGTGACTTCTTACATAAGCATCAATAATCAATACAAGGTGCTACTACGCAACCACGCCAGACATCGTACTTTTACTACTAAGGCGAGTTCAAAGAAGATTAATCAGTAAAACCTCCGCCATTATTTTTATAAAATGATAATTCTGTCATTTTCTAAATACGACAATACTTCTGTCGCGGGGTCCACCAATGATTGTGCCGTCGTACGAATATTTTCCGACAAAAAGAATATTCTCCGACCAATCGAATATTTTATAACAACTTGCGTACTTTGCAAAATTTTTAAATACTACCCACAACTATAACATTATCTCAAATCCACACCATAATATTAAAAAAAATATTTCGAGAAATTAAATCTTTATTAAAAAAAATCTGGGGTCTCACATATAATGTGTCAAAGACGTTGGCTCGAGCTTTTGAAGATTACGATCGTACCATTCAATATTATTGTGGAAACGAGAACGTGGTAGCTGACGCGTTGAGTAGAAGATCTTATGCATTTACGAGTGTGATGTTGTTAACACAAAAACCCCTTTTGTGTAACTTACAAATGATGAAGATAGAGTTAAAGACTCTAAAGACCCACGTGGTGATATCAAATATACGAGTAGAATCGACTTTAATCGATAAAGTTAAAAGTGCAAGATACATATACCAGTGAATGATGAATGTGAAGAAGAAGGTTCAAGAGGGCGTTATTCTAGAAGCAAGAATCGATGAAGAGAGGAAATCTCAACCCTCGATTTTATTGGCCCATTTGAAATCCTTGATCGAGTAAGAACTGTGGCCTGTAGACTCCTTTTAACGCCAAATATGTTGCGTGTTTATAACGTTTATCACGTACCGATGTTCTGTAAATATGTGGACAACCCGAACCATATTATTGAATTAGAACTAGACGAGATAGCGGAAGATTTAAAGTATGAGGAAATACGTGTTAAAATCTTGAATAAGAAAGATCGTATTCAACACTCAAAGGTTATACCTCAAGAGTTAGAATCTGAAATGAAGTCAAGGTATCCACATCTGTTCAGCATACCAGGTACGTATGTAAATTTCGAGGGCGAAATTTCATAAGGAAGGGAGATTGTGAGACCCCAGATTTTATGAATAAAGATTTAAATTTCTCAAAATATTTTTTTAATATTATGGTGTGGATATAATATAATGTTATAGTTGTGGGTAATATTTACAAATTTTGCAAAGTAAGCAAGTGGTTATATAATATTCGATTGGTCTGGGAATATTCGCTTTTAATCGGGAATATTCGATGACGACAAGACAATCATTGGTGGACCCCACAACCAAGCATTGTCGTAGTAAGAAAATGACGTAATTATCTTTTTTAAAAATAACTACGGAGTATTACTGTTAAAAACCGTTGAACTACCCGGTAGTAAAAGTACAAAGAATACGCGTGGTTGCATAAGTAGCAATACCAGATTGGTTATCGATGCCGACGTGATAAGTCACTCGCTTATACTCAATTATTGTTACAATAATTGCCGTGATCATATTTCTTATATTATCGATTCGATTATTATCACAAGATCATCTCGCATAATATGTTATATTATTAAATCAATAATTGAGACAACAAAGTTGTTCATATTATTAAATTGTAATATTTACAATGTCTAGAAGTTCTGTCAAGGAGAGGTTTGGTCACCTAATTGCACGCCAATAGGGAGAAATCCTTATTGGAAAGCCCTCTCTTTCCTGGGAACAACCTGGTTGTTAAATATTGTGAGTTATAATATTAATGATGAATAAGCTCGTGTTGATTAAAGATGAAATTGATAGTTCTATTGTGTTGGAATTATTAGTGTTAGTGGAAGTCGACATTTATTTCGATAATAATTGATGTCTGGAGGTTATATTGTTCAATCAGGTATTCGGGGCACTTTTCGTGTTGGAGTTACTATTCATGAGTTACTATTCATGAGTTACTAATTACGAGTTACTATTCATGAGTTACAATTCATGAGTTACTATTCACGAGTTACTATTCACGAGTTACTATTCACGGGATACTATTCACCCGAACAAAATATATTTCTTTTCGGTCCAAATCATTTTTGGGTACAATATTATTCCATGAGGAGATGTGCTAATTTTTCAGACCGTTGGTTGAAATTATATTAGTAAATCAATATGGATCGTTGGTTTAAAGTTTAATAGTGAATCAGTATGGACCGTTGGTTTAAAGTTTAATAGTAAATTAATACGAACCGTCCGTTTAAAAGTAAATCAATCTGGACCGTTCATGAATTAGTTACTATTCAGTTCATTATCCTATAAATAGAAGCTCATTCTTTCATTATTTCTTACGAATTCACTGAAACTTTAGAGAGAGAAATTATAGAGAGAAGCTATAGAGAGAAAATCTATAGAGAGAAAGAAGAAGAGAAGTATGCTACCTTTCTATTCCAATATCCAGTTTCTTCTAAGGTAAGGGGTATTATTCTTTCGTATTCATGAAGAGAATTACTTTCTTTCAATGCTCATAAGAGTTGTTATTCCATTCCTTATTATTATGTTGGAATAACATGTCAATCTCGCATACATGATGAAATTCTTCTATTATTCCATTCCTTATTATTATGTTGGAATAACCTGTCTATGCGAAGTACTGCATACATGGTGAAATTCTTCTATTATTCCATTCTTTATTATTCTGTTGGAATAACCTGTATACGCGGACTACCCTATACTTGGTGAAATTCTTCTGTTATTCCATTCTTTATTATTATGTTGGAATAACCTATCTATGCGAAGTACCGCATACATGGTGAAATTCTTCTATTATTTCATTCTTTACTATTCTGTTGAAATATCCTGTCTGTGAATTTTACGTCGGACCTGGTTCCATTATTTATTATTCCGCATTTATTATTCTGTGGGAATATCCTGTCTGTGCATTTTACGCCGGACCTGGTTCCATTATTTATTATTCCGCATTTATTTTTCTATGAATATATCTCTCATCAGGCGCTTTTACGCCGGACACAGTTCCATTATTTATTATTCCGCATTTATTATTCTGTCGGAATATCCTGTCTGTGCGTTTTACGCCGGACCTAGTTCCATTATTTACTATTTCGCATTTATTATTCTATCAAAATATCCTGTCTGTGTGTTTATGCCGGACATGGTTCCATTATTTATTATTCTGTTGGGAATAACCTATCTGTGCGGTCTCTTTCGCATGCATGGTGAATCCTTCTGTTATTCCATTCTTTATTATTCTGTTGGAATAACCTGTCTATGTGGATTACCACATGCATGGTGAATGATCCTTTGTATTCATTCCTTATTAAATTGTGGAAATGATCTGTATACGTGGATTACCGCATGGCGGGTGAAAATCCATTTGCAGTTTCATATATTCGTTATTATACTCAGTTGATTAAAGCTTTGGCTTCTATACTCCATGAAATTAGTGGAATATCCTTGATATTTGCGCTTCATCCAGTATCTTTTCATGGAAATATTCTTCTGAGCATTCTTGAGTTTTACTCTACAAAGAAGTATCATGTTGACAATTTGGACATTATTGAGTTCAGGATAAATTAACTTATAAATTTTTAAAATTTATTCTTGAACTTGTTTTATTGAATTATTATGTCATTGTCATGATGAGTTATGTTGGTTATTATGTGAAAACATGAAAGTTTCTTAGAAATCACATAGGGTTGAAAATCAGATTTTGGTGAAAATGGAACATGAAATTCAACTGACCATATCTCCTATTATATTTCGAATTTTTGAGTGTGGTCAAGTTCTAGAGTTAGATCTATGAGTTATATAACTTATCCAAGTGGAATCATTGGAAAAGGTGTTGTAGATTTTCGTGTGGACTGATTTTAGCAAAGGAGTCAAAAACTGCCAATTTCGAAAAAGGCTACTGCCCATAAATTTGAAGAGGCTGTTTCGGCCACTTAATTTGTGAGAAAAATTCTGGCCTTTTGATACATGAAAGTATATGGTATAAGGTACCTCCTGTCCAAAAATGAGCTCATTCCGACTTAAAATGAGCAAGTTATGACCATTTCAATATTTAGGTTTTTCCAACGAAAAACGCTATAACCAGAGTTCTATAACTCCGATGACCATGAAATTTAAACTAGAAGCTCATATTAACATGTGTAAGATCCTGCCAAGATTTGGGAATTTCTGGAGTTAAACTTGAGGTAGCTAATTTCTTAAGGAATTAATTAGAAATTGATTTTTGAAAAATAGTAAATGAATTTTAAAAATTCTAAGAAAAATATATGTTCATTATGGGACTATATTCTGCTATATTCCAGAAAAGAAATATTTTTGTGATTGATTTGGTATTTTTCATGAAAATGGTTTAGTTACGAACATATGAGTTAAATATGTTATGTGAAGTAACAAAGTTGGAAAATAGGATTTTATGGCTTGGAAATCCTATATAAGGTATATTCAGATTTTTTATAAGGGATTTGATCGTTGATGATGAAATCTTTTGAGTATGGCATTTTTGAATGATTAAATGCATTATTTAGTAAAGTGTAAATAATTGAAATAAATTGTTTATAAGTTTAAGAAGTGATTAAAATATTGTTATGATATTGATAATATTAGATTATGAGTGGTTGATAATATTTGGATAAATTTAAAGTCTTTAATAATTATCCTTGTTTTCGTTTGATTAATGCTTATATCATTGTCATCATCCTCATGCTTATATGGTGATGAAAGTTATCTTCGCTTACGCATGCGAAGATGGACCGTTGATTATTGAGTTGTATATCTTTCGCTTACGTGCAAAGATGGATTGTTGATTATTGGTTTTATTGTTGTATATCTTTAGCTTACGTGCAAAGATGGACTGTTGATTATTGAGTTGTATATCTTTGGCTTACGTGCAAAGATGGATTGTTGATTATTGATTTTATTGTTGTATATCTTTGGCTTACGTGCAAAGATGGACTTGGTATGATTATGACCAGGGATTATTCGGTATAGTCATGACCGTTGATGATTTAATATCCTTGGCCCGTAGTGCAGGGATGATTCGATGATGTGGTTTATTTATTAAGCTGAGTCTCAGCAATAAATTGATGAAAACATTTTTAAATCATAGAAGATAGTATATATTATACTCTACTTGACTCTTCTAATTGATTGCTTATTCCGCTACAGTTAAACTTGATGTCTATTGTATTTTATCAATTTAACATTGTTGAAGATTATTGATAATTTATTCTGTATTATCTTAGTCATAATATTTCTTACTGGGCTAGTTGAGCTCACCCTTTCTTTCACTGTTCTCTTCAGAAAATGAGAATATAGCTGGGAAAAGTCGGGGAAAGGAGTGACGGTCCAGATGATAGCATTAGTAGTCCTCACTATTCTGTTAAATAGTGTGACAATAAATGTAATGAGGACTCCTTTGAGTGTGGATATTGTCTAGATGACAATATTCCTATTAAAACTCTCAATTTATCTATTGTCGTATATTACACGACTGTTGTATAATTAAATTTGTATTTATATTCTGTACCATGTATTTGGCGACCCAAGATGGGTGATGTATACCTATTTTGGGGGCGTCACAAGAGAGATAACGCGGTTTATCTCAAGGTGTCTAACTTGTCAAAGAGTCAAGGCGGAGCATCAAGTGCCAAAAGGTCCATTGCAACCACTTGAAATTCCAGAATGGAAGTGGGAGCACATTACCATGGATTTCGTTACTGGTCTTCCCAAGGTTTCTCAAGGCATATATGCAATTTGGGTTATTGTTGATAGAATGACCAAGTCTGCTCATTTCTTACCTATACGAGAAACTTATACACTTGAACTTCTTGCTCGTATGTACATAAATGAGATTGTAAGACTGCATGGTATGCCAGTATCCATAGTTTCTAATCGAGACCCAAGACTCACTTCACGATTTTGGGTTAGTTTGGAAAAAGCTATAGGCATGAATTTACGATCTAGTTTGGCATATCATCCTCAAACGGACGGGCAGTCGGAGAGGTCTATTCAAACTTTTGAAGATCTATTAAGACTCTATGTCCTTGACTTCAAGGGAAGTTGGGACAAGTTCTTACCATTGGTGGAGTTTTCCTACAACAACAGTTATCAAGCAAGTATTGGCATGGCTCCATTTGAGGCGTTGTATGGAAGAAAGTGTCGTTCTCCAGTATGCTGGGATGAGGTGGGTGAAGCAACGTTGTTGGAACTGGAGTTGGTACGTATGACTACGGAAAAGATTGAAATGATCCGACAACGTATAAAAACCTTACAAGATCGATAAAAGAGTTATGCTGATCTTCATCGAAAGGACGCGGAATTCAATATTGGAGATCATGTGTTGTTACGTGTTGCTGCATGGAAAGGAGTTACGAGATTTGGAAAGATAGTATCTCAATCCTCGATTCATTGGCCCATTTTTAATCCTCGATCGAGTAGGAACTGTGGCCTATAGACTCGCCTTACCGCCAAGTATATCTCATGTTCATAACGTTTTTTACATATCTATGTTACGTAAATATGTGAAAGACCCGAACCACATTATTGAAGTAGAACCAGACGAGATAGCGGAAGATTTAACGTATGAAGAGGTACCTGTTAAAATCTTGGATAAGAAGGAACATATTTTATGCTCCAAGGTTATACCTCAGCTCAAAGTTTTGTGGAGAAACTACGATGTTGAGGAAATGACCTGGGAGTTAGAATCTAAAATGAAATAAAGGTATCCTCACCTATTCGTCATACCAGATATGTACCCTAATTTTGAGGGCTAAATTTCATAAGAAGGGGAGGTTGTAAGACCCCAAACTTTTATGAATAAAGATGAATTTTTCTATAAATATCATTTTTGAATATTAAGGTTTGAATTTGTTATAATGTTATAGTTGTGGGTAATATTTATGAATTTTGCAAAGTAAGCAAGTTGTTATATAATATTCGATTGGTCGGGGAATATTCGTACGACGGCACAATCATTGGTGGACCCCACAACGTAATTATTGTCGGAATAAGAAAATGACAGAAATATATTTTTATGAAAATAATGGCGGAAGTTTTACCGTTAACTGTTGAAATAACCGATGTTAAAAGTACAGTAATACGTGTGGTTGTATAGTAGCACACGGTATTGATTATTGATGCTTACGTGAGAAGTCACTCAGTTATACTTAGTTATTGCTACAGTAATTGTTGCATCGTATCTATCATATTATTTATTCAATTATTGTCACAGTATCATCTGCAAGTTCTGTCAAGTATCATCTAAAAGTTCTCTCATTTTATATTATTAAATCAATAATTGAGACGATAAAGTTATTAATATTATTATTTGTAATATTGATCATGTCTACAAGTTTTGTCAAGGAGAGGTTTGGTCACCTAATTGTGCGCCAATAGGGAGAAATCCTTATTTGAAAGCCCCCTCTTTCCTGGGAACAACCTGGTTGTTAATATTGTGAGTTATAATAATATGAATAAAGGTTGTTAAAAATATTGAGGGGATTTTTATGAAGTATTTGTTATAAATTTTACTTATTATATGGACCCCCATTTACCCATTTTTCAAATTAATCAGTAGAAAGTTATTCAGTGTATATATATATTATATAAAGTGTGGCCCACATGTGATGATGACACATGGTGGGGCCCATGAGTGGAGGAAATTGGTGGAAGAAAACTTGAAATTTTTCTTTAGTCACGGGAGGAATTTATATATATATATATATATATATATATATATGAAATGTAAATCTAATTTGGGGAGGGGGGTGGAGAAACGTGGTAGGAAGGAAAGTATTATTAATATTATTATATTTATATTATAATAAGTTTTTTTTTATGAAAATATAATATATTATATTTTATTTGCATAGTATTTTACTATGCAATGCACAGTAAAATCATGTGAAATTTTAGATTCGGCGCCCGTGAATTGAATTCATTCGAATTCCTGTGCAGTCCGTGAGAATTTCAAATAGTATCATTTTCATTGTCCTATAAATAGGATGCTTAGTTAGAATTGAAAATCACACCAGAATCAGAGAATTCTTCTTCTATAATATTGAGCGTATTTCTTTTGAGTTTTAGAAAGCTTTGAACTTAGAAAATAGTGAAAGTTTTCTTCAAGAATATCCCCGCTATACTAGTTGGAATACTCTTCTTTTCAAGGTAAGGGATGTTATTTTTGTTCAATATTCGCTTGAAATAATATTTTCTTCTATACTTTGTAGTATGTAAGTAATATTATTTCATTTTAAATTTCGAATTCTATACTCATTTGGTTAAAGTTTTGGCTTCTATACTCCATGAAATTAGTAGAATATCCTTAAAATTTGCGTTTCATCCAGTATCTTTTCATGGAAATATTATTCTGAGCATTCTTGATAAATTTTAACTTTTTCATGTCGGAGTACTATTCACGGGTTACTATTCACAAAGTACTATTCACGGGGTACTATTCACTCGAGTACTATTCACCTGGGGTACTATTCATGATAAAAATTGATTCATTTTTGGTCCAAATTATTTTTGGTACAATATTATTCTTCAATTTTACTCAACAAAGCAGTATCATGTTGACTTTATGTTCTACTTGACTCTTCTAATGGATTGCTTGTTCCGCTATAGTTAAACTTGTTGTTTATTATATTCTATCAGTTTAACATTGTTGAAGGCTAACAATAAATTATTCTGCAATATCTTAGTCATAATATCTCTTACTGGGCTAGTTGAGCTCACCCTTTGCTTTCATTGTTCTCTTCAGGAAATGAGAATATAGCTGAGACTAGTCGGGGGATGGAGTGATGGTCAAGATGATAGCATTAGTAGTCCTCACTATTTTGTTAAAAAGTATGATAATAAATGTAATGAGGACTCCGTTGAGTGTGGATATTGTCTAGATAACAATATTCGTATTAAAACTCTCAGTTTATGTTTTGTCATATTTTACACTACAGTTGTATTATTAAGTTGTATTTGAATTTTGTACCATGTATTTGGCGACTCAAGATGGGTGATGTATACCTATTTTGGGGGCGTCACAGATGGGTCAACTCATAAGTCATGTGTGGTTAGAATGGGTTGGTGCAACCCATGTGGGCCCCCCACAACCCCAAGGATCTAACCACACCAAGCTTCTTCAAGAAGCTTGGTCAAATATCCAAGTGAGAAGGTGCCATTAATGTTTAAGATGACACAAAAGTCATCTATCATCATTTTAACTCAACTTTGGTTAAATGATAATGTTTAAGGAGGTGTTGTTTTTAAGATTTGTAAACTTAATGGTGTTGACCATACAAGACACAAAGTAAAGTGAGCAATTTGTAAAGGTTAGCAAAGTTATCTTAATGACCTTACCACCCCAACTCTTGTTTTTTCTATATAAACAAGCTTAATTTCTCTCATGTGTCTACCAAAATCATCTAACACATTCAAGAGAAACCTCATATATTAATAAAGAGGAGAGATTTTCGGATTCAAGGAGAGGAGAAGCTAGATTAATTCATCAAGTCACCAAGAACACATGAGGTAATACTTAAGAACCTTAAATCTTTATCTTTTTCAAGTTGTAGATATGTTAGGAAGTGTTTGTTGGTGGTAATTTTAAGTTTCATTGGAATCATACTATGTTCCAGTGGAATAAGGAAGAAGTTAGTGGACTTAAAACAATAATAATCGTATGCTAAGTGGAATCATAATCGTTCATAACAAACTAAATGAAGAACGCATGAAAATCTTAGAGCTTGTTGTTGATAAATAAGTTTAAAATCATCGTATATATATTAGTTGATTATGTTTGGTTAGGATATATTAGACGTGGATAAGTTATGGAAATGTTCCAATTTGAAAAATATGTTATAACGAAGTTATGGCGAAAATTTTAGTAAACCATTGAAATCGTAGTTTATTATGATTTTTGGAAGAATATGTATCAAATAATGAAATCGAATAATTGGGGTTTCATAAGAATATTAGAGAACAAGAAAAATATGAGATATAGGCTCAAGAACGAACTAATTTGGGTATCGGATGAGTAAGTTACAAACGAACGAACTAAAAACGTTAAAAGAGTAACATGAATAACGAAGGAAATTTGAGCCGATGAAAAGGCTTGTTAACGGATTCAGAAAATTATTCTATTTGGGAAAATTTTAGTATGTAATGTAAGAAAGAATTTGGCTTAGGAATAGATTCATTCCAAGTTGAAATGATCAATTTATGAGTTAGAAAAGTTAGCGGTTTGAACATGTAAAGGACTTATAGAATTTTTCAAGGATTTGTGTCTGGTGTTGTAGCACCGGCCAAGCCTAGAAATCAGTCACTACAATGCCAATTCGAGGTTTAGCTACTGTAATGGGGCGCCGCAGTGATGAATTAAGCCTAGGATCCTAGCGCCGCAGCTATTGATCGATTTTGCAATTAAATAATACACACACAAGTATACGCAGTCAGTCAAGTAATATATGATAAGTTGATTGTCGAACCCACGAGGAAATAGTATCTATGATGTTCAAGTATTAAAATTATAACAATACAATCTTATCTAAATAATTGGTAAAAAGTGTTTGTCTAAAGAAATTTAATTAAAACAGTAAATTGTGAGCAAAGCGTTATATCAAATAAGACAAGCTAAGATTACAACTCCCCTAAAGCTTCATTTAATCTCCTAACTCTCCATTTTATCTATCAAATCACTAGAATTACCAATCGAGATATTTTAATACTCATGAGCCTTTTCCAATGGTCAAATGAGAATCTTCTAACTAAATAAATCACGATATTCCTATGGTGAGATAAATTAGGTCAGGAGTCATTAAGTCTAGATTCTCACAATAGTTACATATGGAAAATAGATATATTCCTATTTTATTATGCAAGATACGCTCTCAATCCCTTAGGAATGGTCATAACATGTGTTATCATATTTAAGGTTAAGCATTACAGTCCATTTTCCAATATCAAATTAATACTCAAATCAATTATAAGAAATCAATAAATAAAGCATGAAACACAACAACCCATTCACATATGATTTATTATAATAAACTCGAGAGAAGGTCAATTACACTAATCATTAGGCTACATTGTAACCTTAGAAATGAAGTTTGTTCTGAAAGTAGTATGCACACAAGCCAATCATGTTGATGATAAAGCATATACTTTGTAACAATCTTATTCGTTTATTAATAAAAGTATTCATTTACTAAAAGCTTTAATTTATCTACATGGTGTTGTTTTTAATAATATATGATAAACTCATAGTTTTAAGCAATGTTTTTAGAATCATGATGAGATCATGCTAATGAGATCTATATTCTTAGATAGCTTAAAAACTAAAATGTTTCAATCGTTTGATTACTAAAAAGGGGATTAGTGAATCCGGATAGATTAGTACATATGTTGCTTGCTCATTGGATGAGGACAATTGATCTCATGATCATTTGTGTGGAGACACTAAAGCAAGTATGTAGGTGCTTATTAGAGAATAAGTTCACTGAACGTGACTTGCTAAGGAATACCTAATGGAGTTTTACTTACCTATCAATAGGAATTCTTGTAGTGATAGTAGTAGAAGTGATCCTTGGACTTGATATCATCATAGTATCTTATGTATGATGAGTTATACTTTGACTTATTCCTTAAGACCCTTAGGGTATATCAAAGGGTATGCTTGGGTATAATAAGTTGTAAATGGAGATAATGTATGATCAACAAAGAATCTACTGCTTCTAGTAAAAGAAGAGAAATGTCCTATGTGATTCGATAAATGACAACCCAGTAGTCCTTGGCCAAGGCACAATAAAATTAGAAAGGAGTTTCTAATTTGCATTATTTGGAGTTGTGCATTTAAGAGTCGAAATACATATAATTAAATAAAATAAGACTTGACAGTAATTCCATGTCTTATATTTAATTGGGACATTGTATGGTGGAAGGATTGAATTATATGGTAAATATCTACTCAAAGGTTCTTTTATGATTAATGTTGAAATCTATATTATCTAAAAAGTCGTTAATCGCTAGGGATGCTTATCCCTATTGTAGAATAAATATTATTTATTTAAATAAATTAATAATTTAATTTATTTATTTAAATAAGAGAAGTCCTTATCGGAAAGCCCCCTTTTTCTTGGGATTGATCTGGTTGTTAATATTATGAGTTATAAATGATGAATAAATGTTATTAAAAATGTATTTTGAGAAGCCATGTGAATTGAGATAAATAGAGGGGTATTTTATGAAGTATTTATTGTAAATTTGGCTTATTACATGGATCCCCACTAACTCATTTTTTAAAATTATCGGTAGAAAGTTATATATATTAAGTATGTCGATATTATATATATATATATATATATAATATGTGTGTGTTTACGTGTGTGTGAATATATATAATAGAATATATTATATTTTATTATTTGCATAGTACTGCAGAGTGTTGCATAGTGCAGCATAGTAAAATCAATTTTTTTAAAAAGTTTCGTCCGTGAATTCGTTCGCCCGTGATTCTACATTGTGCGTCCGTGATTATTTTTCTTGTATAGTATCCTGCCATTCTCTTATAAATAGGATGCTCAGTTTAGAATTGAAAATCACACCAGAATTAGAGAATTCTTCTTCTATAATATTGAGTGTATTTCTTTAGAGTTTAAGGAAGCTTTGAGTGTAGAAAACAGTATAAGTTTTCCTTAAGAATATCCCCGTTATACCAGTAAGAAGTACTCTCCTTTTAAGATAAGGGATGTTATTTTTGTTCAATATTCATAAGAAATAATATTTGTTTCCATAGTCTGTAGTATGTAAGTAATATTATTTCATTTCAGATTCTGAATTCTACACTCATTTTGTTAAGTTTTGCTTCTATACTCGTTGAAATTAGTAGAATATCCTTGAAATTTGCGCTTCATTGATTATCTTTTCACGAGAATATTTTTCTGAACATTCTTGTTAAATTTTAATCTTTTCATGCCGGGGTACTATTCACTCAGAAAATTGATTTCTTCTCTGTCCAAATTATTTTTGATACATGGATATATTTCTTGAATTTTACTCCACAAAGCAGTTATAATGTTGTCAATTTGGACATTTTTAAACTCTGAATAAATTAAAAATCTTTAATATTTATCCTTGATTTCGTTTGATTGATAGTTATATCATTGTCATCATCCTCATGCTTATATTATGATAAAAGTCATCTTTGGCCTGTAGTGCATAGGTGGATTATTGATTGGTATGATTATGACTATGTATCAGTATAATCATAACCATTGGAGATAATACGAATATCGTTGGCCCGTAGTGCATGGATGATTCGCGAATGTGATAATAATGAATATCATTAGCCCGTAGTGCATGGATAATTCAGTGATGTGGATTATTTATTAAGCTGAGTCTCAACGATAAAATTGATGATAAACTTTTAAATTATAAAAAATAGTAGATATCATGCTCTACTTGACTCTTCTAATGGATTATTTGTTCCCCTGCAATTCAACTTATTGTCTATTGTATTCTATCAGTTTAAAACTGTTGAAGGCTAACGATAATTTATTCTGCATTATCTTAGTCATAATATTCTTTACTAGGCTAATTGAGCTCACCCTTTGCTTTCATTATTCTATTCAGGAAATGAGAATATAACTGGGACTAGTCGAGGAATAGAGTGACGGTCCAGATAGTTGCTTTATTAGTCCACACTATTCTGTGAATTAGTGTGATAATAATTGTAATGAGTACTTCATTTGAGTTTGGATATTGTCTATGAAACAATATTCGTGTTAAAACTCTCAGTTTACATTTGTCGTATTGTGTAAATTAAGTTTGTATTTAAATTTTGTACCATATATTTGGCGACTCAGAATAGGTGATGTATTCCTATTTTTGGGGCGTCACAATTGATGTCTTTGTTATATTATGTTAACTCATGTAATAACTGATAAAACGTCGCCCAATCATAGTCCCAATCCATGCCAAAGTGTTTCCCAATCCAAGCCTCCGCAGAGTTCTAAGCAAATCAGACTTCTTTCTCTCTATCTCATCACTCGCACCGTTTGGGTTTTATATCAGCAAAGGACAAACCCGTGGGGTCATTCTCATAGATTCTTTGGTTTTGCTCTTTTATGTCTTTGCATTCTCGCCACAATGCCACCATTAAGCCACAAATGGAATGTAATGCAACCTAAACATAGAACAACACAAAAACAAGTAAAACTGTACAGAAATAGACATGATCAACACCATTTAAGTCCAAATCAGAAGTCGATTCATAGGTATAAAACCTACTCATCAAACTCCCCCAAACTTAAATTATGCTAGTCCTCGAGCACAACATAAAACATAATTTAATGCAATGTAATGAAACTAACTATACGCCTACGATTCCAGCAATAAGACAGATCACAGTCTAATCACACAGCCTCAGAGAAATCAAGTAAACATGATAGTACATCATATCAAGGCCAATAAGTAATTTCTCAATCAATCATCAAATGTTATACTTTTATCACCGATATAGTGTGTACTTAACAACCATGCTAACTTGATATTAAGTCAAATACAACACATAATAGGCTTCTTTAAAGGCATCATACAATTTAAACTCAAGAAACCCAAGAACAAGCTAGATCATACTAAAGTCAAACAATTACCAAATTTAAGGGTCAAAATGGGATACTTATGCTTTATTATTCTTTCATGGGGGCTTTTTGCTCTTATTTCCCGTTTTTCACTTTTTATTTTTCTCATGGTTGTGCAATGTCTAGTTCTCTGAGGCTTTTCAATGCTACCTTAATGAGCTTTTGACCAACGACTCTCAAACCATTTAGGCTTTAGGGCGCTAGGTGTAGAGACATCCTCTCGAACTTACTTACTTAAGTAATAAAGGCCACAAAACTAGACTAGCCACATTGTTTATTCTTACTTTTTTTTCTGTTCACTTTTTTTAGCTTATTATTGGGTGTAAAATCTAATTACGCTCACACGCAAGTGCATGTGGTCAACAAGTAATATAATGGTAAGTTGAGTGTGACCCCCCCCAAATTCGGGTTACCTGACCCCCGAATTTGGTGTTCACGATCCACAATATAATACCATCTAACTACCCATTCAAATATAAATAGGAATACATAACTCATTAACATATGTTGTTAGTACATAAGTCCCAGGTTTGCTAACCTTAACATTACAAACATACCCCTTAGATATACAACAAGGGTTTACAAATAACATAATAAATATGCTAATCATAACTAATTTATCACGATGTCTTTTCCTTTATTCTTCTTCACAGCACCTTCTGCCACTTCGTCCCTAGCTGAAAAGTTTTATTTAGCAAGGGTGAGCAACAAGTTTGCCCCGCAAGTTAAGACATACGATAAATTTATAGGAATAAATAACAAGTCTTCTCCCATTCTACGTAACAATAATCTGATAATGAAAGAGTACAACGCTTTCAAGGATTTCTACGATATTCAAATAAATAATCAAGAATTAATTCTACGAATTAGCAAAGTGGAATGTTTCCAGATTTATGCTGAGCGATCCATTGGATCTTGAACTTCTCTTCTCGGGTATCTATCAAAGATTTACTTTGATATATATATATATATATATATATATATATATATATATATATATATATATATACTCAGTGTATCAGATAACCATAAAGATTAAATCATACACCTCTGCAAGTATAAAAATTGATCAGCTTTATTATACCCTATATTATGCATAATCCTTAAAACGCGCGCAATAGCCGAATATACGACCAAATATGTTCCCTTTATATAAAAGGTTGTTCTTTTCAGTCTCTGAATCAGAATTTGATTTAACAATGAAATACAATGATTTCAATATAAAATTACTTCTCTTCTCAAACCTATCAAGTTTTCGTTTTTGATCTAGCCGAAACAACTAGCATTGATCTATCAATAATAATTGAATTCTCTTCTCTTCTTGAACCTGTCATGTTCTAACAAATGTTCGTCCAGCTAGAACAATTAGCTCAGACATTTCTCAACACAATTCGATAATAAATAGGAATTATCTATACTGTCAATAATAGCTTCTACGGATGTGAATATCCAACAACAGTTATTTTCCAAGTATATTCTCAGAATCAGTAATTCAATTTGAATAATTAAACATGCACTAACTGCGAATAATCAACAATAAATTCTTGGACGTGGTCTAATTAACAATAATTAACCACCATAATAATTAAAGAATATCAACTCAAGGTTTAGTTAGAAAACTTGCCTTCTGCGTTGATTATTGCTACACAATATACTTATTTGCGTTTGAAAGACCTATAATCACAGTATCGGTCTTACAATTAGCACAATAATTCACAACACACAATATTGTAGTTTATAGTCAAACTTTCTCCTAGACACGTTACCACATAGCCACATCAGTGTTTATAACCTATATAAACACTTAACAAGTCTAACTAGTTCGGGTTGGTTGGACTTCGGTCTATTCTTGGTGTACTAGTCACCCTACCCGACAATTAACACTTATATTGTCCATTAAACTCGGTCTCTAAGTTTCAATATTATTTTAGATAAGTCAATTATCATTAATAATATTTTTCAAAAACTTTTAATAATTTATAAACAATTATTATAATTTATAATATTTTTCAAACTTTGAAATCATTTTTTAATGATTTAATTATCAAATAATCTTATCATCATTAATATTTTATAATAATAAAATATTAATGACAAACTTATCAAAATATTAAAATTATTATCAATAACCTAAAATATTTTTAAATCATCAACATTCTACTTAAATGATTTTTAAAGTAATTAAAATTATTTTTAAATCATCACCATTAATATTTAAATATTAAAAAATTATCATTCAAATATTAAAAGTCATTAGTTATAACTTAAAATATTTTTAAATCATTTTCTCATTTTTAAATGATTTTTAAATTAATAAAATTATTTTTAATTCATTTATTTAATATAATAATTAAATAAATCTAATATCATTAATATTAAATTATTAATAAAAATCTCTAAAAATATTAAAAGTTATATTTTATAACTCAAAATATTTTTAAATCTGATATTCTTATTTAAAATAATTTTTCATAATATTAAATCATTTTTCTCTAATTTATTTAATATACTAATTAAATAAATTAAATATCATTTTTATTCAAATAATTAATATTATGAATGAAAAATATTCCAAATTCTCAAAAATTATTTTTCATGATTTAAAATAATTTTTAAAACCATTTTTAGTAATTTTTATAATTTATTTCTATTTTTAAGTAATTTCTGGAAAATTAGAAATTAGAAATTAATTAAACCGTCGGTAAAGCCCTTTAGCGACGATTTATGTCGTCTTAGGTGTTCTTGGTGCTCAAAAACAGTTTTGAAAAATTATTATTTTAAAGCATTTTGATGTTATTGATCCATGATAGATCAACATAGATCATCTAAAAACATCATAAAACACCTTCTTAAACACAAAATTTTACAAAGCATACAAGATCAAAATGAAACTTAGGGTTTATACCTTTATGTTCTAGATTTTGATCTTTGATCTCCAATTAGTTCTTGGGTGATCTAGGGATATTTAAGTGACTGGTATACTTGATAAATTCGGAGGTCTTGGTGAGAGAAAAAGTTGGTAAGAGCTTGTATGAAAAATGGGCAAGTTATGTGATTTTTTCTCTCCCAAATCTATATATATTATGATAGATTACTTAGATCTGGTATAAGGAGCTGATATTGCTGGAGATTTCATGCAACAAAGTCAATTGAGTTGGTCACCTACTACAAATTACAAAGATTTGCAAGTTACATATTTAAAAATTCAAAAAGGGCATTTTGTCATTTTCCTTCCAATTTTAATGGCTTACTTGACAATTGCTTAAACCTTTAGGGCTTAACCCTTAGGGTTTAACCCTAAGGTTCTAATCCTTAGGTTTTAAAATTTTAGCTTTCTAGGATTTTCTAATTAGAAAATTAAGATTTAAATCTATAATTAGGTTTTCCTAATTAAATTAGGTTTTCCTAATCATACTAACGTTTAATAAACACATTAAGCTTACCAATTAGGATTAGGGTTTAGGATTCCAGGATACGAAATTAGGGTTTTTCGACTTTCGATTAGGGTTTCTAACTGTGCGATAGGGTTTTTAATCTTGAGATTAGGGTTTCTAATCTCTTATTAGGGTTTAAAAGTTTTAAACCTTATCCGATCAATCATTAATCAAAATCTCTATACAGTACAACACATATTCGTCGATACAATTATTTTAATTGCATTTTCTATCGAATCCCTTTCCAGAGATTAGGGTTAGGGTTTCTAAAGCTGTTAAGCACAACTCTACTCTAATTTCTCAGTCAATACACAAATTGACTAATTCTCGAGACTCGTATCACAGATACACAATACAATATTAACAGTCAATATTAAATAAAAAAAATTTATTCGTAAAATTTGGATTATTCGAAATCCCGGGTTATCGTATTCACCCCTCCTTAAAAGGATTCCGTCCTCGGAATCACTGCTTTCTTATTCTCTAAAATCTTTTAAAGTTGTATCATCAATTCATTTTTATCAACACAATATTAATTTGTGTTTCAAATTCTAACATGTGACTTGAATCTATAAAAGAAAATAGTTCATAGTAATAATTAACCAAGATTACTTGCATAATTAAATTTCTAAACGAAATTGTTACCTGTCACCACCTCCTGAGTAGCTACTGCATCCTGCGCCGTCATGTTGAATGTACGGGCCGTTGATCCTCCTGGCTGTGCAGGTCCTTGAATTGCCAAGGTTCCACCACTGGGTCCCTTGTTGACACTTTCCTTCTCAACATTCCTCTTTGGACAGTTCCGTACCAAATGATCCGTCGATCCACACGCAAAGCAACCTTGTATCTTCTTCGGACTGGGACAATTGGGTGACATGTGTCCCTCTTGCCCGCAGTTATAGCAGACTCCTTTCTTCTTCAGACAAACTCCTGCATTATTCTTCCCATAATTAGTTCAACATGGCTCCCCTCCTTTTTTATTCCCTTCTATCTTGTTACCCGACTGGGTATTCTCGCTCCACTTCCTCTTGTTTGGATTACTACCACCACTACTTCCTCCGTCAATTGTCTTCTGCTTCTTCTCCTGATGAAATTGAGATACAGCTTCGCTACCTCCTTCAGCAATTAACGTTTTCTCCAATAAAGCCGCAAATGTATTGATCTGCAACACTGCTACCTTGTTGAATATCCCTGGCTTCAGTCCATTTTCAAACCTTCTCGCCTTTCTTGCCTCTGTGTCCACCTGATGAGGTGCAAATCTTGTTAATTCGTTGAATTTAGCGGCGTATTCAGAAACAGACATATTCTCCTACTTTAGTTCTAAGAACTTAACTTCCATCCGAGCTTGCATACTCGGTGAGAAGTAGTTCTCAAAGAACAGTTCCTTGAATCTTGTCCATGTCACTATGGTTGTACCAGCTCTCGTCTGATTAGTCTCCCACCAGTAATTAGCTTCTCCCTTTATCAAGTATGTTGCAAAAGTCGTCTTTTGCTCCTCCGTTACTCTGGCGATAACGAATGTTTTCTCCATCTCCTTCACCCAGGTTTGGGCTTCAATCAGATCCGTAGTTCCTTTGAATTCAGGCGGTCCTACCGCTTTAAAGTCTTTGAAGTTTGCCAATCTTTCGGTTGGTTGATTCCTCACTCTTCCTCTTACAGCTGGAGCTTTATTTTCCATAGCTTGGGCTAGCATATCTACGAAATTATGCATTGGGTCCGCTTGACCTCCTTCGTTATTCACTGATTGTTCTTCTCGTTGGTTTCAATTTTGTCGTCTAGGCGGCATGATCTGATTTAAATAAAAATCTTATATTAATTCTCTTTCTCTACACAGATTCTTAACACAATAATAATTCAACACATAGTTCTCATATAATCGCATATTTATTCAAATAGGTCATAGTACATATAGTACTTCACACATATTAC
Organism: Panax quinquefolius; assembly: GCA_020205615.1. Classification (NCBI taxonomy): domain Eukaryota; kingdom Viridiplantae; phylum Streptophyta; class Magnoliopsida; order Apiales; family Araliaceae; genus Panax; species Panax quinquefolius. Next base: position 168,416 of record JAINUW010000112.1, read on the forward strand.
TATCCCTTTAAAATAATTTTAGGATTAACATACTCAACTTTACAAAAAGTTGCAATTCTCCAACTTTACACAAAAAGTTGACATTTTCCATTTTCACATCACTATTTCCAGTTCATCAAACTTACCACACTTATGAGTTCAGTAACTTGCCACAATTATATGAGTGTATGGACTTATCCTAGTCAGACCTTTGGCGTCCATTCGCTGAGGGGTTCAAAACATTTCATATAACCATGAGTCATGAACTTACCAAAAGTATGAGTTTTAAGAACACGCAAATTTATCTCAATCTTATATTTATATAGAAAATAAAGATTTCATTCATACAAACATATATATTTTCATATGCTTACACATCGTTCTTGATATTACAACTTTTAATATCATAAGCTTCTACCAAAAGATAATAACGCTCAAACTTAAGCTATCACTACACCAAAAATGGCCTCTAGCGAAGGAAATTTTGTGAAGGAATTTATTCCTTCACATGAGGAGTTGTTTACCGAAGGAACAGTGAAGGAAAAAAGTTTAGTGATAATATAGTTATTAGTGAAAGAAACATCCTTCACAATTTATATTTTTTTTCCTCGCAAAATTCACTACAAGAAATTAGAGATGTAGCGAAGGAAATTTTGTGAAGGAATTCATTCCTTCACGAGTTTTCTATAGTGAAGGAACAGTGAAGGAAAAAAAATATAGTGACAATATAATTATTAGCGAAAGAATTATCCTTCACAATTTATATTTTTTCTTTCGCAAAATTGAGGTAGTAGAAGTATATTTGGCGCCAATTTATGATGAAAATTTGCGAGAAAAAAAAAACTATTAACGAGGGAATTATTACTCACTATATATTATTGTTCCGACATTTTTTTACGAGAGATAAAATTGGTTATTGTTTTGTTCTAAATAAATTTTTTTAGAATTAATTGTGGTGAATAGAAATTGTAATATAAATACGTTAAATTTTTTATAGTAATAAATTTACTTTTAATAACACTTTTTAAGTAACTTACAATATCGACTATTTCTTTTAATAATTTAAAAAGTAAATAACTTTACATTATGTGAAAATTTTTAAATTTCATACATTGGTCATGACAAAAAAGAGAGAGAAAATAAGAAGATAGTGATGCTCTTTTGTGGAATAGAGTGTAAATGCCAAAAAATTACTCATATGGCCTGCAAAAAGAGTTAAGTTTGAATTTTTTTAAGTAATTTGCAATATTAATTGTATTAATCAAAATATTAAGTTACAATAATTAAAATTTTAAAATATTATAAATTGACAATAAATAAAATTATAATAATTATGACTCTTTTATGGAACAAATTACAAATAATAAAATATTACTTTTTTGTTCTATAAAAAGTTGTATTTCAGTTTGATATAATTAATTTATGATATCCTAAAATTTAAATTTAAATTTATTTTTAAGTTTTTGAAATAATAATTTTACATTTAATATTACTTTTAAAAGAGTTTTTTTTTTATAAAAATGTTATCACTCTTTTTTTTGAAACAGAGTCCTTAAATTGTGTGCGCTGTAAATTCATGAAACAAAGATCAATTTGGGTTTCACCTATCTTCCCTAGCATATAAAATTTTTTAACTTATAAGCTAAAACTGTAAGGCTACATGACTCCTCGACAACAATTACCAATTACCCAAATCAGTCTCTGTCTCTCTCACCCTGTCTCTGGCCTCACCCAAAACCCCAAATCCCAAAAAGTGACTCGGCCTCGCTGCCTTGTCGCCGCCACCGCTGCCGCCGCCGCTACCTTGCTGTCGTCGCTACCTTGGCACTGGTCTCGAAATTGAAGCTCTCTTGTCTTACATTGAAGTTTTCCTCTCTCGAATTGAAACTCTCTGCTCTCAAATTGTCGCTGGTATGTTATACCGTAAATTTCTTTAATAGCTTGTTATAGAAAACTTAGCTCTATTTCTCACAAATTGATACTTCCAGTTAATTTCTCTTATTTTCACAATTTGGAACCCTAATTTCTTCTCTTTTCTTTTCCTCTTGTTTGCTCATCACAGGAATAGCCCATTCTCTTGCTTTGTAGTCAAATTTGTTGAAAATGTACTAATTATGCCCTACTTTTCTGTTTTCCTTAATAATTTCTACTATTTTTAGACTTCACCTAATTCTAATTTTATGTTGTTAATTGTGTATGGTTTTGTGTCGTTATAATTTCTGTAATAGCTTGTATTCTTTTGAAGACTTCTCTATTTGAAGGGACCAAGGAAGAAGATTCTCCTTGCTATCGCGCCTAGTCCAAAAAGACAACAGTAGTTACCACTTTGAGGTATATGTGATGTAAATTGTTATATAGGAATCAACTTAAGAATCATGTGTGGAAAACTAGTAGGTTGTATACTTATTTGAAGCTGAAACCTGAAATAGTAGCAGTCTGTACTAAAGGATATGGACAAGTGGAAGAGAATGTATGCTGTATTAACTATTTGTACCCTAATTGGGCTGTTATATGTGCTGAATACCACTTCATGTCTTTGTTTGAAAATTTATTATTCTCAATTACTGCTAGTAACTGTCTTCTTTTACCATGAGCTTGGTTGGGAAGATGGTGAAGAGAAGTAGTGTTCATAAGCTAGTTAAATGTAAGATTTTATTTTTTTTATGTTGTTCTAGGCTATTGCTTAAAGTGAACTTGTTCTGTTACTTCAACACGTTACTAATTTTCCACCAGCTACTTGTTCTTCTAATGGTTTCTCATAATGGTTCGGTCAGAACAGAATAATACCAATGTCATTGAACACTACCATTCATAAATCATTTTTCATTTTTCATTCTAGATTATTAATTTTGAATTGTGCAATCAAAGAAATTTTAAAATTCGAGGTAAATTTCTGTAAATATGAGTGGCATTTTCATCATTAAAACATCAAATGGCTCCCCAGTCCCCAGTTTCCTTCCCCTCCTGCATTTCCAAACAGTCTCTCTCCCTTTCTTTTCTGCTTAAACCCCTTCTTCTAACCGCTACGAACAACTCCCTCTCCTCTCTTTATCACTACGAATAAGCACTGCGAGATGTTGGTTGGCAGAATTAGCTCTTGGCTACACGTAGGAGCACTTTGGCCCAGTGCCGAAATTCGTTGCTCCTTTACAATCGCCCAAACGAACAACAACAACAACAAAGACCCCAACAATGCATTTTTCCTAAGTTCAATCAATTTCATTCCCTCCATCGATCTCGGGTAACCTTTTATGCAAAACATTATTAGTGTTCCGGAAAATGGATAAAGCTCTTGATTTTTCTGGTTTTTACATGCTCTATGGTTTTATTGGGGTTTTAGCGGTATTGTGAATTGGGTTTTATGTTGTGAAATTTGTGTTGAATTGGATTTAGGAAATGTCCTTTTGTGCGTTCGGTTTAGTTTAGTTTAGCCCACTTTTTTCTTCTTTTTTCCTTTTAGATTGAATTGAAGCATGTTCTGACTCGGTAAGTTAGTTGATTTTTTTTAATTTTCCTAATAAATTCTATAAGCATGTTGAGGCTACATTTGTTTGCAAAATGATGGATGAGATAAGACTATTTGCACTGATTTAACACTATTAACTATTTTATTTTATTGCATGATTTATTTAATCCCATGCACAAATGGCCTTAGAAATGACAAAACATAGTAGATGGATTAAATAACAGATAATCATGGAACAACTAATCTGTAGCTATAATAAATTAGTAAAAATAGTCCTAAACCACCCATTATTTTTGCAAGCCCTTAGTTTCCCAAGGAATTTTGGTTTCTTGCATAAACATTTTCAGTTTTATTTATTTATTGGGTGCATTGGCAGACTGGTTGGCTAGGGTATTTGTTAGGCTTTTACACATAATGTAAATGTAGGCATCTTGGTGTCTTCATATTTAATGTATATAAATAATCCAAAGACTTACATTTTCCTATTTGATGTGGGTAATCATTTTTTTGTTCCCGTAAGGGTTACACAAGAAGGGCTTAGCCCTGTCTCCCCACAGCCATGGGCTCCCAACTCCAACAAAGTTGTATGGTCCCTTCATGTTGTTTATTGTCACATTTATGATTTTATTTATTTGGCTTAAGAATTTGAGTTGACATACTTCAGGGTCTGTGTGAATATTTGTAGTAAATCAAAATTTCAACTTTATGTGATTGCTATTTTTACTATTTCTGTATTGCCTAACAAGAAATTCTTCCGGTCTTGAAATGGAATTTGGAGTTGCTTTATATTTAAATGAAATAGCTTTTGTCTCTATGTTCCTAGTAGCTTTTGTAGATGGAACGATTAAGCCTATATTACATGTCAACTTTGTTCAAGTTTCTAGTGAAATATGCATCCTAAGGTCTCACTTTTTTAAATAACCAGAGATAATTTTGTTTATTTTTGAATTGGTTGCATTACATTATTTTCATATTTTGGTATGATTGGTTATTAAGATAAAACAAGGGGAAAGTAAACTAGTAGCCTTAAGTTTGCCCCTATTTCTGCTAAGTTAAGTTTGCCCCTATTTCTGCCTTAAGTAAACTAGTAATTCGTTTATTCTAAGAGATTAAATAAACGAATCTCTTCTGAGTAATTTAACTTCATGAGCATGGGGTATGTCTGTTGGGCGGGGACATTTTCCTCATTACAAGGCATCATTTTGCTACAACTTCCCAAAAGTCTGACTATATTTTTATGTCTAATCGATCCCAATGTTGTAACTTCTGCAGAAAATAAGTCTCTTTGTGGAACCTCGCCGCTCTTTGTTGGCCATAAACTTTTCACTGCAATGTACTGTTGCATTGGAGTCTCGACTCGATAAACTACTCCTGAACCACCCTTTCCAACAATGTTGGAATCGGAGAGCTTTCCTACGATATCATTCACCGAGAAGCTTAGCTTTTGGTATGGGGTGAGATTCCACACCAGTCCATTCTCTTCATCGTTCTTCCTCACTGTGGCACCATGAGCTCTGATGAATAAAATTACCGCAATAGTCAAGATTGTAATAGCTACTATTGTACTGAGTACAACAATGACTGTTAGATTTCTGAAGGACTTTTTGACATGTAGGCTTTCACTGACATGGCAATTACTTTTGTTGGTGCAGAGCTTTTGATTACCAATGAATACAGTGGCAGGAAGATCCTGGAAGAATTTGGTATCAGGAAGAAAACCCGAGAAATTATTGTATGAAACATTCAGAGAAACAAGAGTGTCAAGGTTACCGATAATTCTCAAGCTTCCTGTCAACATGTTGTGAGAAAGATCCAAGTTTGCGAGCTTTGAAAGTTTGAAAAGCCCTCAGGGATTGGTCCTGTCAAAGAATTCCAACTTAAATTACACATGATACCTAGTCCTTGCAAGTAGCCAATCTCATTTGGGATTGAACCTCTCATTCTATTGCTGCTTATATCCAAGAACTGCAAATCCTTACAGAGGCCTAATGACTTGGGAATCAAACCAGTGATGTAGTTTCCACTCAACACAAGTTTGTTCAATGATCTGAGCTTCCCCAAATTTTACCTATTCCTTTTGTTTTCCTCCCCTTAAATTTTACTACCTGATTAACTATCTTCCTATTTTTTCATATTTAACATTTTTCACTTTATGTAACTGCAGCTAGAGAAAGTAGTTGTGCAACTAACTCCAGTTTTATGGTGAGTTCTCTGTACTAGTTTAGGATCATTGTCTGTTGCTAAAAGAGGTTTTTATTTTCTTTTCTTTTTTTAATTCAAGTTTGTCAGTTTTATCTTTTCTTAGTCCTCGTCTTATTGAAATTGAATTTTGGTGTTTATCTTGCAGCATGAAGTTTATATGCCCAACCTTATTTTTTTGAAGAAAATGATGATGAAGTGGATCTAACATGTCGTACTTTATTCCTTCTAGTTCATTGTTATTTTTTTAGTTCTCTTATGTTCGTTAATGAATTTTGTAGGTACTATGGTCCTTGGGAGACCAAGATACAATAACAAATTTTGTAGTTATTGTGACTCGAGTATTATGATCTATTTATATGTGAAGTTTTAATTTTATTAGCTCTTTATGCATTAGCTTATCAATTAGTTTGAAAAAAGTATGACAATATTTGTATTTACTTGAAAAATATATTTAATATTTCTTATAGAGATTAATAATAATAATAAATATGAAATCAATGATTTAAAAATCAATTATAATTTTCAATGAAATTTGATTATTTAGCAATTAATTTTTATTTACAAATTTATAATTTGTGAATGAACTTTTTCTCACTAATTTGAAGATTCTCAATTTATAATTAGTGAAGGAAAATATTCTCTTGTTAAATAAATTTGTTCTTCACAATATATTATTTGTGATGGAATCAAGTTAGTCACTAATTTTAAATAGTCCTTAAAATATTATTTGTGAAGGAAACAAATCTTTCACTAAATAACAATATTTCATTACTAAATACAATTTGTGAATAAAAAAGTTATTCATAATATATCCTTTATAAAAAATATTTAGTTACTACTTAGCAAAGGATACTCAATTGCGATGAGGTCTAATGCGAGCACTCGTGTGAAAGAAATAATCTTTCGCAATAAATCACTTGTGAGTGATATAGGGCCTCTAGTGAAGGATTTGTCCTTCACTAGAAGCCATTTTTGGTGTAGTGTATCTACTGTCCACTCCCTTTACCAATCTTTTTTTTGTTGGGACACTTGTTGAATCCGTGACCTGTTCTACCACATGAAAAACACTTCCTCATATTCGGCTTAGGACACTGTAGAGAAATATGTCCTTCCTGCTTACAGTTAAAACACACGTTCTTCCACATCATGCATTCTCCCACGTGAGTCTTTCCACACTTCCTACAGGCTTGCCTCTTTTTCTTCGGGTTTGAATTTTCAGAATCATCACTGTCGTTGTCCCTCTTTCTCTTATTCTTGCCCTTCTTGTTGGTTCCTTCAGACGATCCACCACCTTCAGCCTTCATTTTTTCCACCTTCGCCTTCAGCTCATTTCATTCTTCAGTCATTTCGCGTAACGCTTACTCCAGAGTTCCTGGACTTCTGTAGATAGCTGATCTTGTTCTCCAACTTTGATCTTATTCTTTAACTCCACCTTGGCTTCTTTAGACTCCGCCTCCTCATCACTACTCAGATACATCTCGGGATACTCATCATGATCACTCCCGAGATTAACCATGGGTTCATCTTTTCCTACTTCTTCCGCTGACTCGCTCTGTGTTGGCACCTCAGCTACTGGCACTGGTGCGACAGCCGCTGGCATCTCCGTACTCATCTTATCTTCTTCCGACATCCTACAATCAGTTTAAACAACTTGATTAGTACTTCACCAGTACAAACTCCTCATACTAGGTGTCCACATATCTCACTATCGATACACTTCTGCAATCTCTCACTTAGTACTCTAAATGAGTATTCTCTATCTCGCTCATGGTTATAATCCTAGGGTTTTCCCCACCCCACTTAAGGTTTATAACATACAGCTCTGATACCAACCCGTGATGCTCCCAAATCCGGGTTACCTAACCCCTGAATTTGGTGTTCACGATCCACAATATAATACCATCTAACTACCCATTCAAATATAAATAGGAATACATAACTCATTAACATATGTTCTTAATATATAAGTCTCAGGTTTGCTAACCTTAACATTACAAACATACCCCTTAGATATACAACAAGGGTTTACAAACAACATAATAAATATGCTAATCATAACTAATTTATCACGATGCCTTTTCCTTTATTCTTCTTCACAGCACCTTCTGCCACTTCGTCCCTAGCTGAAAAGTTTTATTTAGCAAGAGTGGGCAACAAGTTTGCCCCGCAAGTTAAGACATACGATAAATGTATAGGAATAAATAACAAGTCTTCTCACATTCTACGCAACAATAATCTGATAATGTAATAGTATAACGCTTTCAAGGATTTCTACGATATTCAAATAAATAATGAAGAATTAATTCTACGAATTAGCAAAGTGGAATGTTTTCCAGATTTATGCTGAGCGATCCATTGGATCTTGAACTTCTCTTCTCGGGTATCTATCAAATATTTACTTTGATATATACTCAGGTGTATCAGATAACCATAAAGATTAAATTATACACCTCTGCAAGTATAACAAGTGATTAGCTTTATTATACCCTATATTATGCATAATACTTAAAACGCGTGCAATAGCCGAATATACGACCAAATATGTTCCCTTTATATAAAAGGTTCTTCTCAGTCTTTGAATCAGAATTTGATTTAACAACGAAATACAATGATTTCAATATCTAATTACTTCCACTACAAGAAATCACACATTTTATGACGAAATTTTTGCCACGCGTAAATTTTTTTCACTATTTGTTAATTAATAATTACGAAATTCATAATCGTCACTAAAACTTTTGCTTTTGTGATGACTTTTACTTTTGTTACTATTAATCATTTATATCGTCACTAATTTACACATTTGATGACGATTAACAAAATTTCGTCACAAGTTATTTTGGAGGTAGAATTTCATACCAAAATTTTGGAGGAAAACCTTTTAGTGACATTTTGTAATAATTGATGACAATATTTATTGTCACAAAATATTTCTTTCGATGATAACATAATAGTTTGTCATTAATTATTTGTAAAATTCAATGACAATGTGCTTTCGTCACTAATGTTTACATTTAGTGACGCCAAATATAAATTCGTCACAATTTTATTTGGAGGGAAATTTTTTAATGATGAAAAAAAATATTAATTTATGACAATTTGTATTGTCATAAACACCAATTTTATATGACGAGATAATAGTGCATCACTAATTAGATGCGTGGATAAGTGACAAATATCGTTCGTCATAAATTCTTATATTTAGTGACAAAGTACGTAATATCGTCACAATTTTATTTGGAGGCAAAAATTTTTTGAAAAAATTTGGAGGGAAATTTTTTAAAGACGATAAAAATATAAATTTATGACAATTTGTATTGTCATAAATACCAATTTTATATGACGAGATAATAGTGCGTCACTAATTAGCTGCGTGGATAAGTGACAAAAATGGTTCATCATAAATTGTTATATTTAGTGACAAAGTATGTAATGTCGTCACAATTTGATTTGGAGGCAAAAAAATTTTAAGAACTTTTGGAGGTAAATTTTGTAAAGACGAAAAATTAATAATTTATGACCATTTTTATTGTCACAAATACCAATTTTATATGACGAGATACTAGTTCGTCACTAATTAGATGAGTGGATAAATGACAACACTGGTTCATCATAAATTCTTATATTTAGTGACAAAGTATGCAATATTGTCACATTTTTATATGGAGGCAAAATTTTCTTGTATCTAAGCGATGTCACTGGTCTTCCTTTCATCATTGGCAGCCTCCATTTAGTCAAGAACTTCCATTATCAATTTTCAATAATCTCAATTTGATTGCAGAAATTATTTGACATTTTAGGTATGTTTCTAGATTTTAATTTGAATTGATTAGTAGTTGTTCTAATTGAACAACTACGATTTTGAAATGGTTTCATGTCATTTTTGTTGTAATGGTTGCTATTGTTGTTGATGATCTTGTATAATTTTGATAATCTAAATCACTATTTGGTTTAAATTTTTGACGAAGCAACTTCTTAGCTTTGATTAGTAATTGTAGTACTAAATCGACATCATAGAATGGTTATGCTTTCTTGAAAATAAAATGAGAGTAGTGATTTTGCTTATCAGGAGACTTAAATTCATAAGGCTGCTCTGTTAGTTATGTATGCATATATAGTGTTGACAAAAGACAATGTGATAGTCCAAATTTTCAGTATATATTAAAATATGATTTTAGTAAAATGTTTTTTTTCATATATACTGTATTGAATATGTGATACATAATAAGTGACTATGTGCGGTATAATGCGTATGTGTGATAAATATATGAATATATTTTTATTGCATGATTTGTTACGGACTAAATCTTTCGCAAAAGAGATGATCAATTAAGAATAATTTTTAATATTAAATTCTAATGTTAAATTTCCAGAAATTTTTATTTAAGAAAGGGGTATTAAAATAATTTTAATATAGAATTATTTTAATACAAAGTATTATTATGGGAAATATAATTTTTATACAAAGCTGTGAGTAATACCTTTTTTTTTGAATATTATGTAAATTTTTTGAATATTATGTATAATTTTTGAATTATTTTAATACAAAGTACACCTTTTTTCATACAAACTAATATAACCTGTGAAATTCCCATCTTCATACACACACGAATATCTTTGTTTGTCACCGGGGCTTCCGTTGCCCTCTTTCAGCACGTCTTCTCTATATCAGCTTTTCACAATTGATGGTCACAATTTAAAGAAATAGTTGCAGCGGGATAATTTTTCAGCTATGAAGATGCTGTAGAAACTGCTAGAGAATAGAGATATTTGGTTCAATAAGGTCAGTTTTTATTTTCTCTCTCTGTGTATCGATGTATATATATATATATATATAGATATATATAAATTGATTGTGTTCAATTGGAATTGATTGGAAATTACAGGTTGATCTTAATGCTTGGCTTGAAGCATTTAGTGCTCATCCCCAAATCGGTTTATCTCCTTCTTCTGCCCACAAAAGCCCTACCAGTGCTCAGTTCAGCCCTCTCTCTCTCTCTATATATATATATGTATTTATTTATGTTTATATATCATATTTGAAATCCTGATTGCCTAAATTGTATGCCTGGTCTATCTTTGTTTTGCTGTAATTATGTTGATCAATGGTCTCTCAAACACACTGAAACACACACATATGTTGTTGATGTTGTTGAAGTTGATAATGCTAATGGCAGAGGAAAGTGCTACTTGTGGTATTGTAAAAGTGTAAATAAATTATAAGAGTAGTGAATTCTTAGGTGTAATGTAGAAGATTTCTTTTTTTAGGGCGGTGCAGATACCATAATTTTGTTTAGTGGAAGGAAAAGTTAAAAGAACATTTTGTCAATTAAAGGAGATTATGGAAAAAGTAAAGTAGTTGGACGGATTGTTGATTTTCTATTTACACCGATTATTCCTTCATATTCTGCCTTTTTCTTTTTTCTTAAATTCCGAAAAATTGACATCTTTGAGATTCCAATTTTCTTTGTGAAAGTGGATATTTGACCCCTCAACCTAATATGTGAATTTTCCTGGCAAAAGATTATTACTTATTGCTAGTTCACTTTGTATATTTTACTGGCTATATGCAGATTCCAGATTTCATCTGTCATTTTCATAAAAGCTTAATAGAGGGTTAAATGTTATTTGATCTTGAATTTACTGATAAAACTGTTTGCTACTTCTTGTGTTCCTTTGAATTTGACTTATTGTCTATCAATGTCTGCATCTTTTGACCTGTATAACTTTCATTTATATTCCATTGAGCAATCATATAAACCTTCCAAGAAGTTTGAAGGTGGTGCAAATGGTTTGCCACATCCAATGTTGCTGCTGGGTTCTTCCTAGTTATGTATGTTTTAGTTCCCAGCTGTTACTGGCTGGATGTCTATAGGGCCAAAAAATTTCCTATATACTCTAGTGGCACCTTCACAACATCAGGTCAAGTTTACAATATCTCAAGTATCATCGACTCTAATTTCCACCTTGACACCTCAACACATTTTTTGCAAGTTTGCTACACTCAGTGCTACTGTTGTACATGTGCTTTTATTTCATGGAAGGTACCAAAATAAGTGTGTTGGTATCTAATTTGTATTTTGTACTAAATGTCTCCATCTTTTAAAATGAAGCTCACTTTAGCCGTGATATGCAGAGAGATCTGTGAGCTAAGCAAATCAAGTTTTAACAAAAAGGAAATGGACATACATACAAAACTTATGAACAAATATAAACAAGTTCCTGAGTGGTGGTTTTGGTGCATCCTTTTGGCAAACCTTGCATCAGCTATCTTTGCGTTCGAGTATTATAACGAGCAACTTCAATTGCCCTGGTGGGGTGTCATTCTTGCATGCGGTGTTGCTTGTTTCTTCACTCTCCCCATTGGGATAATCACTGCCATCACTAACCAAGTAATTATTGATCACGTTGTTAAGTCATTTTTGTGCATGGAACATGTTACTTTCTGTTTGATTCAATGCAAGTTAACTAAGTTTATATTGTTGGATGACAGGCACCAGGCTTGAACATTATCACTTAATATATAATTGGCTATATCTACCCTGGATATCCAGTAGCTAACATGTCCTTCAAGGTGTTTGGTTACATGAGTATAAAACAGGTGTAGCTAACTTCTTGTTCTTCCTTATGCTCTCTATCAACAGTTTCCATACTCGAAGATGATAAATTCCTCCCATCAAGCTCGCAATCCGAGGAAAACTCGCCCATCAAACAGGTGGCTATCACCGTATCCACCGCCGATGACCCACTCTCCCCGTCGTCACCTTCCGAATGTGGGTCTTGGGAACTCTCTCCTGCGTCCTCTTATCCTTGCTTAACCAGTTCTTTTGGTATCGTACGGAGCCTTTGACCATCACTGCAATTTCAGCTCAAATCACCGTTGTCCCACTCGGCTGGTTCATGGCAGCCAAGATCACGGACCTGGCTTTCTTTGAGGGGACCCGCTGGGAATTCACGTTGAACCTAGGTCCATTCAATGTCAAAGAACATGTACTCATAACCATATTTGCCAATTCTGGTAATAGCGCTGTATTTGCCATCCATTTGGTTACTGTTAAGGTGTTGTATAAAAGGCACATCACCTTCTTTGTCTCCTTGATTGTTGTTGTAACAACACAGGTTTGTTACTCTTCATGCACTTCTCCTAAGAATGAACTACAATGTTTCTGGATTTTGGTTTAAATCTCAAAAAAATCTGATTTTTTTTTTGTTTGATTTTGGGGGGTCGAACTGAATGGTAGGTGTTGGGATTTGGATGGGCTGGTTTATTCAGAAGGTATCTGGTGGAGCCAGCGGCTATGTGGTGGCCCGCCAATCTTGTCCGGGTCTCCTTGTTCAGGTTGCATCACAATTTACTCAATTTTACATACAAAGACCATAAAATTTTTAGATTCTGTGAAAAATTCAGATCGAGTCTGACTAGAAATAAATTGACTATTGATTATACAAGTTGGGTTGACTAATTAACATATTATCAAAAATAGCTAGTTATAACATTCCATTAATCCATTGCTGTTTAATTTATAACGGTGGACATATTCATTCTATTAATACTCATGGGTTGACACTGTAATACAGAAATTTTAAGTTACCTGCATAAAGTTTAGATGCTTTTAGCTCAGGGTGTGACATCTGCAAGATATTGTTCGCCTGCAGGGTTGCATAGCGTTTCTTACTGTTATACAAATAAAGTTTAGTCATCGAATTGGGCAATCCTTTCTATTAACTACATATTCAGACGTTCTTCTAAAAATTCTCCTATTTTAATAACTGGCAATAATTGTGTCGTTGTGGTTCTCGCCTTTTCTTATCCTGAATGCTCTAGTCAGACATATTATTGGAATTCATTGTTGTCACAGGGCTTTGCATGAGAAAGAACAACGACCTAAGGGTGGGCTTACGCAAACTCAGTTCTTCCTGATTGCCTTCGTCTGCAGCTTTGCTTATTATGTCTTTCCTGGCAACCTCTTTGAAATGTTAACCTCCTTCTCTTGGATTTGTTGGATCTTTCCTCGGTCAGTCTTAACCCAACAACTGGGTTCTGGACTTCATGGACTCGGAATTGGTGCTCTTGGTTTCGACTGGGCTAGTGTGTCCTCTTACCTTGGGAGCCCTTTAGCAAGTCCATGGTTTGCCACAGCCAATGTTGTTGCTGGGTTCTTCCTAGTTATGTATGTTTTAGTTCCCAGCTATTACTGGCTAGATGTCTATAGGGCCAAAAAATTTCCTATATACTCTAGTGGCACCTTCACAACATCAGGTCAAGTTTACAATATCTCAAGTATCATCGACTCTAATTTCAACCTTGACACCGTGACTTATGAACGTGAAGGGCCTCTTTACCTCAGCATATTTTTTGCAATTACTTACGTCATTGGCTTTGCTACACTCAGTGCTACTGTTGTACATGTGCTTTTGTTTCATGGAAGGTACCAAAATAAGTGTGCTGATATCTAATTTGTATTTTGTACTAAATGTCTCCATCTTTTAAAATGAAGCTCACTTTAGCTGTGATATGCAGAGAGATCTGGGAGCAAAGCAAATCAAGTTTTAACAAAAAGGAAATGGACATACATACAAAACTTATGAACAAATATAAACAAGTTCCTGAGTGGTGGTTTTGGTGCATCCTTGTGGCAAACCTTGCATTAGCTATCTTTGCGTTTGAGTATTATAACGAGCAACTTCAATTGCCCTGGAGGGTGTCATTCTTGCATGCGGTGTTGCTTGTTTCCATCACTAACCAAGTAATTATTGATCACGTTGCTAAATCATTTTTGTGCATGGAACATGTTACTTTGTGTTTGATTCAATGCAAGTTTACTAAGTATATATTGTTAGATGACATGCACCGGGCTTGAACATTATCATTGAATATATAATTGGCTATATCTACAGGCACCAGGCTAGAACATTATCACTGAATATATAATTGGTTATATCTACCCTGGATATCCTGTAGCTAACATGTCCTTCAAGGTGTTTGGTTACGTGAATATAACACAGGCTGTGACCTTCCTGCAAGACCTCAAACTTTGTCACTACATGAAAATTCCACCACGGACAATGTTTATGACACATGTCATTTTTTTTGTGACCAGTCCGATCCCTATATTTAGCAACATCAGTAGCTTTGTTTCTATTTGTATTTATAATATATATAATATTAATAAAAATTAATATTATAATATTTATAATATGTATATTTTATTTTAAAAATAAAAATAAAAATACTTTTATGTTTTAAAATACGTATAAAATTTTTAAAAATAAAAAGAATTTTATGTTTTATTTTCTTTCTTTTTAAAAATAAAAATGCCAGTGTTCCTCACTAGAGCTCAGAGGGAGCAAATCCCAATTGAATTTAGAATGCATTGTATTATTGGTGTTTGGCGTGGCCTTTGATGCTATAGGGGGTAGTGGCAATGGTGCCGAATCAAAAGTCTCCCATTGAGTGGTTATGACAACCGAGCACGATCTTTGAGTGCCTTCTTTGGTTGTTGTCACGCAACGCTTTGCAACATTTGAAACCGGTAAATGCTCACCTGAACAACTTGATTGTTGCTATTGAGTTGGGGATGCAATTTTCCCATCTGAATATCTTTGTTATTAATGCTTTTGAATTGGTGATTACTGCTTCTGCGGCTTCTGCATTGGACTATTATGAGTTCCATCGTTGCTCGACATTGAATTTTTCACCTTTAACGTATCTTGAGTTCCAACGCACTTCTGCACTCTTTTTACCTTCAAATTGATAGAAAATATGAACTTAGTATTTGAATCTATGGAAATTTTTGAACCTCTCTTCCCTCTCTAGGTTTTGCTTCTAAATAGTTTCTTTAAGGGTCTCATGTTGTGGTTATTTATCAGTATTTCATGTTTTGTGGTTGTAGGAATAATTACGAAGACAAGTACAGGAGACAGAACTGGACAACTCAGGAATTCAGAACAAGTTGGCACTAGCCCAGGGATAGAAAGAGCAGAAAACAATTCCTGATCAGCTTGTCGACGTTCAAAACATCTGAACTTTCATTATGGTCATATTTAAATAGTTGGATATTTTGTTTAGAATGTTATACTTGATAAATTATTGATGTTAGGTAGAATGGATGATACTTTGGATTCTAATTTTTCTATTTTGGTTAAATATGATGGGAAATGGAAATTTTGTTATTCTATTATTGGTGTTTTTTATCATTACAATCATTTTGGTTAAATATTATTGGTGTAATCTTTTTTCTTATTTCTAGATCTATAATTTTATATTTAGTTTTTCATTTAGTCACAACAATTAATTTTGTCACTATTAGTAACTCTTTTTGTGACGAGATGTATCGTCACCATAAGCATTTAATTAGTGACATTGAAAAATGTCCCAGAAAGTAACTCTTTGGTGACAAATTATTTTGTAATATTATTTAAAACATAAAATGACAACGACATAATTGTCATGTTTAATATATTTTTAGGTGACAAATTGTTCTGTCGTCATTTATTTTTTTATTTTTTGTGATGATAAACACAATAACATGACGAAAGAATAATCATAAATATGACTATATTGTCGTCATTAAAATTAGATGATTTAAATAGAGTAACATATTTTCGTCACTAAAACAATATCATTTAATGACGAAAAATGATTTTTGTCATTTAATGCACCAAGTTTTGATGACGAAATATAATATAGAGTGACGAAAGTTTCATTCAAATAGTGACGCTATTAACGTCATTAAAAGTAATTAATTATAGTGACAATGATGTAGATCGTCACCATAAGATAAAACATTTAGTGACAACATCAAATATTGTCAAATAAACCTAATACCACACTCATACGGTGACGGTCTCTGTGACGATTAACAATCGTCACCAAATGTTTTAGTGACGAAAAATGAATTTTATGTGAAAAATTTTAGCGTCATTTTTTGTGATTTCTTGTAGTGTTCTCTTCTCTTCTCTTCTCAAACCTATCAAGTTTTCTTTTTCAATCTAGCCGAAACAACTGGCATTGATGTGACAACCCGAGAATTTAGAAAAAATTTTAAAATCAAAATTGATTGATATTCAATAGTAGAACCTAGACAGAAAATAAGTGTATGCGTTTGATATTTTTGGGAATGAATTTTGAGGATTTCAAATTTTGTGAAGGCTTTAGGTGAATTATTCAGGATGATGTGTATACGTGTATATGTTCTGTGAATATGGTATTATATGTGTTCAGAATATAGTTAAGGGTCAAGGGTTGACCAGATAAATTATATCTGTGGCAAACCCTAAGTATATATTAAGATTGTCAGCGTTCAGTTAGAAAACCATAACAATGGATAAGAAACCCTAGAAATCGGTTCTGAAACCCTAATTTCCGTTCCGAAAATTAAAAACCCTAATTTGGGAATTTAAATGCTATGTATAAGGTTTCAACGTCATTAATTATAATTTATTAGGAAAAACCCTAATGAATTACTTGAAACCCTAATTGATTATTAGAAAACCTTAATATCAGATCTGAAAACTCTAATTTTAGATTTTGGGAATTTGAAACCCTAATTCGGAATATTAACCCTAATCTGGGAACTTAACGGAGAATTATATTGCTTAAGTGCTATTAATTATAAGATTAATTATGGTAAATCTTAATTAATTAGAAAACCATAATTTCAAATTTTTAAACCCTAATTGTTCTGTCAGAAACCCTAATGTACAAATTGTGGACTTAATTAGAAAATGTTACTCCTAATTAGCAAGCTTGAATTATGATTAAGAAATTTTAATATAATTATAGAATCCTAATTATAATTTAGAAATATTAATTTTCTATTTCGAAAACCCTAACTTAGAAATCCTAAATGTGGTTTTTCTAAACCTAAGGGTTAAACCCTAAGGGTTGGATCAAATAACAACTTTAGAATTAAAATTAGAAACCAAATGACCATTTTGCCCTTGTTCATTCTTTGTTAGCTAACTTGTAAGTTATGTCCTAGTTTGGGTTGGTGATCAACCCTAAGCCTAGCATGTGACTTATATCTCACAAATCAGCAGCTATATCTATCAACTTGGTTCATTGAATCCAAAATAAAAAGAGAAAAGTAAGTAAAGTTATTCACTTTACTTGTCAAAGAACATTCTATCTCTAGAAATTCGGGTATGTGACTGAAAAGGAGTGATAAGTTAAGACAAAATCATCTCTTAGCTTATCAAGAACAGATTCAAGGATCAGGGATCAAAGATCAAAGTTTTAAAGGTATAAAACCCTAAAATTTCTAAATCATATGGTTTGATGTTTTAAGTTGTGTATAAGGGTGTTATATAGTGACCTGGGTGGTTAGATTATATATCTATAACATCTAGATGCACGAATTTAAAGATTTCTCAAATCTGGAAAACTGGAAAAAAGGTGTTTGACAGTCAAATGTCAGGTCTCCTAGATCTGTCTCTATTAATTGTTTTGGTGTTTTAAACGTTTGTACTTGTTGTATGTTATAAGGTCTTGGATTTGGACCTTGAATCAAGTCCAGATCATGTGTAGATCAAAAGTTATAAGCAGTCAAAGGTCGTTGACTGTTCACGAAACGAGTTTTTGGGCAGCCCAGTTTTGCCCAAAAAATTCTGACAACGTTTTGCAGGGCTTGAATCTTGCAGTGTTTTATGTTATTGGTCATGTTGTTGATTGAAGGTTGTAGACTGGTATATGAACTGAAAAGTCATGCTATTAAATACCCCAGATCCTGAACAGAATAGTAGATAATCATGGTCAAACTAAGTTGACCGATCTGCCTGAAGAACAATCTGAAAAACCCAGATTGTTCATGAACACGTACCTGATAGGTACTTTGACCAGCCATGATCTCTTTTATATGTTGTTGTTAGACTAGATTGGTGGTGATATATTATCGTACCATGGCATGACTACTACATGATTGAACCTTAATATCACACTAACAAATTCCAGAACGCTAGATTAAAGGCTTGCAAACTTGATACCTTGGCTGTTCTTCATTTCTGGGAAACCCAGAAAATGAAGAACATGCCTGACAAGGATTTCGAAGGCCAATAACTTTCTGTGGTACTGTGATAGGATTACTAGGAAACAAGTTGTTGATTGTAGTACTACATTAGTATTACAATTCTAATCAAATTACAAGTCCAGAAACCTATTAATCAAAGATTTATCACTGGCCAAACATAGCCTCTCGGTAGTCTGACATGAAGGCTCAAGAACACTCAAAAACATCTATAGCGACCGTTTCGTCGCTATAGGACCCTTTAGCGACAGTTTATTTTCCAAAATTAATATTTTTAATAAATAATTAGTATTAAATGGTTTTTAATTATGAAAAATATAAAATAAATTCCTAAAAATTATTTTAAAGCCTAGAAATGAGTTTTTAATTACTTTGAAAATAATTCATAAATATTTAATATTTTTGGAATATTAATGGTATTTAATTGTAATATTAAATAAATTAGTTAAAAATGATTTTAATACTTGTAAAATCATGAAAATTATTTTATGGTGTTAGAAAATATTTTAAGTTATTTTAATAACTTTTGATATTTTGTGATGAATTTCATTAATAAATTAATATTAATGGTAATTGATTTATTTAATGAATATATTAAATAAATTAAGGGAAAATAGAATTAATGATTTAAAATCATATAAAACTAATTTAAGTGTTATAAAAATATTTTAAGTTATAAAATATAACTTTTGATATTTTGCCATGAAAATATTAATATTTTAATATTAAAAGCAATTATCGGATAATGGATTTAAGTGTTTAAAATCATGATTTTAAGGTATTAAAATACTTTGATATAATATAAATATATTATAATATTATGTTATGATTTTTATTAATATTTAATATTAAATAAATATTAATGATAAAGAGAATAATGTGGTATTTATATTAATAATGCTTATTGAATAATGTTTTTAATTACTTTAAAATCATTTAAAGGAAATAATAAAGTATTAAAATACTTTGAAATATTATAAATATGTTATAATATTATTACATGTATTTTATTAGTATTTTCTATTAAATAAATATTAATGATATTAGAATATTATGGTATTTAAATTAGATAAATACGATATTAATGATTGAAAAATCATTTTAAATGGTAATAATTACTTAAAAATTATTACGAGCTTGTGAAAATTATTTTGACTGATAATATGATTATCTAAGATAATTGTTAAGGTTAAGGCAGAGTTTAATTGAACTTAAACTTGTGAATTGTCCGACTAGACCGTCGGAATGTTAGAATTGTGTCGGATTCAAGTCAAACTGAAATAGTTCGATTTGATTCTAAGTCTTATGTGTTGTATAGACTTATAAGGTTATGTGTTAATGTGTTTAGGTTATTCTATGCTTATATATAATAGTAATATTACTCTGATGATATTATTCTAATTTGTATATCGATATTATTTATATATTAGGTCTTCAGACAAAGCTTATTAAAATGCGTAACGATAATCAACGAAACAGGCAAGTTTTTCTTAACTCTACTTTGAGTTGTTGTATTCAAATGTACTTGTGGTTAATCATTGCTGATTGCCATGTCTAAGAATTGTAGAATTGTACTCTGTACATATTGCGTATATAAGTCAGGTATGAAAGGCTGAACACCTTCATTACCATTCGGTCCAGATATATTTGTTTATGCTTAATACTTGTTCAGTCAAAAATTTGTTCGTGCTAATTCACAATTATATTGTTGAATTATAGCCAGCTTATTATTCAAATTCTTTCAATCATGATATATCCTTAAATAAATTTAAACTTGCTGGGCAACCTTCATGCTCACCCTTGCTATATCATGATAAACATTGCAGATTAAGGAGAATACGTCGGATACAAGGAAAGGTTAAAGACAGTTCCAGCTTTAAGTTTATGTGTGCGGCTTAATTTGTAACTACATAGTATGATAATATCTTTGTATGTCAGATAGAATAATAAATCATGTATAAGTTAAGGTTACTCGACCTTGGGGAATATTGTGTAAAGTTTATTGTATAAACAATTTATGTTTACATCTTCCGTAATAGTTATAGAATGATTGTACCAGATCCGTGGTGATTTAGAACTCGGATTTGGGGCTGTCACAGTTGGTATCGGAGCTGTTGGTTTTAAATCTTAGGTAGGAATACCTAAGACCAATAACCGCAGTGATTAAGATTAGGACTAACTCAAATAGAGTTAGTGAGTCAGTAAGATTCAAAGACGAATCTCGATGAGTTATAAACATACAGAGTTCCCTAACTCTGATAATAAAATTGAATAGTAGTGATGAATAGATCAAGTCTAAAAGACTGAAAGTCTAGGGATAGGAGATCGTAAAACAAAAAGATCAAGACATAGAAATGAATCGTAATATATATGATGAGATCACCCCATGATCTGATAAGGTGATAGCAGGGAAAAGAATCAATCTGATGATTGGAAAGTTTACAGAAAGATTGCTGTGTGAATGGGTACAGATTCAAGAAAGGATTATGAATTCGAGTTGAATGAAATTCGTATTGAGAAGGGAGTTAAAATTAGGTGGGGATTTCAATTGAAGACTCATGTCAGCAGCTTAGTTGTATGATTCCTTGTATGGGCGGGAAATTGTAGGTGGTGTAACAACCACTTAGTTTTTGACACTGATAATCATTGAAATATTTGTGTCACGCTATTTGCTATATGCACGTTAAGAGGGTGATTCCTTTCTCATGTATATAATAAATAGATAGGTTATAGGTAGAGAATATAAGGTTAAGTACGAGTTCTTAAAACTCATACTTATGGTATGTTCATGACTCATAGTTATATGAAATGTTTATGAACCCCTCAGCGAATGGACACCAAAGGTCTGACTAGGGTAAGTTCTTAAACTCATATGATTGTGAAAAGTTTCTGAACTTATGAGTATGGTTTGACGAACTAGGAATAGTCATATGTGAATGGAGTATTGAGGATAATAGGAATAGATAGACTATTTAAGCAAACGATTATTAGTGGAGACATTAAGTTTTCCAAAACTCCTAGCAATGCTAAACTTCAAAATTTTGACATCAAGCTAAATACGCACTATGTGCTTTTGAAAAAAAATATATAGACTCGTAATCATTTTTGGAACGGTTTAAATTATAGTCTATGCTACTTATTTTGGCTAGACGCAAATGATTTGAAATATCAAAATATATTTTTAATTATCACTTATGTACCATGTAACCTGGTGCAGAGATGATAAAAAGTTGATGGAGTTGTAAATACAGAAATACTTAGTGTGAATTTGATCTAAAGTCGCTGTTCCACTAGTGTATGATGTATTATGACAAAGTCATGCAATGACAACATCCTCAAACGGACTGTTAATACAGTACGACATCATGACGTCATTCTCAAAAATATTTTCAAAAATTTTAATTTGCCAACGGGGTTTGGCTACACCTAAATAATTTGATTGAGTTGAATTATTGATATGAGCCTACGCTATCGATTCAGCTAGACTAATGTTTATGAAAACTCTAAGTGTTCATTGAAAGAAATTTCCCGAACCAAATTGTTTTGGTGCGGAATCTAATAAGACTGAGGTGAAATTTTGTTCCTATGGCGTTGATTTGAAAGCAGATAAAATCAAGATTGCCAAGACAGGCATGGGGCTAATTACCCTCTATGTCCGTAAGTTATGACGGTTTGCGGATGAATTTCCATAAAACCTTTGCGAAAATGACAGACAATAGTTTATATGACTCCTTAACACAATTTGAAAATTTTTACTCTTATGAGTGGTGTATTGGGTAGCATGTGATGATGTGTATGAGTGGTGTAAGCAGTATTGTGTAAGGTTTCAGGTGATTTTCGGGGATGAAATTCTTAGAAGAAGGGGTGAATGTGACAACCCGAGAATTTTAAAAAAAATTTAAAATCATAATTGATTGATTTAAGGTTCAATAGTAGAACCTAGACGGAAAATAAGTGTATGCGTTTGATATTTTTGGGAAGGAATTTTGAGGATTTCAAAATTCTGTGAAGGCTTTAGGTGAATTATTTAGGATGACGTGTATACGTGTATATGTTCTGTGAATATGGTATTATATGTGTTCAGAATATGGTTAAGGGTCAAGGGTTGACCAGATAAATTATATCTGTGGCAAACCCTAAGTATATATTAAGATTGTCAGCGTTCAGTTAGAAAACCCTAACAATGGATAAGAAACCCTAGAAATCGGTTCTGAAACCCTAATTTCGGTTCCAAAAATTGAAAACCCTAATTTAGGAATTTAAATGCTATGTATAAGGTTTAAACGTCATTAATTATAATTTATTAAGGAAAACCCTAATGAATTACTTGAAACCCTAATTGATTATTAGAAAACCCTAATATCAGATTTGGAAACTCTAATTTCAGATTTTGGAAATTTGAAACCCTAATTCAGAATATTAACCCTAATCTGGGAACTTAACGGAGAATTATATTGCTTAAGTGCTATTAATTATAAGATTAATTAGGGTAAAGCTTAATTAATTAGAAAACCTTAATTTAAAATTTTTAAACCCTAATTGTTCTGTCAGAAACCCTAATGTACAAATTGTGGACTTAATTGCTAAATTAGCAATTTTAATTAGGAAATGTTAGTCCTAATTAGCAAGCATTAATTATGATTAGTAAAATTTAATATAAGTATAGAATCCTAATTATAATTTAGAAATATTTATTTTCTATTTCGAAAATCCTAATTTAGAAATCCTAAATGTGATTTTTGTAAACCTTAGGTTTTAACCCTAAGGGTTGGATCAAATGACAACTTTAGAATTAAAATTGGAAAGCAAATGACCATTTTCCCTTTTTCATTCTTTATTAGCTAACTTGTAAGTTATGTCCTAGTTTGGGTTGGTGACCAACCCTAAGCCTAGCATGTGACTTATATCTCACAAATCAATAGCTATATCTATCAACTTGGTTCATTGAATCCAAAATAAAAAGAGAAAAGTAAGTAAAGTTATTCACTTTACTTGTCAAAATAACCAAGACCATTCTATCTCTAAAAATTCGGGTATGAGAGTGAAAAGGAGTGAGAAGTTAAGACAAAATCATCTCTTAGCTTAACAAGAACAGATTCAAGGATCAGGGATCAAAGATCAAAGTTTTAAAGGTTTAAAACCATAAAATTTCTAAATCGTATGGTTTGATGTTTTAAGTTGTGTATAAGGGTGTCATATATTGATCTAGGTGGTTAGATTATATATCTATAACATCTAGATGCACGAATTTAAAGATTTCTCAAATCTAGAAAACTGGAAAAAGGTGTTTGACAGTCAAATGCCAGGTCTCCTAGATCTGTCTCTATTAATTGTATTGGTGTTTTAAAGGTTTTTACTTGTTGTATGTTATAAGGTCTTGGATCTGGAACTTGAATCAAGTCCAGATCATGTGTAGATCAAAAGTTATAAGCAGTCAAAGGTCATTGACTGTTCACGAAATGAGTTTCTGGGCAGCCCAGTTTTGCCCAGAAAATTCTAACAACGTTTTGCAGGGCTTGAATCTTGCAGTGTTTTATGTTATTGGTCATGTTGTCGATTGAAGGTTGTAGACAAGTATATGAACTGCAAAGTCATGCTATTAAATCACCCAGATCCTGAACAGAATAGTAGATAATCATGGTCAAACTAAGTTGACCGATCTGCCTGAAGAACAATCTGGAAAACCCAGATTGTTCATGAACATGTACATGACAGGTACTTTGACCATCCATGATCTCTTTTATATGTTGTTGTTAGACTAGATTGGTGATATATTATCATACCCTGGCATGACTACTGCATAATTGAACCTTAATATTACACTGACAAATTCCAGAACGCTAGATTAAAGGCTTGCAAAGTTGATACCTTGGTTGTTCTTCATTTCTGGGAAACCCAGAAAATGAAGAACATGCTTGACAAGGATTTCGAAGGCCAATAACTTTCTGTTGTGTGATAGAATTACTAGGAAACAAGTTGTTGATTGTAGTACTACATTAGTATTACAATTCTAATCAAATTACAAGTCCAGAAACCTATTAATCAAAGATTTATCACTGGTCAAATATAGCCTCTCGGTAGTCTGACATGAAGGCTCAAGAACACTCAAGAACACCTATAGCGATAGTTTCGTCGCTATAGGGCCCTTTAGCGACAGTTTATTTTCCAAAATTATTATTTTTAATAAATAATTAGTATTAAATGGTTTTTAATTATGAAAAATATAAAATAAATTCCTAAAAATTATTTTAAAGCCTAGAAATGGGTTTTTAATTACTTGAATATATTTCATAAATATTTAATATTTTAGAATATTAATGGTATTTAATTTATTTAATTATAATATTAAATAAATTTGTTAAAAATGATTTTAATACTTGTAAAATCATGAAAAATTATTTTATGGTGTTAGAAAATATTTTAAGTTTTTTAATAGCTTTTGATATTTTGTGATAAATTTTATTAATAAATTATTATTAATGGTAATTGATTTATTTAATGAATATATTAAATAAATTATGGGAAAATAGAATTAATGATTTAAAAATCATATAAAAATGATTTAAGTTTTATAAAAATATTTTAAGTTATAAAATATAACTTTTGATATTTTGTCATGAAAATATTAATATTTTAGTATTAAAAGCAATTATCGGATAATAAATTTAAGTGTTTAAAATCATATATACTACGATAATATATAATAATAATAATAATAATAATAATAATAATAATAATAATAATAATAATAATAATAATAATAATAATAATAATAATAATATTATGTTATGATTTTCATTAATATTTGATATTAAATAAATATTAATGATAAAGAGAATAATGTGGTATTTATATTAATACTTGAGCTTATTGAATAATGTTTTTAATTACTTTAAATACATTTAAAATAAAGTATTAAAATACTTTGAAATATTATAAATATGTTATAATATTATGACATGTATTTCATTAGTATTTTATATTAAATAAATATTAATGATATTAGAATATTATGTTATTTAAATTAGATAAATATGATATTAATGATTGGAAAATCATTTTAAATGGTAATAATTACTTGAAAATTATTACGAGCTTATGAAAATTATTTTGACTGATAATATGATTATCTAAGATAATTTTTAAGGTTAAGGCAGAGTTTAATTGAACTTAAACTCGTGAATTGTCCGACTAGATCGTCGGGATGTTAGAATTATGTCGGATTTAAGTCAGACTGAAATAGTTCGATTTGATTCTAGGTCTTATGTGTTGTATAGACTGATAGGGTTATGTGTTAATGTGTTTAGGTTATTCTATGCTTATATATAATAGTAATATTTCTATGATGATATTATTCTAATTTGTATATCGATATTATTTATATATTAGGTCTTCAGACAAAGTTTATTAAAATGCGTAATGATAATCAATGAAACAGGCAAGTTTTTCTAAACTCTATTTTGAGTTATTGTATTCAAATGTACTTGTGGTTAATCATTGATGATTGCCATGTCTAAGGATTGTAGAATTGTACTCTGTACATATTGCGTGTATAAGTCAGGTATGAAAGGCTGATCACCTTCATTACCATTCGGTCCAGGTATATTTGTTCATGTTTAATACTTGTTCAGTCAAAAATTTGTTCGTGCTAATTCACAATTATATTGTTGAATTATAGCCAACTTATTATTCAAATTCTTTCAATCATGATATATCCTTAAATAAATTTAAACTTGATGGGCAACCTTCATGCTCACCCTTGCTATATCATGATAAAAATTGTAGATTAAGGAGAATACGTCGGATACAAGGAAATGTTAAAGACAGTTCTAGCTTTAAGTATATGTGTGCGGCTTAATTTGTAACAACATAGTATGGTAATATCTTTGTATGTCAGATAGAATAATGAATCGTGTATAAGTTAAGGTTACTCGACCTTGGGGAATAGTGTGTAAAGTTTATTGTATAAACAATTTATGTTTATATCTTTCGCAATAGTTATAGAATGATTGTACTAGATCCGTGGTGATTTGGGACCTGGATTTGGGGCTGTCACAATTGATCTATCAATAATAATTGAATTCTCTTCTCTTCTCTTCTCGAACCTATCAAGTTCTAACAAATGTTCGTCTAGCTAGAACAATTAGCTCAGACATTTGTCAACACAATTTGACAATAAACATGAATTATCTGTACTGTCAATAATAGCTTCTACGGATGTGAATATCCAACAACACTTATTTTCCAAGTATATTCTCATAATCTGTAATTCAATTTAAATTATTAAACATGCACTAACTGCGAATAATTAACAATAAATTCTTAGACGTGGTCTAATTAACAATAATTAACCACCATAATAATTAAACAATATTAACTCAAGGTTGAGTTAGGAAACTTGCCTTCCGTGTTGATTACTGCTACACAATATACTTATCTGCGTTTGAAAGACCTATAATCACAATATCGGTCTTACAATTAGCACAATAATTCACAACACACAATATTGTAGTTTACAGTTGTAGACACAAAATTTTCTGCACTCCTATTACTAACATTGCAGGAAGGTAGATTCGTCTTTTGGAGATAACCCTAAAAGACAACTTACATCCATTCCGGAACCATCGGAAGTTTAGTTCTAACCCAGAACACAAACCGGGAACATCATCTCAAAACCTCGGAACACACACCGGGAATGCCATTTCCAATCTCGGAGATAACCCCGAGGTTTCAGAAATCAAAAGACCCCAGAACAAACAGGAGAGACAGATTCATCTTGGCGATAACACCATGACGCTTTCGGCCCAAATCCCGGAGATAACACTGGGAGTAGCAACCCCATCCTTGGTGATAGCCCCAAGGGATGCCATTGTAGTTTCGGCAATAACCCCAGAAATGCTTGTTTCAAACATGTGCGATCAGCTTCAATCCAGATGACAGTGAGGCATACAAACAAGTAGCCCAATCTTAGATGTAACCCTGAGCAACGTCTGCTTTCCGCTTAAATCGGCGATAACCCCGGTGAGGAGTCACAACCTCATCTGTCCACGTCAACAAGATGATATCACGACAACAAGTAGTCCAATCTCAGCTGTAACCATGAGCAACGTCTACTTTCAACTCAAACCGGTGATAACCCTGGCGAGGAGTCAAGCGTCATCTTGTTCCTTCAATAATGGCACATCGTTTCAACACTTCATACATACATCCAACAATGTCCCACAAGAGCCGAGGAATGACAATCCTGAGTGACTATTACGCGTGGTAGTACTTTGGATAGAATTTGAAGCTTGAAGACCATGGGCATAGACTCCTCTTCCCGACTTCGTACAACTTCTAATCCATGTCATTGCGTAACTCTCGACACCAGTGGTCCGAAGAAGGTCAGATATAATTGTTGTCGGATATATCCGATGAGCCTGGATTCACATCCGGTGCATTTACTGCTTTTAAATATATATTTGTACATATATATATTTACATTCCTGTCAGGCTTGGAGTTTCCTCCGTGGCTTTTTACAACTTTTTTACATTTCGTCCTACATGGAGTTCACTTCGTGACAGTTGATTGCTTTTTACAACTTTATTTACATTTTGTCCTGCCTGGAGTTTACTTCGCGGCAGTTGATAGCATTTACTGCTTTATTTATATTTCTGATCCCCCATGGAGTTGCTTTGTGATGGTTGATCATGCACATATATATATATATATATATATATATATTTATCGCTTTTATATATATATAACTACTTACTGCTTTCCATACAAATTGTAGTATCATGTGAGCCTAGGAATCATGTGATCACAGGTTCAGTTTACTGAATCTAGATTCGGTTCCCATGATGTTTTTTTTTCACCGTGTAGTTGTACTGCATAATATTTTACATAGGTGTCTAAATTTCCTGGATGGTCACATACGCTCAGGAGGGGTTCTAAGATCATCAGATATTATTTTCTCAAGAATGCTTCGCATATCGAAAATAAAAGCAAAGAAGCCGGACATTTAACAATAAAATGGAAGTATGAAAAGGTCTCAATTCCTATTGAGCACAGGGTTTGAAAAATCTCTTTTACAAAAATTCATTGCTATATCTTGGTTAAAACTGAATTTCATATAAAATTCAAACCTTGTGTATATAGGTGCGAACGAGGCCTCGCACTACTTTCAAATAATTGCACATTGATCCACACCCACACACACATTCATATAACAATTTCTTTGAAAAGTGGCGGTCACCGTGGTAACACGGATGTCGGGGGGTGCCTAACACCTTCCCTCCGCATAATCAAGCCCCCGGACCCAAAATGAATCTCGGTTTCACAGACCCATCTAGCAGTGTCAAAACACTGGGTCAATGTGCAAGCCTTTTCGGTTGTGTTGGTGCAACCAGTTAAATACACTAACTGTCCAATCGTCGACATTATACATGTCGGACCTTTTTCACTTATTTTTTCAAACAAATCTCACATTAATATGAGAACACCAAAGAACAAGTAACGAAAAAGGACACTAAAAATCTCGGACGTCGACAGTGGCGACTCACCGGGGACTCAAAGAAGTGGGCTTAAGCCGCTATTACAAGCTTTTCAAAATTGTTATATGCTTGTGTGTGAATGTTGCATTTACATTTCTGATAAATGTGTACGAATGCATTTTTTTCTCTCGTGACCGCTAAATATCTATTCATGATATTAGTTGCTTCAAGACATGTCATCATTTTTCATAAACGGTGAGACACGTTGTATGTGAATGTATGTTGTGTGGTTCCTCCATTAGAGACTATCCCTGCCGGTGTTTGACATCGGACTCGTGGGAAGAATGATTCTCCGAGGCTGTGAAAGGCACCACCCAGATTCATTCTAGTTGAATCAATTGGATTAACTTCCCGCCAAGTAGATTGCGATGATTTGGGAACCTTCACTTAGAAAATCATGCGAGAGAAACCCTAGGATAGGTCAACCTCTGATAAACCAAATGTGGAGGAAAGTTTCTTCATACTTTCCATTTTAAATTACTTGTAAAAGCATTTACTTATAATTTTATTCCATGTTCATTCATATTTAATGGAAAATATGAAGAATATCTGTGCATGCATGACATGTTATCAATTAACAACCGGTTTTACAGGACAAATTCCTAAAATGGACATGTTATGATAACATTTATATTACCCTAAGACTAAACTACGTAAGTCTTTTGTAGGGAAGCAATTGGGCCTGTTACCCGGTCAAAATCCAAAAAGGCTGCGAGCCTACAACTAATCATGTCCTCTTTCAAACAGTCTAATCCTGTGTCTTGAGAAGAATTTGACGGATTGAGTAAACAAATCACAAACTTGGGCCGTTTCTAATCGAAAAGAATTGCACCGGCCTACCTGTGGTACGAAGATACCTATACATACAGAATCCTCTACACAAGGGGGAGTTCAAGGTCTGGAAAAAATAATTCCAGAACAACGGTTGGATACAACCAACCCAGACCCTGAAGGAACCCATCTCAAAGGAGATCCAGACACGGGTGACATCAGGAAGAAGGTCCTTCAAATGGAGGAAACCATTCGCGTTCTCAAAGGGATTGGAACACATGGCAGTGTTTCATATGCCGACCTTTGCATATTTCCTGGTGTGCATTATCCAGAGAAATTTAAGACCCCTGATTTTGAAAAGTATGACGGATTAGGGGATCCTTACACACATTTAAAGGTGTTTATTAGAGAACTCGGATCTTACGCAGAAAATGAAAGGCTCAGAATTCAGTTGTTTCAGAAAAGTCTGACTGGAGAAGCTCGTTTATGGTATACCAGATTAGACAACTCTAAGATCCATAGCTAGGAAGAGCTGGCTCACGCCTTCCTCACTCAATATAGTTTCCAATCTCAGATGGCTCCTGACCGATACCAAATCACCAAGGTCAAGAAACAGTCAAATGAGTCATTTAGAGAGTATGCTCAAAGGTGGAGGCGCCTTGCTGCTCAAGTTATTCCTTCTATGACGGAATCAGAAATGGTCATGACCTTCATAGATGTACAGGAAGCTCCTTTCTATGAAAGAGTTCTAGCTGGTATTGGCAAACCATTTTCTGAAATGATCAAACACGACGAGATGGCTGAGATGGGATTGAAGTCCGGTAAAATTCAAGACCTAGCCGCTCTTAAAGTTGTTGCTGAACACATCCAGTTCGGATCTTATGGAAACAACCCCCGGAGGGTCCATAAAAAGAAAGAGGAGGATGTTTTCTTGATACTACAAGGACAAAAAGGCAATCCAAGCATGCCTATGCAGAGGAGAAACTACTCCCCTTTTCCAGCACAATTTTCAAACCCTCCATTGCCTAAAAGTGGAGAAGTAAAGTGACCTCGAACGTTCACACCCTTATGGGATTCGCTCGAAAATGTTCTTGCCCTTCTGACTGCTCAGAAGAAAATTACACATCTTCTTCCACCAGCCAACCCTAATGGGAGGGGTTTTAATGCTGTTCGGAAGTGTGCTTATCATGTCGGGGTACCTGGACATGATACTCAAGATTGTTGGGCCTTGAAACATAAGATTCAGGATCTGATAGACAACGGTGAGATTGTAGTCACCAAATTAGATCAACCTCATGTACAAGACAACCCTCTTCCTCAACACAAAGTAGAAGAGGTCAACATGATCAGTTGGAGCACTGTACAAGGTTCCAATTCTAACGGCGAATCATCCCAACCCATCAAAGACGGTGTTGACAAATAGGATTATGCAAAGTTCAGTTTACCATGGAACGAAAGATGAAAGCTCTTTGCAAACAAATTGAGCAATTGGCAGAACTGGTGACCCACCAACATCAAATCACACGCCAATTAATTAGGCAGGAGCATGCTTATCTCCTTCCATTTGTTATAAATGCTCCATCAACACCTTCAGAAAGCGAAGCTCTGGAGGATAAGGTTGAAAAACGAGCAAGTGCTAAAGCTCGTCGGGATTTTGCCAATCAAAGGGAATTCACCTATTTGGGCTAGTCTATGGAGGAGATACTTCAAATGTTGATCAATGAAGGAAGAATCACATTCCTTCTCCCTCCAATCAATCCCCGCTTAGGGCGGTTCAATCTTGATGAAATGTGTCAATATCATTCACATTCTCGCGGTTATAGCACAAAAGAATGCTGGGCACTCCGCCATCTTATTCAGAATCTTATTGATAGCGGTCCGCAAAAATAGCAGATGATTACATCAGCACAACTCAAGGGTGGGAATGCATGCCTTACCCAATGGAAGGGATCAGTTGCAGTTATCTCCACAGTGGATGAGGAAACTGTCAAAGTATTTCCCATACAACCAATTCAACTCAAAGGAGCTGACAATCCTTTGAAAGTGGCCGCACTAGAGCCAATTCCTTTACCTTGCAGACCACAACATCCTGTTGTCAGCTTGTATAAAGTTCCATGGAATTATGGAGAAGTTGAAGGATCCATGTCTCATACTACTGCTACAGTGTCGAAAGAAAATCCACTATACCTTCCTCAACGGGTTATTAAACCTACTCATGGGCTAAAGGGAAATTACCCATGGAGAAGATTGAAAATTTCTCCGCATTTATGGGTTATAATGAAGCCAAAGTGGTTTTAAGCTTGCGAGAAGCTCCCCACCAGATTTTGATACTGGATTTAGTTTTCTCTTCCGAGGATCATCGGAAGATCTTGCTAAAGGTTTTAGAAGAAGCCTATTTGCCAAAATCAGTGGATGTGGAAAAATTTCAACATTTGGTTGATCACATTTTCAACAACAATGTGATATCCTTCATCGATGATTGACATACCTCCCGGAAGGGACCGGCCATTGCAAGCCATCGCACATCGCAGTTGTTGTCTTCCGGTACATGCTAGCAGGAGTATTGATAGATGGAGGTTCATCTCTGAACATCTGTCCTTATGCCACCTTGGTAAAGATGAATATCAATCTCAAGCGGATCTAAAGCAGCCATACGGTCATCCGAGCTTTTGATGGATCTCGATGAAATGCCATCGGAAAGATTGAATTGCCAATTGAGATTGGTCCAAATACATTCCATGTATCTTTCCACGTCCTCAAGATCGACTCAGGATATAACCTGTTATTGGGGAGTCCATGGATACACATGGCTGGAGCCATTCCCTCCACGCTACATCAACAACTCAAATACATCATCAACAACAGTCTAGCCACTGTCAATGCTGAGCCGGATTATCCTGAACAAGGAATTCTACCAGTTATCAGCTTCAATTCAGAAGTTGAACCGACCAGTTTCCATACTTTGGAAGTGAGTAACACGCAATACCACTCTATGGGAGCGCCACTTCCTGTACCCAAGATTTCTTCCGAGGTTATGTCAGCCACTCAAGAAATGATATTATTGGGTCATCAACCTGGACAAGGGCTTGGTAAGGATCAACAGGGTATTAAGCACCCTATCCAACTGTCGTCTACCAAATAAAACGAACAATGCTGCTAGGCTATTCTTCTAGTTCCAGACACAGGAATCCTCATAAGCACGAGCAGGTTCCTCAAGCTTTCGCCGCACGACGATTTTCTATGCCTTTACCTCATGAGCTAATGCAATCTCCAATAAAGGTGCCAGCCCATGCTGTGGCTATGCTATTTCCGAAACTAATGCCAATTAAAGCTAAAGAGGTGCTGATTCCTAATCCCGAAGTGGAAGAAAAGGAACGGAAACATAAACATGACCTTGCCTTGATGATGGCAGGCATTCGCGTTATTGTTCATGATGAACATACAAACAAATATACCCCATACGATGATTGCCTAGATGTCATGGTTATCATTCGGGAGAAGGAAGACACTGATGATCCTTCCATTACTGCAGTCCTTTAGGACTTTTCCCTCGACAATTAGAGCAACACTCCATGCATTGGTCGACGAGGGTAAAATGGGTAAAAAATCCCTCTACCCTGTAGATAACTTTAATTGCCTGTTTTCCTTTA
This sequence comes from Panax quinquefolius, assembly GCA_020205615.1. Lineage (NCBI taxonomy): Eukaryota > Viridiplantae > Streptophyta > Magnoliopsida > Apiales > Araliaceae > Panax > Panax quinquefolius. Next base: position 202,045 of record JAINUW010000112.1, read on the forward strand.
CAACACTAGCAACTATTTTATCACGTACATGCTAACACTTTTGTATGATCGAACAGTTGCATATATTAAGTGAAAGCATCTTTTGTTTTAGGACTATGAATTTAGATGTGCATGTCCTTGCTGATGACATGCCTTCTCTCCACAAGGGCTGTAACTTTGATGTAAAGTTGGACTCAGACTTGATGGACATCCAAGAGGACATTGAGACACCTCAAGAGATTATGGAATGGGTCACAGACAACCCCAAACCCAATCTTGATCAAACCACTCCTTTTAATCTTGGAACCTTAGACAACCCTAAGCTAATCCAGATTGGTTCAGACCTTACCACAAATCAGCGGAATGACATGGTTACACTATTAACCCAATTCCAGGATGTGTTTACATGGTCTCATGAAGACATGGTGGGTTTGTCCACTGACATTGTTCTTCATCGCCTTCCCATTAAAGAAGGATTCAAGCCAGTTAAGAAAAAACTCAAGCGATTGAAACTTGAGTGGAGTTTAAAAGTCAAAGAAGAAATTGTGAAACAATTTCAAGCTGGCATCATCATGGTGTCTACATATCCAAAGTGGATATCCAACATTGTTCCTATGCCTAAACCAGGGGGAAAGGTACGAGTCTGCGTGGATTATCGGGATTTGAACAAAGCTTGCCTTAAAGATAGCTTTCCCGTGCCTTTTATCCACATTCTTATCGATAATATCGCTTCAATACGACATGTACTCCTTTTCTTTGTCGATTGCTGCGGGGGTACCATTAAATTATGGTCGCCGAGGAAGATCGTGAGAAAACCGCTTTCATCACGCCTTTGGGAACTTTTTTGTTACTGAGACGGTTGTCCTTCGCCTCATCAATGCCGGGCAACCTATCAAATGAGCTATGATGGCTCTTTTCCACGATTTAATGCACAAAGAGATAGAGATCTATGTGGATGACATCATTGTTAAATCCCGGAAGGAGGATGACCACTTAGACCATCTCACAAAGCTATTCAACAGGTTGCGTAAGTACAACTTGAAGTTGAATCCCGCCAAGTGCGCCTTTGGTGTTAAGTCAGGAAAGTTGCTAGGCTTCCTAGTTAGCCACAAAGGGATTGAACTGGATCCTACCAAAATCTAGGCCATCAAGGAAATGCCCATTCCTTAGATAGAGAAGGAAATACGGGGATTTTTGGGAAGGATCAACTTCATTAGCAGATTCATTTCTCACACAGCAACCTGTGAGCCTATCTTCAAATTGTTAAGGAAGAACTCCTCCATGAAATGGAATGATGAGTGTCAGAAAGCCTTCCTCACAATCAAAGAGCAACTGATTAACGCTCCTGTTTTGGTACCTCCCAGGGATGATGTTCCCCTATTCATGTACCTGTCCATAAATGACAATGCTATGGGTTGCATTCTGGGGCAAAAAGACAATAGAGGCCAAGAACGAGCTATCTATTACCTCAGCAAAAGATTCAGCATCAGTGAACATAAGTACACTCTGATCGAGAAGACTTGTTGTACTTTAGCATTGGCTTCCATAAGGTTACAGCATTACCTCCATGGTTACACAACCCATCTTATATCCCGCGTGGATCCTCTCAAATATATTTTCAGTAAACCCATACTGAATTGTCGACTGTCTAGATGGCAGTTGATCCTACAGCAATTTGACATCGTCTACGTGATGCAAAAATCTATCAAAGGTCAAGGAATTGCGGATCAACTGGCCGCCGCACCTGTAGGGGATTACAATCCCTTAGAAATGTACTTTCCCGATGAAGGGGTAATGACAGTTCAGTTACAACATCAGTACGATACATGCCGTGAGTGGAAAATGTATTTTGATGGGGTTAATTCAGAAGGCTCCGGAGCTGGAGCAGTTTTAATATCCGGTACAGGGGAGCACTATCCCGTCATCGTCAAATTGCAGTTTGTCAGTACCAACAACACAGCTGAGTATGAAGGTTGTATCATGGGGCTAAAACTTGCCCGTTCAATGGGCATCAGGCGTTTAACTGTCTTTGGGGATTCCGAATTGGTAATAAAGCAATCCACATGAATCTATCAAACCAAAGAATTACATTTGCTTCCTTACCATTGGCAAGTTCTACAGATGGCTTTGGAGTTCAAGAAATCTCCTTTCTACACATTCCTCGTAATAGGAATGATTTTGCAGATGCATTAGCAATGTTGGCCTCCTTGGTTTACATATCGGATAAGGAAAACATGCCATGCATCATGTTTGCTCTGCAAAAAGCCCCAATCTATGGGAATTACGTTGAAGAAGTATCGTATGAGCTACCTCCCATCCACAACCCTTGGTACCAATATATCAAGGAGTATTTACGAGATGGATCTACACCCGCTGAGGCGAGCCTAACTGAGAAGAGGCAGATTCATCGACTTGCTATGAAATTCTACCTGAGCGAAGATGCACTCTACAAAAGAGATGCAGGATTAGGTCTCCTTAGATGTCTAGACAAAGACCAAGCTCAGCGACTCATGGATGAGATCCATGGTGGAGTATGCGGCCCTCATATGAGTGGACCCTTACTTGTCAAGAAGATCCTCAGAATGAGGCATTATTGGCTTACACTCAAAGCTGACTGTGATGATCACGTCAAGAGGTGCTATCAATGCCAGATTCATGGGAATGCTATCCACGCCCCTCCAAGGGAACTCCACAATATGAGTTCGCCATGACCCTTCTCAATGTGGGGAATGGACGTGATCGGGCCCATCGAGCCCAAAGCCAGTAATGGACATTGATTCATATTCACCATGATCGACTACTTCACCAAATGGGTAGAAATAGCTTCTTTCCCAAAAGTTACTAAAGAAGTTATCATTGCTTCCATAAGAAACAATGTCATCTGTCGATATGGACAACCAGAGGTCATTGTGTCAGACAATGCTAAGAACGTCAACAACAAAATGATGGAGGATTTATGCAGAAAATTCCACATCAAACATCTCAACTTTGTCATCTACCGACCGAAGATGAATGGTGCTGTTGAAGCGGCTAATAAAAACATCAAGATCATGCAAAAAATGTCCGCCAACCACAAAGGATGGCCTGACCTCTTCCCTCTGACTTTATTAGCCTACAGAACTTCCATGCGAACTTCCACTAGGGCAACCCCCTACTCATTAGTCTATGGGATGGAAGCAGTGCTCCCCATAGAAGTGGAAATGGAATCCCTCAGAGTATTGATGGATGCTCAGTTGGATGAAGACCTATGGGTACAAGACATGTATCACCAATTGTCTTTGATAGATGAAAGGCGAACCGCGGCAATCTTCCATGGTCAGTTATATCAGCAAAGGATCGCACGATCCTACAACAAAAAAGTCCGACTACGGCAATTCAAACAAAATAACTTGGTTTTGAAGAAGATCATTGACAACCAATACCAATCTAAGGGAAAATTCGCTCCTAACTGGGAAGGCCCATTTGTTGTCAAGGAAGTATTGACAGGAGGTGCTCTCAGACTGCAGGAAATGGATGGCGATGAATTTCCACAGCTTATCAACTCGGACACCGTGAAACGGTACTATGTCTAAAGTTACCATCAAACAAACATCCTGGTTTTGATCCTCAAATCACCAGTCATTCCGGTTTTGAACCCTTTCTACATACTTTTTTTTCGCCCTCGTGGAAACATACACTTCAAGCAGTGATTCGGTTTCACTTCATTTCAAACCTTTCATACAATCTCGGTTATCCTAAAGACGGGATTAAACCTTTCACAATCTCGGTTATCCTGAAGACGGGATTTAACCTTTCACAATCTCGGTTATCCTGAAGACGAGATTTAACCTTTCACAATCTCGGTTATCCTAAAGACGGGATTTAACCTCTCACAATTTCGGTTATCCTGAAGACGGGATTTAACCTTTCACACCTGCAGTTTGTCCTGAAGATGGGATTAAACTTTTCTACGCTTGCAGTTTTTCCTAAAGACGGGATCAAACTTTTTACACATTTGCAGTTTGTCTCCATTATGGGATTAAACTTTCATCTCCTCGCAGTATATCCTGCACATGGGATTTATACTTCTCTTCGCCTTCAATTCGTCCTAAGGGGCGAACTACGTCGACCGATCTCCACGATACCGAAGTACGAGGAAACCATATGCTATATGGTCTTGGCCGCAATAAAGAAAACAAAAAAACATTTCTACCTTTTCTACAAAACAAGAAAATAACAAAAATGCTTCTACACCCTTTCTCGCTTCCGTAGATTTGTTGAACCTCCTACACTAGGTTCGAACTCACGTAGACTTGATCTCCTCTTCAATAGAGTACGTAGGCAACCATTCACGGTCTTGATCTAACCCCTACTAGAACAACATACTTGTCACACTGCAGATCTGGGATCAATCTTCAATTCACCCCATTTCATCTGGTTTGAGATCAAAGGGATGGAATTACCCAACCTCTTCTCACAAATAGAAGATTCACGACCATCTAAGTCGCGATCATGCCTCAAAGAGCAATACCAACCCATAAGAGATGGAATTAACTAGGCTTCTCACAAATAGAAATATTGGCGACCATCCGTGGAAAGCGGTAATCTCGAGAGGAAGAAACTACCCTCCTCTCCACATTCCATATAGATACCAGTCCCAAGACACCAAAGATGGTAGGGATTCACAGAAATCAACGATCCGTTCTCAGAGATCTTGCGACGTCTCAATATCCATCTATCAAGGATAATTTCAGAATGCATCAAGATCACAAGGCCCTGGAGAAACAGGCAAACATCAAGCAAGTATCAAGGCATAACTAAAAGGGAAGTGAATCAAAATATATTTTCCTGCCATACATAATATTGTTTGATATATACATCTATGTTGTACATGACAAAATGGCTAAGCTAGTCTGTGCAGGAAAATACAAAGCTATCTACAGATCTGTATGTATGCGGACTATCAGATCTAACATAGCATCCCTCTCTGAAGACGGAGGAAGCATTGCAAGCTCCTGCCCAAGGGTATCTACACGAGTTAGCAGATCAGAGGCTAACTGCATGGTGGAAAAATGCTCATCAATGTAAGCACTCATGTCGGCCAGAATGACAGTCATCTGAGATCTAATGGAAGTACTATCTGCAATGGCCACATCTCTAGCAGATAAGGCGACATCCCGCTCTCCAATCAATACATCCCTGGCTGATCTAGCCTTATCCCTCTCTAACAGAGTGGTATCTCTCTCATCAAGAGTCACAACATCGACATACTTAACCTCGATCTCTCTCATAGGTCATCGATGTAAGCTCTACTCCAAATGTCAGGCCGAATAATCGAGTAACAAATGGCGATCGGGGTGGGAGAATCCATCATAAATCTTTGGCGGCCAATGATCAAATCATCGGTGGGAATAATACCTCCTCTATAGGCTCCTCATCGTCGAGAATCGGTCCCCACTTGACCGTGGATACCGCGCATGATCAATGCGATCTCTGTCTCCATCCATACGGAATACTCGAGAACAACTTGGATGATCGACAGAGAAAACTTCACCAACTCGTTGATCCCAACAGCATACAACTCGGATCTGTCCTCCGCCGACAAACTGTGACGACGCGAAGCGCTTAACTCACCGCCTCTCATACGGTGAAAATCCTCGAACCGGGTCAAACCGACACATCACGGCCAGTGGGTGGTAAGTAATCATACCCCTCAATCCAGCCAGAGGGAGATAATCCATACTCGAAGCATGAGTAATGAAGCTGTAGGGTGAACTAAGCCCTGAACACGGCAATATGGCAAATGGATCTCTAATCCCTGCCAAAAAAACTGACCATGATGCAGCATTTGTACACTCCGTAGGCTGAAAGGAGTACGATATGGCTATATCATTGGTGAAACAAAACTCATGCCGTCTAAATGTGCCAATCGGTCTCAAGTGTGACATAAACCACGTATACGGCATTTAATCGAAACTACTCAGAACACTCATGCCGGATAAGTGCAAAGAAGATGTAGTCGACTTCAAGGTCTTTGCAATGATCATCGGAATAATGGTATGACCCTCCCTAAGAGCTCTCACTACCATAATGACGCCGATATCTAGCTCATCCATGTACCGCAGCATGTAGACGTATGACAATACGCATAGAAGCAGTACATCTACTCTGGCTGAACGCCAATGATCCTTCGGTGTGGTAAAATCCCCGAACGCCGCGTGTATAGTCGCCCTCCTCGAGCCAAACACACAAGTAGGAAACGCTGGGATTTAACATGGCCGGATGTAATCTCATCCTGCACCACACTGCGCCTCAATCCTGTGAGAGTTATGAACTGTCTACTCATGTCTCCCATCACCATATGCACGCAAAGTCTGTCCAGAGGCAGCATCGTCAATCGTGCATTCCAAAGTAGGAGTCAACTCACGGGTCCCAAATCGGAATACCTGTCTATCCGGCACTCAAAGGTTTAAAGCATGCCCTCTACAAATCTGGAGGAACTTGAAACATCAACAGGTCATAGTATATCGCAAAGAATCATCTACGATCACCATGTTCGATGGTGATATACTATCATACCATGAAAGATACGCCTACCACCATAAATGGTGGGGTATGATCAATACTGGCTAATCGTCAAGAAGACATCTCAGACGGCCGTGTCATAAGACCATCCAGGGGTCAATGATGAACATCTCTGGTCATACATACATATTCATAACATAATAACATGCATGATACAATAGATGGCAATATGATATGGGGAATGGAAAATTGTACATACATTCCTAAGTATATCATCATCTAATACATCTCTGTACAGCTAAAATACAGGGAAATGGGGCGAAGCTACCCAACATACAACAAAGGCCTATCAAAAGAGATAACAAGAAATACATCAGAAAAAGTCAAGAGTGTCGATGTCTACATCATCGATACTGTCCACCTAATGTAACTCATCCTGAGTTACTAGATCTCTATCTACAGGGATGTTAGGCCGATACAAAGGAGGATCTGCGATCAAGCCCTGCGATTGCATGCGCATTCCCCTGAGGAAATAAGCAAAGGTGTAGGAACCCCAATCATACTCTCCTATACGGTCCACGTGTCAAGTGGCGCTGATCAAAGAGAAAGACATCGTAGATGAATTATCTGCTATGAAGCAACCCCTAATGATCATCAGGAACAATCGCAGAAGAATACGGTCTCTGACTCTCACATCATCGGGTATGGGCTCACTCAACAGCTCGCTCATAGCATCTACGCTCAAAGGACCTATACGAACAGTTCTGCCCTTGAACGCCTCCACCGGAACTCCCAACAAGGATCTGACGGCAGTAGGGGTGATATCCGCCGTGCAAGGCACCGAATCCCCTCCAAACTCCATACCTGTGATAAACCGCCAATCCATCGGCGTCATCATCACCTCATGATCCAAAGAAATGAAGTGACCGAATGCAGGTGGAACCACTGCTCAGACAATGCCCTGAGGTAACCCCAGGGACAACGAAGGTGTAGAATGGAGAAGAACCTCCCGAATCCCCAGTCATAGACGATCGCTCTATAGTCATCATGCAAGGCATGATACATAAAGTGGATGCTAAACTAGTTCCCTCGAGGCTGTGTGAAGCCGGGAACCTACATCAAATGCAGATCAACATCAGACTCCTTGACTCCTCATCAATAGGAAATAAGGAAGATTAAAGATCTAACTTTATACCTCGTTTGCGTGCAGGTATACTGAAGGATGCCTACTCAAGTCACCCAGAAGATCTGGTTTCGCCACTTGAATACCTGAAAATTCCCTATGGGGAACACGTACAGCAGGAGCAAGAACCTCGATCGGTGCATCCTCTTCCTCGTCCTCGACATTCGGCACTTCAACCCGAATAGGATGTACCACCGCCTCCGCCAAGCGACGATACTGTCTAACAGAATGACGCTGAGGCTCTTCAAAAGCCCTCCTCCGTACATTAGAAGTGGTCCTGCGGGAACTACTCGGCTGATTTGGATCCATGATATCTGGACAGCAAGTCTCCAAATCACCTCAAAAAAGGTGTGGTAATTTCTTACCTGGAGTCTTTTCAAAATGCATTCTATGATTACATGCATGCATGCATTGCTTTAACATACATCTACAGTAGAGTTAAAATGAATGACTACCCAATACCTATATTTTGGGAAAATTTTTCCATAGCTCTTTTACAAATGGGACTATCCACATGCACATAGGCATGACTAGGTGGCCATTCAGTAGCACACCTATACATAGTCATATACATCCTGTATGCATCAATACATTGCAGTAAAAAAATCCATAAGTGTAGTCTAATTACCAGGATTATTTTACTTGTCTACCTTTACTCATTTGTCCTCAGATAGGATAAGAAATGACAGTAAAAGGTGCCAATTTGACTGTTTCAAAAGTCAAAATTTTTTACATCATTATATTCAGCATGGTTTAATACTAACATTTGCTATGTTGAATATTTTTTATCAAGTCATATCAGCATGCATAATCACTACTATGTGTCTAAATGCATTTCATGCGATAAGTCATTTTCTAACGGACAAAAATTGGAAAAAAATACATGCATGTGTTACCAGGATAGTGAAGAACGCCAGACGATGACGAGATATGCGTAAAGTTGCCCGAACTTCAAGATATATCGAAGAAGAGCTCGGATTTCCTTCGTCACGTTAACTTGAAAATGACTTATGAAAGCAACCAGCCACCTATACATAGGCACGGCTGGCCGCAGGCTAACCTGCAGCTCCTGCAGGTACACCTGTAGCCCCCTACATGGGTCCCACACCTCCGATTCGCTCCAGTTAGAGTTGCAAAGGAGGTCTTATAAGCTGAAAAGGCCAAATTAGGAATAAAAATGCTACGCAATTGAGCAGATTAGCCTGAAATCCTGGTTTCTTGTCGGTCAGAGTTAAACTCCCGTCGCCTCAACGGTATTCACCTGAATGAAGGGTATACTATACCAATGAGCTCAGCTTTTATAATCCATGCTCGGTAATACCCTACAAAGATCCGATGCTGTCACAACCCTAACCTCCCCGGCGGGGGTTACAACGCGAAAAACCACGAAATATCAAACCTCCCCGGCGGGGGTTACAATGCCAAAGTTATCAACATCTACGTATCCCTGGCGGGGGTCACAACGCATATCCTTCCAAGCATCTACATGTCCCCGGCGGGGCTTACAACACAATACAACCATTGATACACACATCAATGAAGGTCAAACAACCTTGACGTCATATCAGCCGATGGCAAGTAAACCCATCGAAGCAACTCTCCCCGGCGGGGGTTACAACGTAATACAACCATTGATACACATATCAATGAAGGTCAAGCAACCTTGACGGCATATCAGCTGATGGCAAGTAAACACATCGAAGCAACCTTCCCCAGCAAGGGTTACAACGCAATGCTACCATTGACACATACATCAATGAAGGTCAATGTACCGATAACGATGCAAAGAGGATTTATCCGGTGATACACACATCAACGAAGATCAGGCAACCCTGATAATAACAAACTATTGGCAGTAACTCCGACAGAATGAGGGAACATGTTATACACATCCTCAAACAGACAAAGCCTTATCCCCACAAATCTTTTCCACACAAGAGGTACCTCTGTGGAGTATAAGCCAGTGTCTAGGATTCAAGACTTTGGTGGTAGTCCCAACGTCAACATCCTTGGAGACTTGGATCGCATGTCCAAGCCATCACTAATTGTCATCCCAGCAGGATTACATGACAATCATTCATGCATTCTACATGCATTTGCATCATGTTGCTGCATATAACATCATGTTTATCTTGCTTGCATTTCAAGTGTCTAGGATTCTTTATCATATCCATGCCGTGCATTCCATGAATATGATAAAGAGGGGCATCTGTAGACACTCGAAATTTTTTGAACTCCTATTACTAACATTGCATGATGGTAGATTCGTCTTTTGGAGATAACCCTAAAAGACAACTTACATCCATTCCGGATACCATCGAAAGTTTAGTTCTAACCTGGAACACAAACCGGGAACATCATCTCAAAACCCCAAAACACACACCGAGAATGTCATTTCCAATCTCGGAGATAACCTCGAGATTTGCAAATCAAAATACCGGCAACAAACACCGGAGAGGACAGTTCTGTCTCGGCGATAACACCACGACGCTCAGTTCTAGTCCCAAAGATAAGACTAGGAGTAGCAAACAAGCCGGACATTTAACAATAAAATGGAAGTATGAAAAGGTCTCAATTCCTATTGAGCACAGGGTTTGAAAAACCTGTTTTACAAAACTTCATTGCTATATCTTGGTTAAAACTGAATTTTCATATAAAATTCAAACCTTGTGTATATAGGTGCAAACGAGGCCTCGCACTACTTTCAAATAATTGCACATTGATCCACACACATACACACACATTCATATAATAATTTCTTTAAAAAGTGGCGGTCACCGTGTTAACACGGATGTCAGGGGGTGCCTAATACCTTCTCTCCGCATAATCAAGCCCCCGGACCCAAAATGAATCTCGGTTTCACAGACCCGTCTAGCATTGTCAAAACATTGGGTCAATGTGCAAGCCTTTTCGATTGCGTTGGTGTAACCAGTTAAATACACCAACTGGCGACTCTTAAAGTCCAATCGTCGACATTATACATGTCGGACCTTTTTCACTTGTTTTTTCAAACAAATCTCACATTAACATGAGAACACCAAAGAACAAGTAACGAAAAGGGACACTAAAAATTCCGACGTCGACAACAGTCAAACTTTCTCCTAGACACATTACCACATAGCCACATCGGTGTTTATAACCTATATAAACACTAAACAAGTCTAACTAGTTCGGCCTGGTTGGACTTCGGTCTATTCTCGGTGTACTAGTCACCCTACCCGACAATTAACACTTATATTGTCCATTAAACTCAGTCTCTAAGCTTCAATATTATTTTAGATAAGTCAATTATCATTAATAATATTTTTCAAAAACTTTTAATAATTTATAAATAATTATTATAATTTATAATATTTTTTCAATCACTGAAATCATTTTTAAATGATTTAATTATCAAATAATCTTATCATTATTAATATTTAATTATAATAAAATATTAATGACAGACTTGTTGTGACGCCCCCAAAATTAGGTATACGTCACCCATCTTGGGTCGCCACTTACATGGTACATAAATTCAAATACAACTTACTAATACAACTGTCGTGTACAATACGACAAAACATATGCTATGAGTTTAAATACAAATATTGTCTTGTAGACAATATCCATTCTCAGAATAAGTCCTCATTACAATTATTGTCACACTATTTCACAGAATAGTGAGGACTACTAATGCTATCCTCTGGACCATTACTCCGTTTCCGACTCGCCCCGGCTATATTCTCATTTCAAGAAGAGAACGGTGAAAGAAAGGGTGAGCTCAACTAGCCCAAGAAGAAATTTTATGACTAAGATAATGCGAATAAATTATCATTAGCCTTCAACGAGTGTTAAACCGATAAAATACAATAGACAACCGCTTTAATCTGTAGCGGAATATGCAATCCATTAAAAGAGTCAAGTAGAAAATAAAGTCTACTATCTTTTAGGTTTTAAAGGTTTTCATCAATTTTTATCACTAAGACTCGGTTTCATGAATAAACCACAATATCTAATCATCCCCTGTACTACGGCCAAGGATTTTCATCAAATTATCAATGGTCATGACTATACCAAATCACCCCGGTCATAATCATACCAAAACTATCCATCATCGCATTACAAAGCCATCGAGGACTTTTCTCACATCATTTATAACAAGCCATGATTATACCGAATGATCCTCGGTCATAATCATACTAAGTTCATCTATGCACGTAAACCAAAGATAACATAATATAACATGAGGATGATGACAATGACATAATAATTCAATAAAACAAGTTCAAGAATTATTTTATCCAGAATTATTAACGCCCAAATTGTCAACAAGATATCATATTTTGTAGAGTAAAATTCAAGAATGATCGAAGAATATTTCCATGAAAGATCTTTGGATGAAACGCAAATATCAAGAATATTCTACTAATTTCATGGAGTATAGAAGTCAAAGTTTTAACCAACTGGGTATAATAAAGAATGAAATAACAAAGGAAATCACCACGTACATGCGGTATCAGACATGACAAAGTTATTCCAATGTAATAATAATAACGGAACCAGTCGGGTGAAATTACAATCATTGTGATGATCCAATGTAATAATAAATCTTTGAATAATAATAAACAATGGAACTGTGTTAGGTGTAAAACACACGCATGTGATATTCCAAATGAATAATAAATGCGGAATAATAAACAATGGAACTGTGTCCGGTGTAAAACACATGCATGTGATATTCCAATGTAATAATAAAGAATGGAATAATGTAAGAAGATCACCAAGTATAGGGGATTAAGCGTGATACAAAGTTATTCCAATGAATAAATAAGAATGGAATAATATAAAGATTTCACCAAGTATAGGGTATGCCACTTTTACAGGTTATTCCAACAGAATAATAATGAATGGAATAACAGAAGTTCTCTTCATAAATAAGAAAGAATAACACCCCTTACGGGTACAACAAATAATATTCCCTACCGTAAAAGACACTAGATATCAAAGTAGTGAAGTACCGAATACTCTTCTTCTTTCGCTCTATAGATTTTCTCTCTATAGCTTCTCTCTATAATTTCTCTCTCAGAGAGTTTCAAGTGAATTAAGTAAGAAAATAATGAAGGAATGAGCTTTATTTATAGGAAAATAGAATGCATAGTAATTAATCCATGAACGGTCCATTGATTTACTTTAATCGACGATCCATATTTAAAGCAAAATCTTTTAAATAAAATATCATATATTCTATTTATATAAAAACATTTTACTATGCAAACACTATGCAACACTATGCAAAACACTATGCAAAAACACTACGCAACACTATGCATAATAAAATATAATATATTCTATTTATAGAATAACTTTAATAAAGTATACATTTTTTATATAAAAGATGTTTCGTTTTATTACGTTAATAATACTGAATAAAACAAAACGTCATTATCGCATTATAATAATTCATATTATTAATCGACAATAATGGAATCAAACTGAGTGACTTTTCACATAAGCATCAATAATCAATACTGGTGCTACTATGCAACCACACGACATCGCACTTTTACTACCGAGTAGTTCAACAAGATGTAACCAGTAAAACTTCCGCCGTTATTTCAATAAAATATTTTTGTCGTTTTCTCAATCCGACAATAATTACATTATGGGGTCCACCAATGATTGAGTAGTTGCACTAATATTCCCCGCTAAACTGAATATTTCCCACCAATCGAATATAATATAACCACTTGCATACTTTTGCAAAATTTATAAACACTACCCACAACTATAATATTATCTCAAATTCACACTATAATATTAAAAATTATTTCGACAAAATTTAAATCTTTATTGATAAAATCAGGGTCTCACACTTGTCAAAATATTAAAGTTATTATAAATAACCTAAAATATTTTTAAATCATCAACATTCTACTTAAATGATTTTTAAAGTAATTAAAATCAATTTTAAATCATCACCATTAATATTTAAATATTAATGAAATTATCATCCAAATATTAAAGTCATTAGTTATAACTTAAAATATTTTAAAATCATTTTTCTCATTTTTAAATCAATAAAATCTTTTTAATTCATTTGTTTAATATAATAATTAAATAAATCTAATATCATTAATATTAAATTATTAATGAAAATTCTCTAAAAATATTAAAAGTTATATTTTATAACTCAAAATATTTTTAAATACATTATTCTTATTTAAAATGATTTTTCATAATATTAAATCATTTTCTATAATTTATTTAATATACTAATTAAATAAATTAAATATCATTTTATTCAAATAATTAATATTATTAATGAAAAATATTCCAAATTCTTAATTTTTTTTTCATGATTTAGAATAATTTTTAAAACCATTTTTAGTAATTTTTATAATTTATTTCTATTTTTAAATAATTTTTGAAAAATCGTAAATTAGCAATTAATTAAATCGTCGCTAAAGCCCTTTAGCGACGCTTTCTGTCGTCTTAGGTGTTCTTGGTGCTCAAGAACCGTTTTGAAAAATCATTATTTTAAAGCATTTTAATGCTATGGATCCATGATGGATCAACATAGATCATCTAAAAACATCATAAAACACCTTCTTAAACAAAAAATTTTACAAAGCATACAAGATCAAAATGAAACTTAGGGTTTATACCTTTATGTTCTAGATTTTGATCGTTGATCTCCAATCAGTTCTTGGGTGATCTAAGGCTGTTTAAGTGACTGATATACTTGATAAATTCGGAGGTCTTGGTGAGGGAAAAAGTTTGTCAGAGCTTGTATGAAAAATGGGCAAGTTATGTGATTTTCTCTCTCCCAAATCTATATATATTATGATAGGTTGCTTAGATCTGGTATAAGGAGCTGATATTGCTTGAGATTTCATGCCACAAAGTCATTTGAGTTGGTCACCTACTACAAATTTACAAAGATTTGCAAGTTACATATTTAAAAATTAAAAAGGGGCATTTTTGTCATTTTCCTCCCAATTTTAATGGCATACTTGACAATTGCTCAAACCTTTAGGGTTTAACCCTAAGGTTCTAATTCTTAGGTTTTAAAATTTTAGCTTTCTAGGATTTTCTAATTAGGGTTTTTAAATTAGAAAAATAAGATTTTAAATCTATAATTAGGGTTTCCTAATTAAATTAGGTTTTCCTAATCATACTAACGTTTAATAAACACATTAAGCTTACCAATTAGGATTAGGTTTCCTAATTAGGGTTAAAAATTCCCGGATATGAAATTAAGGTTTCCTGGCTTTCGATTAGGGTTTTTAACTGTGCATTAGGGTTTCTAATCCTGAGATTAGGGTTTCTAATCTCTTATTATGGTTTAAAAGTTTTAAACCTTATCCGATCAATAATTAATCAAAATCTCTATACAGTACAAACACGTATTCATCGATATAATTATTTTAATTGTATTTTCTATCGAATCCCTTTCCAGAGATTAGGGTTAGGGGTTTTAAAGCCGTTAAACACAACTCTACTCTAATTTCTCAGTCAATACATAAATTGACTAATTCTTGAGACTCGTATCACAGATACATAATACAATATTAACATGGTCAATGTCAATATTAAATAAAAAAAATTTACTCGTAAAATTTGGATTATTTGAAATCCCGAGTTATCACATTGAGTATCGTTCCCACAAAGATTTAGTAAGATATTAACCCTCACAATTAACATCCTTATATTAATCTAAATTTTATTAAACTATCCAATTTAAGAATTAGAACTACAAAAACTGAAAATATTAAAAAATACTAAGAATACCAAACAATCATCAAACTTAAAAACTGCAATTTCAAGCAAATATTAGAGAATTAGGCTTACAACTTCACTCTAAGTATCACTCCGATTATTACACCTTATTCCAGTTTAATGCACTATCCCAATTTATTAATCAAGAACACTCAAGTAGAACTAGCCATCTCTCGATGCACTAATACCATATTAACTTAAATCCATAAATTAGATAAAATTAAGCTAAACACCTTAATTAACTAATTCACTATATCTCTATATGAATTACAATCAAAGAAGGTTTAAGTTCAAGTTCTCTATCCTATTATATGCGATGCTAGGCATATCTCTACCATAACATTCATCAAGATTCCATTCAATCACATAATTCAAGAACACATGCTATAATGACTAGGTCTAGACTAAAATTTCCTATCTCGAATCCATACAAGTTCACATAGAATTGGTGATCAAGCAATTCATAAATTCAAGCACAAATCAATATAGATAACTTGAAAGATAGATTATTAAATTGAAAATCAAAGCTACATAATAATTGTTCAACCCAAAGATCCATCATAAGCCTAACAAGTAAATTAGTTCATCATAATTGAAATAAAAACTAAATTCATCAAAGTAAACAACATCCCAATTACAATTATTGAACTAAAGAAAAAGAATGAATCCAGAACAACCCTTCTCTCTAGCTTCAATCTACAATTATCGTGAATTCTCCTTCAAATCCTTCCTCCAATGCTCTTGCTCAAAATAAGTCTGCGAATTGTCAAATTGATTGTTCATTGTTAACTCCTTTGGTGTTGTTATTTTTTTCCATCCTAGGACCTGTATTCTAAGGATAATATGACACCCAACTGAGTTCCACACCATGTCAACCACTATCTTTCATGCCATCGCAGAAGAACAAAATCAAAGCAGGACTGGCTCTTCCTGCACCCATACCGGCTTGGTTTTTATTTATAATGCCTCTTTCAAATGGGCCATACATATGTTAATTAACTAAGTACCCCCCGCCCCGACGGGGGTTTGGCATTTATAATGTCCGCCCCAGCGGGGGTCCATTCTGTTTTTATCCAAATTAAGCCCCTTTTCTTGCCAAGTTTCGCCATGAATCCACCTTTAAAATCCAAATGCTATGCCACCACACCTAAATATAAAACAACAATAAACAAGTAAAATGAAACATAAAAATAAAGAATTAACATAATTTAAGCTTGAATTAGAGGCCGATTCGTAGGTATAAAACCCACTCATCAAACTCTCCCAAACTTAAACCCGTGCTAGTCCTCGAGCACAAAACAAAACAAACATGCTATACAATGCAATGCAATAAAATGTAATGCAACTAATCTATATGCCTAGGAATCCAGCAGTCGTGATAGAAACAAGTCTATTCAACCGGCCTCAAATACAACAATACTTCATATCAGAACCAATCAATAATTCCTATTAATTATCAAATCTTAAACTGTTATTACTAGTATAGTGTGTGTGTGCTCAACATCCATGCTAGCTGATGTAAATTCAAATTTAATACATAACAAGTCTCTTAGAAGGCATCACAGAGTGTAAACTCAAGAATTTCAAAAATAGACGAGATCCAACTAAAATCAAATAATTACCAATATTAAGGATCCAAATAGGGTACTTATGCTTTAATTTTCAATTACGGGGGCATTTTGCTCTTATTTCCCGTTTTATTCATTTTTTTATACACATGACTATGCAATGTCTTATTCCCTTAGTCTTTTCAGTGCTACCTTAACGAGCTTTCGACCAATGACTCCCAAACCATTAAGACCTTAGGGCGTTAGGTGTAAAGACAATCCCCTCGGGCTTACTTACTCAAGTAACAAAGGCCACAAAACTAGACAAGTATACCACGGTGTTTATTATTATTATTATTATTTTATTTTTTTAGATAAAAGCTTATATACCCCACTTTTTCCCCCAAACTTAGGTTCTTGCCTAATTTTCCGCCTTCACTGCTTATCTTTGTCACTCTCTTATTTAAACTAGCATTATCCTTTAGAGGTCCCTTATGTATCAATTTGAACTAAATTAGTCCACATAGGTGTTATTAACGTGTTAACCTTATTATACAAGTTTCAAATAGGCAAAAGATCCAATTCATAACAGAAAATTACGTCAAAGTTCTAATAGTCGGTATTGTACTTGTCTACTTAATCCCAATCTCATCATTGGCCAAAATAAACTGAACTAAATCAAACTGCTGGACTTATGCAATATAACACCATAGTTAAAATATATATTTTTATATATGTGGTAAACATAACATGATTAAAAAGTAATAAAAACTATTTACAATACTACTCTATTATGCAACTATTACACTACATGAATGCAAACATCTAATGAACCTAAAACTAAACATGAAACTAACATATGCAAATCTAACTACTAAAATTAAACATGCAAACATCAAAATTAAACTAACTCCCCCAAACTTAAAAATTACAATGTCCTCATTGTAAAGATAAAGTAGTAAATAAACGAGGACTTCCCTATAATCGCCTAAGCTTGGGGTGGTGGTGGCTATTGCTCTTCATTATCTGAATTAGAGGGTGGGAACTTTGGCATCGAGGGCAGGCTGCTGGTATGGGAACTGCGCATTGGGGTTGAAACTCTAGAGAGTACCATTCAATTAGGCAAATGACATATTCATGGCCTCAAACATATGGTCATGCCTGGCCGCGAGTCTCCTCATTTGACTTCTGGTGTCTTTTTTATACCCATCCACTTGTCTCTGGAGGCTTTGAAATTGAGGGCTAAACATATCATCGGTTTGTTGCATCTTCTCAGTTCCTTGCTCTACCATCGTCTCATCCACCTGGAACTCGTCGTCATCAGAGGTGTCCTCAGCATCAGCCTCATCCTCCAAGGCTGGTGGAAATATGAACCCGACTTCTCTTGGGTGTGACTCGCCCCTGAGCTACACTGAATACCACGCAATCATCCTCGTGTCCAAAGTCTGTAGTGGCATCTGGGTGGTCTCATCATCGGACCACCTAACTCTAGCCTTCCTGCACAACCCACAAATGAGAGATGGGTGTGGCAAGCCGCCAGAAAATGGTCCTCGCAGGCATCTTCGGATAGAAAAATTAATGATGGCACCCACGTCGATGAGAAAGTCTTGGACAATGTCATATAGGAGAAGTATCTTCTCCTTGGTCACCTCTGGCATATGTGTTGATGGGAATAGCTTGGCATGAACGCGTACCATATCTTTCCATACCGGCTGAGATCCTTACTATGGAAGATAGTGCCCCCTTTTCTGCCCTTGACCCATGTGGTACTCGGCTTTGTTATTTATGTCAAAATGGCTTCATAGTCGGGATCATTGTAATAACCCGATATTTTTCATATAAATAAATAAGAAATTTTGCATATAATTTTTTTTTATATTTATTTTAATGATGAGAATATGTGTCAAGTAATGTGTATGATAAATACAAATATATTTATTACCTGAAAAATTATAAATAATTTTAGATTTATTGATCATTACAAATTATGTTCTTATTGTAATTATTTTTGTTACAGTGAAATGTTTTATTAATTATTTTTCCATGAAAACATGATTTTATATTAATTAAATAATATATGAAATGATTATTAGAATTATGATAATAAATATTTTATTATATGAATGTGTTCGTAATATTTAAGTTAATTATTTTAACTTAATTATTGATGTTATATATGGAGGATGAACCAGATATGGAATTCAAACCCTAAATTGGGATTTTGATCAAGGGATGAGAATAATAATAATATAATATTAATAATATTTTGATTTTTCAGTGCTATAATAAGTACTGTATATGTGTGGACAGATAATGGTTGGTTAATTATGATAAATTATGTCATAGCCCTTATATCGTGTTTTTACACCCTAATTGTTAAACTCAGTTATGAGTTCGAGACTGTGTAGTAATTGTGTTATATGAATTTTACTGTGTATTGTAGAATTTTTGTAATTAGGAAAAACCCTAATTATTATTTAAACCCTAATTGCTAAAATTAGAAACCTTGATTACTATTTTAGTAAATTATAATGATAATTAGGAAACCCTAATTGTTAATTTGGGAACCCTAATAATATTAAGGAACCCTAATTTAAAAACACTAAATTTTATTATAAAACCCTAATTTTAAATTAGTGTGTTTTAATTAAACTTTTATTATACTTTAATTTTAATTTTTCAAACCCTAGAAATTATTTGGGAAATTTTAAGACTTAAAATCTAGTGATTAAACCCTAGATTCAAGCACCTTGGACAAGAATACCCTTGAAGTTGTAAGTGAAATTACTATTCTACCCTTTTTGTCCCATTAGTTGAATTATTGCTAGCCAAATCCTTGCAAAATCTGGCAGCCACCCTACACTACCTAACTATGAGCTACAAGACTACAACTCTCAGCCATTACTAGCAACCAAATTCATTGCACCAATTGATATACAAGATTTAAGAGAGAGAAAAGCAAAACAAAGTTCATTTGTGCAACAAATACATAGCCATATTCTCTCAAGACTAAACCCACAAAATCTTAGTGTTAGATCAGTCACAAATCAGCCCCACCAACTCATATAACAGATCAGTAGACAAGGAATCAAAATTTGTGCATAATACGGTATGAACTCTATTTTATAATCTGATCTTGAAGGCCATGTTAGATGTTAGTTTTTTTGTATTAAACATGTAGTATGTAGTATATAATGATGATCTGGGTTGCTGGATGTTAGATCTATAACATCTAGGGACTCAGATTTGATGTTTTATAAAATCTGGAAAAAATCAAACTGTGGCCTGACAACGAATCAGAGTCATTTGATATCTAGATTGGAAGTTATTAACGGTCAAAAGCTGTTGACCGGCATTGACCGGGCCTTTTTTGGGCAACCCAGAAAGCCAAGAACAGAAGTCTGACAAGTTTTTCTTGGCTTTGATCTGTCAGTCCCGATGTTGTATTAATGATTTGTTGTATTAAACCTATAGCCTGTTATATGTTCTATGATTTCATGTCTTTAGATCCTTGAAATAATCAATATATTTAACTATATGGATGGTCAAACTAGCTCAGATGATCACAGACTTGGTTTTCTGGAATTTCTAGAAAATCAAGAACATGATTTTTGACAGCCTTTGACCGGCTTCAATCTGCTTGCTCTATTGTCGTTATAGGTGTTTTATATAATAGATCTATATTATTACATGTTAGCTACAACCTGGAATCAATAGAACACATATATCAAACTCAGAACGCTAGATATACGGATCCAAAGTAGCATACTCGTTCTGTTCTTCATTCTGGAAAAACCCAGAAATGAAGAACATGCTCTGACATGATTTTCGGAGCCTCAGATCTTTCTTATTAATGCTATTTAGACTTGGAAATTGTTTCCATCAAGTACCCTGTTAGTCTTTCTTCATGGCCCGACGTGTTGACTACCCATAACGTGAACATATTGATAGATATAAAGCCACAAAAGGCGTTGACCAACCATGACCAGATTTTATGGGAAACCCAGAATATGATGAACACGTTCTGATAGATAGTTCAAGGCTTAATAACTTTTGATTGTGATGATGTATGACATGGTTATTGGTTGTTACATGCAGTGTTACACTAGTACTACAAGATCCATGTATTAGCTTGTCCAGAAACATCAAGATCTGACATTTATTGTTGGTCAAACTTAGTCCCTCGATAACTGGCTATGAAGGTTTTGGATTCCTCAAGAACACCTAAGGCGACACTTACTGTCGCCAAAGGGCTTTAGCGTCAGACTTTCTAAAATTAATTAATTTAATTTCTAAAAAATCAATTAAAAATAGTAAATAAATTCTGAAAATTATAAAAATTATTTTAAAAATTATTTTAAGTTATAAACATTCACTTTTAATAATTTGACATATTTTTCATAAATATTAATATTTATTTGAATATTATTGGTATTTAATTTATTTAATAAATGCACTAAATAAATTAATTAAAAATAATTTTATTATATTAAAAATCATTTTAAATGATAATAAGGTATTTAATAATATTTTAAGTTATAAAACATAACTTTTAATATTTTAAGATAAGTTTCATTAATTATTTAATATTAATGATATTATGATTATTTAATAATTATATTAAATAAAGTAATTTAAAATGATTTTAATATTAGAAAATTATTTTAAATGAAAATAAAGTGTTTAAAGATATTTTAAGTTATAATATATAACTTTTAATATTTAAAGGATAATCTCATTAATAATTTAATATTAATGATATTAATTTAACATTAATGATATTAAGTTTATTTAATAATTATATTAAATAAATAGTTTAAAATGGTTTTAATTATTTTAAAATCATTTAAAAAGGATATAAATGAATTAAAAATATTTTAAGTTATAATTAATGACTTTTAATATTTGGATAAATAGTACTTTAATACTTAAATATTAATGGTAATTATTTAAAAATGATTTTAAATGTTTTAAAAATAATTTAAGGGTAATATTAATACTTTAAAATATTTTGAGTTATTATAAATAACTTTAATATTTTGGCAATGGTTTCATTAATAGTTTTATATTGATTAAATGTTAATGATAGTAGAATTGTTTAATATTTAAATCATTTAATTACGATTCAGATGTTTGAAAATTATGATAAATTATAATAAGTGTTTAAAAATTATTTTAAGTCATTTAAAAATAATATGACTGATAATTACAGTTATTGAACTAACTGGATAGAGTCTTAGACTCGATTATTACCTGATAAAACTGTCGGTACACTGACATATTTTAGAAATTGATCAGGACTTAAATACTTTGACTGTATTAATGATTGTTTGTGATTCAATGACTATGGGATATGTGTGACAAGGTAATTAGGTTATGTGCTAACTGCAATAGGCAGTATTATGTGTTATGATATGTTATTCTAATCAGTAAAATGATCTTATTACTGATAGATGATTACATAAAAGATAAAACTAAGTTGCGAATTGTAAGCAGCGCATCAGGCAAGTATCCAACCTTTGCATTTTTGTTATGCAATGGACATGAGTAAGAATGTTTCAGAATTATATAATTACTGCACAGATTATTAACCCTATATTATATAAGCTCATTGATTATCAACATGTTAGTATATGGTAATTTAGATATATATTCTGTTCATTAATTTCTGTAAATGGTTATACAAGTGTCCCGACTTGGATAATCATTGTATTTAATCACATGTTGATACACTTTTGTTAATTAACCGTATATATATATGTTAAATTATAGATTATTGTTGAACAAGATAAAACCTTATTATTATCCAACCGAATTGCTTTGGTTTGGAACCCCGACAAGTATGAACATCCCTTACACGGGGAAAACTTTTTATGGACCCAAGGTGGACAGAGTGAACGATAACATCGTTCTTGCAATGTAGTATTGATCAATACAGGGTACAACGAAATGATCACACCCTCGTGTCGTAAGTTATGACGGTTTTATGATGAAGTTCTGCTAAACCTATTCGAAAATTGAAAACAATGTTCATAGTATGTCACCTTAACCCTATATATAGTCAATACGTAGTTTCAAAAATTTGATAGAGAGTTGTTATGTTATTATTATCGGTTTAGATTACTTCACAACTATTGACTTGTTGTAGAAGGGTAGTACAAAGAAAACATTTAACCCTTTCAGCTAATATTTATAATTGTTATTACTTGCTGGGCACTCAAATGCTCACTCTTGCTTAAATTAAATGTTTTCAGTTAAGTATGATCAACCCGATGGCTCAGGCAAGAACAAGGGGAAAGGAAAGCTGTTCGAATGAGATTTATAATGTGTTGTGTAATATTTATAGTTTATTAAGACAATGATACTTATTATCTATGATATAATGAATGTTTAAAGGTCTTGTACCTGAGATTTAAACTTTGATGCATATGTAACTTAAATTTGGTATCAATATTATTGTTATTAATATTATGATTAGTATTATTCTGCGCATAGAAATGGTATCGTGAAGCATCGAGTTCGGGTTTCAAGTACCCGGATTTGGGGGCGTAACAATCATGGTCACGCAAGTAGGAATACTGGCACTCCCTATGAACTCATAATTGGTAGTACTTGTTAATAGCGTTGACACTGAAAGGAACTTGGTTGCCCCTCACAAATGCTCTAAATGGGGCCTTATCCTCCGCGTTGGCATAGAATTCCTTCACTATATTGATAATTCCTGGTTCTGGCTCTTTATTGAACCTATTCCATCCTTTTTCATAAACTCGTTACATCATTTCGCCATCCACTTTGTCTGGTGCCAAACTATGCTCCGGGGTTACTACCTTCATTACAGGGTAATTATAGCGGTCGGTGGCTGCGACACTTATGAACTTTCTCCTGCCAAAAGCTCTAGTCGGTGGTGTGGACCCGAAAGTCTCACCTCGCTATTGTTTCGCTGTTAGTTTTGGTGCCATAGTACTAGAATGGATGAACTTCATGTCAATTTCTCCCCCAAATTTCAGTCAAACAAATCGTCGAACACTTGGCGTGCTTAACACATAATTCCCCCAAACTTACTAATTGGACTTCAAGTATGGTGATATGCGATGAGAAATTGTAGTAACTAACAACTTACCGTCAGTGTTTTAAACAATTGATTAATTCTCCCCTCCCCTTTTTACTGTCAAAATTCGCACTCTAGGGACCCTAACTCTTATATGACTGAACTTGTATGGAATTAATTGGAAGTATTCTGTAGTTAGAGGTTTAATTTATAGGGATAGATATAATGTATGTATGTAGTGGGATGACTGTAGTGGGGAAGTTGGGAAGTGGGGATTAAGTGAGGTAATGGGTGGAAACTGATGAAATCGTGGGTTTTGGGGGTATAGGAATGGATATCAGTTATGCTTCAAGGGAAAAGAAGTGGAGAAGATGGGTTACTATTTACAACTGCCGAATTTTGCCTATTTAAATCCCGTACCCCTGCCCCAACGGGGGGTAATGTGCTGTAGAGGCCTACCCCGATGGGGGGGGGGGTGTACTATTATTACACTTGATATCGACGTCGAGAATTTTATTTGTCCCTTTTCTGTTCTTGTTCTTTGGTGTTCTCATTTTATGTGAGATTTGTTTGAAAAAATAAGTGAAAAAGGTCTGACATATATATGTCGACGATTTGACTGTAAGAGTCGCCAGTTGGTGTTTTTAACTGGTTGCACCAACGTAATCGAGAAAAGGTTTCCACATTAACCTAGTGATGTGACACTGCTAAACGGGTCTGTGAAACCGAGATTCATTTGGGTTCGGGGGCTTGATTATGCGAAGAGAAGGTGTTAGGCACCCCCCGACATCTGTGTTACCACGGTGACCGCCACTTTTCAAGAAACTATTATATGAATGTGTGTGTGTGTATGTGGATCAATGTGCAATTTATTTGGAAGTAGTGCGAGGCCTCATTCGCACCTATATACAAAGGGTTTGAATTTATATGAAAAATTCATTTCTAAACATGATATAGCAGTGAGGTTTTGTAAAAGAGGTTTTTCAAACCCTGTGCTCAATAGTAATTGAGACCTTTTCATACTTCCATTTTATTATTAAATGTTTTGCTTGATTGCTTTTATTTTTGAGATGCGAAGCATCTTCGAGAAAATAATATATAGCAGTGCCAAACTCCTCATGGGCATGAAAGCCATCTAAGGAAATTCAAACACTGTGAATAATTTACAAGCTGCTTACAGTTGAAAATGTCCATCACGGGAACCGAATCTAGATTCAGTGGATTGAATCTGTGATCACATGATTCCTAGGCTCACATGATGCCGCAGTTTATATGAAAAGAAGTAAGCAGTTATATATATATAAGTTGTAAATATATATATACAGACATGATCAACCACCACAAAACACCTTCATAGGGGATCAAAAATGTAAATATATAAAAGCGGTAAATATATATAGAGAGACATGATAACCACCACGAAGCACCTCCATGGGGGATCAGAAATGTAAATAAAGTAATAAATCCGATCAACCGCCATAAAGTAAACTCCAGGCGGGACTAAATATAAATAAAGCAAGAATGATCAACCATACAGTAAGTAAACTCCAAGCGGGACGGAATGTAAATAAAGCAAAGAAAAGGCCAATAAGTAAACTCCATTTCGACAAAAATGTAAATATATATATATATATATATATATATATAAATAAGCGAGAAATGCAAAGGATGTTTCTCAATCCCATTTCGGTTTATCATTTTAGCGATTTATCGCGATATATATATATATATATATATATATATATATATATATATATATATATATATATATATATGGAGGTTCCATTCATATGAATAGGTTCTTTGTGGAGCAATCCTTTTCGCATGTGGAAATTTTATTTTTATTTATTTTGCTCCAACCAAAAATTTTCATAGTTCAAAAAGGTTGCTTCCACAAGAACCGCTGTCATGGGATGGAACCCCCTATATATAAGTAGTAAACGCCTTTCAGGATATAAAATCTGTGCTCATCTGGACATAATCCGGCAATAGTTTATATATATATATATATATATATATATATATATATATATATATATATATATATATATATATATATATATATATATAGAAAGTAAGTAAACGCTCTAGACATAAGTCTAGGCTCAATCGAGGTATAACTCGATAATGTTAGTCCATATATATAAATATATACATATATAAGTATACATATACAAACAGAAATGAAAACCACGGACCGAAGTCTGGGTATACACACACAACACAACTCTCAATGTGAAGAATAATGTGTGCAAAGATGAAGAGAAAGGCTTTATAGAGTGTAAGAAGGCTTACAGTGGGCTGCCAAAGAAGACTTCTATGACTCTAAGTGGATGAACACTCGGCTCCCGTCGGTAAAAATATAGCTATATGTGAGCTAAGAAGTGTTTGAAATGAGAAAACACTCACTATGGGGTGTGTACAGAGCAAATTTGACAAGACTTCCTCGCTTTTTTTCTCTTGAATTATGGCCACCCAAAGCTCTATATTTATAGAGCTGGTGGGGTAGTGTACTTCATGTAGCCACAGTGCACATGCGGTGCCGGGGTGCCCGGCTCTCACTGGTCCCGCCATCTCGGCACGTGCCTTCGTGATGTCGCATTCGAACTTGCAAAACTTCAATCCGAGCATCCGATTGAGGTGTACAAGAACTTTTTTGGACCGCCGTTGTCGAGAGTTATACAATGACATGGGATTAGAGGTTGTACGAGGTTAGGAAGAGGGGACCATGCCCATGGTCTTCAAGCTTCAAATTCTATCCGGTGTGCTGTCCTGCGTAATAGTCACTCGGGATTGGAACTCCTTGGCTCTTGTGGGACATTGTTGTGTAGAAATATATGTGTGAGATGTTAAGATGGTGCAATGTGGGGTTGAGGTGGCAAGATGGCAATTTTGACCCTTCACCGGGGTTATCTCCGGTTTGGGTTGATAAAGCAGACGTTACTCAGGGTTATCTTTGAGATTGGACAGTTGCAAGTGTTTGAATTCCTCAAGGTCATCTTTCAGTGTGTCTGTCTTCCCGGTGTTATCTCCGGGTCTTTGGAATGAGTGCTTCGGCGGGAGTTTTGAGGTTGAAGCTAATTGCATGCATTTGAAACAAGCATTTTTGGGGTTATCGCCGGAACTGCAACGACATTCTTTGGGGTTATCTCAAAGGATGAAACTCAAGGTTATCTCCGAGGTTGGAACTGATACTCTCGATGTGTATTCCGGGGTTGAGACTGAACTTTCGGTGGTATCCGGAATGGATATGAGTTGTCTTCCAGGGTTATTTCCAAAAGACGAATCTGCCCTCCTGTAATGTTATTAACAGGTGTGCAAAAAATTTCAAGTGTCTACAGATGCCCCTCTTTATCATATTCATGAAATGCAAGGCGTGGATAGGATAAAGAATCCTAGACACTTAAAATGCAATAAGATAAACATGATTTCATGTGCAGCAACATGATGCAAATGCATGATGCATGTATTTTATTGGATTATTTTCCAACATGATGGAATGATTGCCGGTTCTCTATTAATACTGCCGGAGATGAAAATCAGTGATGTCTTGGACGTGTGATCCAAGTCTTCCAGGATGTTGACGTTGGGGTTATCACCAAAGTCCTGAATCCTTGATACAGACTCTACTTTGAAGATGTGCCTCTCGTGTGCAAGAGATCTGTGGGGATAAATCTTTGTCTATTTGAGGATGTGTATAACATATTCCATCATCGGTCCTCTCCGATGAGGATGGTCTTCTCTTATTTGTGTCACCAAAGATATACCACGGTCCCGCTGGAGTTATCGCCGACAAGATGTATCGTTGTACGCCTCGACCTTTCGATGTGTATGTATCACGGATAGATCCCTGTTGGGCAAACTATTAAGGTCGCTTGACCTTCATTGATGTGTGTATCAATGGATAGATGCATGTTGTAAATTGTCAAGGTTGCTTGACCTTCATTGATGTGTGTATCAATGGATAGAAACGCGTTGTAACCCCCGCCAGGGATACGTGGATATGGGTACCACTTATTGAATAGTTTCCGATGCTTCGATGGGTTTACTTGCCACTGGCTGAGATAACGTCAAGGTTGCTTGACCTTCATTGACATGTACATTAATGGATAAGAATACGTTGTAACCCCCCCCTGGGATATGTGGATGATTGAAGAATGCGTTGTAACCCCCGCCGGGGATACGTTATCAATGAATGAAATCTGCGTTGTAACCCCCGTCGGGGAAAGGTTTTTAGGGTTACAAACCTGTATTTGGTGGAATAGGACCTGTGTGAGGCATTGCCGAGTATGATTTACAAAAGATTAGCTTATCAATAAAGTGTACCTTGTATTTAGGTGAATACCAATGAGTAACATGTAAAGCCATAATTTGACTTGTGACGACCAGGATTCCAGGCTATTCCGCTCAATTGCGTCGCATTTTTATTCCTGATTTGGACTTTTCAGCTTGTGAGACCTCCTTTGCAACTCGAACTGGACCAAGCCGGATGGGTGGGCCCCATTCTTGCTATATCTTTTGATAGGCCTCAATATATTTTGATTCACTTCCCTTTCAGTTGTGCCATTATACTTGCTTGATATTTGCCTGTTTCTTCAGGGTTTGTGATCTTGAGGCATTCTAAACTCATCCTTGATGTGTGGACATTGAGACGTCGCAGGATCTTTAAGAATGGATCATTGATCTGTGTGTATCCCTACCATCTTTTGTGTCTTGGGACTGGTTTGTGTATGGAAATATGGAGAGGAGTGTGGCTTTTCCTCTCTGAGATTGACCGCACCACAGATGGTCGCCAGTACTCCTATTTAAGAGGAGCCCAATTAATTCCATCTATTAAGGATTGGTGTTACTCTTTGAGGCACAACCACAGCTTCGATGGTCACCGAATCTCCTATTTGTGAGTAGAGGTCAGGTAGTTCCATCCCTTTGGTCTGAATCCGATAAAATGTGGTGGATTGAAGTTTGATCCCAGTACCGTGTGACAAGTATTTTTATTCTTGTAGGGGGTTAGACCGAACAATAAAAGGCTATCAACGTACTCCTATTGAAGAGGAGATCAGGTCTGCGTAGTTCGAACCTAGTGTAAGAGGTTCAACGCTGAATGTGAAAGGGTAAATGGGTGTAGAAGCTTTATTGATAAAGAAGGGTGTTGAAGTGTTTTTGTAGAAAAAAGGCAAAAATATTTTTGTTGTTTTTTTTATTGCGACCGGGCCATATAGAATATGGTTTCCTACATACTCCCGGGTATCAAGGAGATCAGATCGACGTAGTTCTCCCCTCAGGACGATTTTTGATTGAAGAAATTGAATCCCATGTGCAAAATGAACTGCGGGGAAATGAAAGTTTGATCCCAGGCTCAGGACAAACTGCAGGTGTGAAAAGTTTAATCCCATCTTCAGGATAAACTGCAGGTATGAAAGGTTCAATCCCTGATGGGATAACCAGAGTTATATAAAGTGAAAGTAGACTACTGGTTTGAGAAGTGTGTTTTTTCCCTGAGGGGCAGATGGATAAAAAGGAAGGCTGTGTGTAATGAGGGTTAAAGAACCTGAATGACTGGTGATCTGATGATTCAAAACTAGGATGTTTTCTTGATGATAACTTCAGACATAGTACCGTTTCATGGTGTCTGAGTTGATAAGTTGTGGAAATTCATCGCCGTCCATTTCCTATAATCTGAGAGTGCCTCCTGTCAATACCTCCTTAACAACAAATAGGCCTTTCCAGTTAGGAGCCAATTTTCCCTTGGATTGATCTTGGTTATCAATGACCTTCTTCAAAACCAAGTCGTGCTATTTCAAATGTCGTAGCCGGACCTTTCTGTTGTAGGATCAGGAAATCCTTTGCCGATATAACTGACCATAGAAGATATCCGCAGTTCGCCTTTCGTCTATTAGAGACAATTTGTGATACTTCTCTTTTACCCATTGGTCTTCATCCAACTGGGCATCTATTAACACTCTGAGGGATTACATCTCCACCTTTATGGGGAGCACTGCTTCCATCCCATAGGCTAATGAGTAGGGGGTTACCCCAGTGAAAGTATGCATTGAAGTTTTGTAGGCTAATAAAGTCAGAGGCAAGAGGTCAAGGCATCCTTTATGATTGGCGGACATTTTTTGCATGATCTTCTTGATGTTTTTATTAGCCGCTTCAATAGCATAATTCATCTTTGGACGGTAGATGACGGAGTTAAGGTGTTTGACATGGAATTTAATACATAATTCCTCCATTATTTTGTTGTTGAGGTTCTTAGCATTGTCTGACACAATTACCTCTGGTTGTCCATATCGACAAATGACATTATTTCTGATGAAAGCAATGATGACTTCTTTGTTAACCTTGGGGAAGGAGGTTACTTCTACCCATTCGGTGAAGTAGTCGATCATGGTGAAGATAAACCGATGTCCATTCTTGGCTTTGGGCTCGATGGGCCCGATCACGCCCATTCCCACATCGAGAAGGGCTAAGGCTAACTCATGTTGTGGAGTTCCCTCGAGGGGCGTGGATAGAATTTCCATGAATTTGGCATTGATAGCACCTCTTGACGTGATCATCACGCCGACTTTGAGCGAACCCAATAATGTCCTGCTCGAGGATCTTCTTAACAAGTAGAGGGCCACTAATGTGTGGGCCACATACTCCACCATGGATCTCATCCATGAGCCTCGAAGCCGATCCTTGTCCAAACATCCGAGGAGACCTAGTCCCGCATCTCTTTTGTAGAATGAATCTCCGGTTAGAATTTTATAGCCATTCGATGGATCCGCTCTTTTTAGTCGGGCTCGCCTCGGTGGTGTAGATTCATCTTGCGTGATACTCCATGATATATTGATACCAAGGGTTATGGATGGAGGTAGCTCATCCGATACTTCTCTAACATAGTTCCCATGGACTGGGGCCTTTTGTTGGGCAAATGTGATGGTTGACATGTTTTCCTTGTCGTCGTATGTGAATCAAGGAGGCCAATGTTACTATCAAGATCCACAAAATCATTCCTATCTCGAGGAATGTGTAGAAAGGAGATTTCTTCAACTCCAAAGCCATCTCAGAAACTTACTGGATGGTAAGGTAGCAAATGTAGTTCTTTGGTTTGATAGATTCCCTTGGATTGTTTGATTACCAATTTGGAATCCCCAAAGACAGTTAACCACCTTATGTCCATTAAACGGGCAGGTTTTAGCCCCATGATACAGCCTTCATACTCACCAGTGTTATTGGTGCTGAAAAACCGTGAATTGACGACGATTTAGATATCGCCCCTGCATTGCATACACTAGAATCGCCTCCAGCCCGAGCCTTCGTGTTAATGTGTCCATCAAAATACATTTTCCACGCATCGCATGCATCGCATCGATGGTGTCATTGAATTGTCATAACCCTTTCATCGGGAAATATGTTTCCGGGTGGTTTGTAATCCAAGGCGGCACAAATGGCCGATTGATCCGCAATTCCTGAACTTTGATAAACTTTTCATACACGTAGACGATGTCAAATTGTTGCAGTAATCAATCGCCATCCGGACAACCAACAATTCAAGATGGGCCATCGAACACATACTTGAGAGGATCTACGCGGATACGACGGGT